>NW_020769338.1:6882635-6961268 GCF_900518735.1 Pseudonaja textilis
TTTGATTGAGAATTAATAAAACCTTGATAGAAAGAAATATAATTGAATAAAAGTGAAGGGAGAAATAATGAGAAATTTGGAAAAGATATATATGTGCTTAAATGGAAATGTGATAAGGTGGAACTATGCTGTATAAAATAATGTTTTATTTGCCTTGTTAAAACCTATAAGTAACTTTTAGAAAGGAGGTTTTATGCTTTTATGTCTTATGTTTTGTTTGTCTTTAAAAAATTAATAAAATTTGTTTTTAAAAAAAGTCCTATAAAATATTTTTATTCTTCTATTTATTCTTTTAATGTAATTATTTAGGGAATTTATTTGCCGTCTCATATCCAACAACTCGTATCCAATGACCTCCTATGCCCATGCCCATCCTAGTTACTTAGCTAGTCCATTATTATACCACTAAAATGGTACATTTTGTGATGGTAGGTAAACGTAAAGGTTCCCCTCACACATATGTGCTAGTATTTTCCCCTGTATACTGGTAAAGATATGGCATTTCTAAAAGGAAGATTTAAATGTGTGATGCAAAATTGCTAAGATACGGCATTTATTGCTTGGGGAAATACAGAACTTAACGGTGCATGATGGTTGAAAAATTACAGACAGATCTATTCTAGTTCTTTCTTTATTTGCACCTTTTCAGCATATTTTAAGTTCCATTTTTTATACTTTGTGGACCAATTATAATAATATAAATCCAGTAGGACTGAGAGAAAAAATGTTTGCTACATTTGAATGCAATTTCCTGCCTGGCAATTCAAGGCCCCATAAATATGATTCCTTTTCAGGGACAACATCATATATCTTCAGGCCATTAGGACCTTAAATACCACATTTTATCAATATTCACATCTATGCATTTAGGTGTGACCCTCTAAAACTCACAGAAGGAAAAATGTTAACTACAAGGATATTCATTACACTTGAATATACTACTGAATACAAGTACAGTTGTGTGTTTATGTAAAGATGCTTGCAGTGATAAAGATCTATTATTAGTTCTTTTAATCTTGTCTCCTATGGCAGGTTGGCAACCATTGATATTATTTGCTCCTTTGATATTACTTGTTTTCAATCACTGTTGACAATTTTTCTACTGTCTCCTACGTAGAAAGCTGGCAGTTCTTGACTGAATGAAACTCATTTGCCTCTGTAGACTTTAATTGAGTTCCAGCATCCACATTCCTTCCATTATCCTAATTCAAAGCCTGGGAAAACAACCAGGATTTTAACATTTTATGAGAAGATGGGAAAAGTATGGATCTCCAGGGAGATATCATTTTCAGAAGTCATATGTGATCACTGAAAAGGCATTCTTTGTGGGTTCCAGATAATGACATTGCTCAATTGATGGGACCCAAAGCTAGTTGACTTCATTGGATAGGTGGAAACATCTCTCAAACAGCTAGGACTGATGCAACGAAGAATTTTATGGGTGAGAATGGAATTTTCTGGCAGATTATATATGGTAACTTGCTCTGACAGTCTTGGTTGAGGTGTGGTCTTTTCCTTGATGATTCTTTAAAGTATTGGTTGCCAGGGAGGATGTGTTCCAGCTGTCTGTTTTCTTAAAGAAGGATTGGTTGCTTCAGAAAGGAACATCCTTCTAGTGGCCAACACCAGAGAAGCAGGGAACAACACCAGATAAACAATCAAGAACACACCCCAAATACAGCTATCAAACTCAACTCGGCATGCATTAATGATGCTATCTAGCCTGATAATGAAATGTCTACAAGAAAAATGAATTCTGTAAACACCAAGATCTCAAAAAAAAAAAAGAGAGATTCTTAGATCATATGTTGCATTGCATCACTCCTTTAAACAAAACAACATTCTCTTTCCGTTGACTAAACCAGGAGTAGCAAATTCTTTTCATCATGTCTAAGGGGTCTAATGGGTCTAAGTCTACATGGAGGGAAGTAAGCAGTGGGGTACCACAAGGTTTCATCTTAGGCCCAGTACTCTTCAATATCTTCATTAATGTCTTAGATGAGGGAATAGAAGGGGAACTTACTAAATTTGCAGATGATACTAAGCTGGCAGGAATAGCTAACACCCAAGAAGATAGGCTCAAGATCCAAATGGATCTTGACAGACTAGAACACTGGGCCGTATCTAACAAAATGAAATTCAATGTAGAGAAAAGTAAAGTCCTACACTTAGGCAAGAAACACCAAAAGTATACATATAGACTGGGTGAAACCAGGCTCAATAGCAGTAACTGTGAGAGGGATCTTGGGGTCTTGGTGGACAACTAGGTAAATATGAGCCAGCAGTGTGCTGCAGCAGCCAAAAAAGCTAATGCAATCCTAAATTGTATTAACAGAGGGATACAATCAAGATCAAGGGAAGTACTAATATCACTCTATAAAGCCTTAATAAGACCACACCTAGAGGACTGCATCCAGTTTTGGTCACCACATTATAAAAAGATGTTGAGACTCTAGAAAAGGTACAGAGAAGAGCAACCAGGATGATTAGTGTTATGTCCTGAGGACTCTAGGAGTTCTCACTCAGGTCCATTCACTTTGCGGGGGCGTTCTCCCCTTCACCCATTGGTTGGTTCTCCCCAGCAGCCAGCTATAAAAGCAGGCTGCGGGGTCCAACCAGTTGCTGATCGCTGCGAGCCAGTTCCAGGCGTGGCAAGCACGGTCAGCCCTTTATTGTTATAATAAAGTATTGTTGCACTCATGCTCTGGTTCAGCCTCTCTTTTCCCAAACTTAACACTGGCGACGAGGATGGGATGGCTACCAGAAGCACCATGCAACCGCTGAGTCACTAGCCACCGATCCGCAGCCAGAGAGAGCGATCAGCCGGCGATAAGAGCAACGCTGATCCGCAGCCAGAGAGAGCGGTCAGCAAGCAAAAAGAGCAAACAAAAAGAGCAAACGCTGGTCCGCTGACAGAGAAAGCGGCCAGCAAGCAATAGAAGCGAACACTGATCCGCAGCCAGAGAGAGCGGTCAGAGCGAAAAGTTAGAAGCGTCTGTAGCCGCTTGTTAGCCCAGCTACAGGGAAAGTGAAGCGCTGCGAGCCGCAGCCGCTCATTGTTTAGGCGCAAAATTCAAACGGCTGTCATTTGAATTTCAAACCTAAAAGGCACAGCACGGTGCTGTAGTCAAGTCACTGACGCCCACACAGGCGCGAATTCAAATGCCGCCAACAGCTGACGGCCAAACGTGGCTAACCCAGAGAGAGAGAGAGGATTGCGAAAAGCCTCTCCAGAGCTGAAATCACTTGCCTGCCACAGGCACTAGAACATTTTTCTGCTGCCCCAGAGAGATTTTGTCCACAGGTTGTTCTACCGGCCCCATCACCATGAACTCCAATCCAGTCTTCCCAGCGTTCAAACCGGATGAGGAGAAGTGGGAATCATACAAGAACCGTTTTAACCATTATATCGATGCAATTGGGCTGGCTGATGCTGGAGAGCATCGGAAAAAATCGTATTTCCTGATCTACTGTGGAGCCATCGTCTTCGATACTGCCACAGCCCTCGTGGCCCCACGTGAGTTGAAAAACGTTCCTTGGTCAGAGCTACTTGAAATCCTCACTAACCACTATTCTCCCAGGCCCTCACAGATTGCCAGGAGATTCACCTTCCGTATGAGGAAGCAAGCGGACAAGGAAACCATTAATCAGTATATGGCCGCCCTCAGAACAGCAGCATTGCATTGTGGGTTTGGAACCTACCTGGAGGACATGCTCCTCGATCAACTAGTCTGCGGGGTCAAGGACCTACACCTTCAAAGGCGCCTCCTCGCGAAAAAAGACCTCAATCTCGCACAAGCAGTCGAGGAGGCCTTAGCAGCAGAACTGGCAGCGCACTCAGCCACCGAAATCCATGGCCCGACTGCCAAGCTGACGTCAATTCCAGTCCACTCCGAGGAGGTGGTAGCAGAGGAATCCCTGAGTGATGAAAACGACGTCCACCGCCTCTCCAACGACAGACGGCCGCAGGTAGGAGCCAAACAAGAAAACATCGGTCCACCCAAGCACATCACCCTGTGCCTAGCCTGTGGTGGATCTCATCTGAGGGCCACCTGCAAGTTCAAAGGAGCCACCTGCAATAACTGCCATAAAAGGGGGCACATCACGAGAGTCTGCCAAGCCCCTCAAAGCTCAACACAAAGGCACCCCCCTTCTCACACTCGGGGCCGCAGAGGCAAGTATTGAACTGTCGCACGCACCACCGTGCCAAGCACACTTGCCACACTGTTAGTAAAATCTCTCTCTCCGTTTCCTTAGAAGGTAAACCGTGCCGCATGGAGGTTGACACAGGGTCAGCGCTCTCAATTATCTCGTGGAACACCCTCAAGAGGCTCCAGCCCAGCCTGACCACTAGCCGGCTCCAGAAGTGCCATTTTAGCCTGAAGGACTACCAGGGGAAGACCATTCCTGTAATCGGCAGAGGCAAGTTCCTTGTCAATTTTAGAGCTTTTAAAGGTCACCTACCTCTAGTGGTAGTTAACGGCAATCTCCCTACCTTATTGGGGCTCGATTGGTTTCCCCATCTTGGCCTAGGGCTAACAGGAGTCCATGCTGTCTCAACCTCAGACACTGACTCCTTATTCGCTGATTACTCAGATGTATTCAGCGATGAGCTGGGGTGTTATAACGGTACCCCAATATCGTTCTCAGTCGACCCCCAGGCAGTCCCAATCAGGCTAAAACCGCGTAGGGTCCCATTCGCTATTCGGCCAAAACTAGATGCTGAATTGGATAAACTATTAAAACAAGGGGTCATTGAGCCAACAGATTTCGCCAAATGGGAGACGCCCATTGTCACACCCCTCAAAAAAGACGGTAGCCTGAGAATTTGCTCGGACTACAAGACCACAATCAATAAGTTTCTACAAGTTAGCGCTTACCCAGTGCCCGTCATTCAGCATTTATTACACACTTTTGAACCTGGCAGCATTTTTGCCAAATTGGACATGTCTCAAGCGTATCAACAGTTCCCTGTTGACAACCAAACAGCGGAACTCCAGACCATTGTCACTCACAGGGGTGCTTTCCGATGCAAGCGTCTCCAATTTGGCGTAAGTGTTGCCCCAGGTATCTTTCAATCTCTCATGGAGCGGATTTTACAGGGCCTCCCTGGAGTAGTACCCTACTTCGACGACATCTTAGTCTCGGCCAGGGACAGACCCCAACTCTTCCAGAGAGTTCGAGCAGTGTTAGAGAGGTTCAGACAGCATGGCCTCAAATTGAAAAAAGAAAAATGCGCCATTGCCACTAGACAGGTGGACTTTCTGGGTTATAAAATTGACGCCTCAGGCATTCACCCCCTGGAGTCCAAGGTTAAGGCAATTCACGAGGCACCCACTCCAACCTCCAAAACTGAACTACAGGCCTTCTTGGGGCTATTAAACTTTTACGCGTCTTTCTTGCCCCATAAAGCATCAGTAGCTGAACCCCTACACAGATTACTGGATAAAAAGTCACCTTGGCACTGGGGGCACAAAGAAGACCATGCTTTTCACGCCGTGAAATCACTACTCACGTCAGAGGCGGTACTTATTCAATTCGACCCCAACCTTCCTTTAGTGCTGGCAGCAGACGCATCCCCCTTTGGAATTGGGGCAGTATTAAGCCACAGGCTTCCCAATGGCGCCGAGGCTCCCATTGCCTTTTTCTCCAGGACGCTCTCTGCAACAGAGCGTAATTACAGTCAGATCGATAAGGAAGCTCTAGCGGCTGTTGCAGCAGTGAAAAAATTTCACGAATTTCTCTTTGGCCATTTTTTCGAGCTGGTCACAGACCACAAGCCCCTCCTGGGTCTACTAGCTGGGGACAAACAGACCCCTCAAGTCCTTTCTCCTAGGATGACGAGATGGACCCTCTTCCTAGCAGCCTACTCCTACAGACTCATACACCGGCCAGGTAAAACATTGTCCCACGCTGATGCTCTCAGCCGCTGTCCCTTGCCGGCTCCGGCTGAAGACCCTGCTCCTGTCCACGCTATTTTCGAGGTAACCCAATTAGACCTCCCCATCACTGCCCTTGACATTGCTGCTAAAACCAAGGCAGACAAAACGCTCGCCCAGGTGCTCGACTGGGTGAGGAGGGGGTGGCCGGGTGGCAATGTTGAAAACAAATTCTCACCTTTCAAGACCCGCATGCAGGAATTGTCCAGTTTGCAGGGCTGTCTACTGTGGGGCACTCGAGTGGTCATCCCGACCTTACTGCGTACCCGAGTCCTGGAGGCGTTGCACGAGGGACACCCTGGCATCGTGAGAATGAAGGCATTAGCACGCAGCTACATATGGTGGCCAGGCCTCGACGAGGACGTTGTCAGATGGGTAAGTTCCTGCAACATTTGCCAGGAATCCCGTCCTGCTCCTCCTATTGCCACCCCTACTAAATGGGAGAGCGCCAGCGCTCCGTGGTCCAGAATTCACATCGACCTGGCCGGCCCCTTGCATGGGAAGATGTTCCTAGTGGTCGTGGACGCCTATTCTAAATGGATTGACGTTGCACAGCTATCCACGACCACCACACAAGCAATCACCAACGTATTAACACGCCTGTTTGTTACACACGGGCTACCCGACTCCATTGTCTCCGACAATGGCCCACAGTTCGCATCAACCGAGTTCAGCCGTTTCGCTGCCAACCTGGGTATCTGCCACATTTTCACAGCCCCATTTCATCCTGCCAGTAACGGATTGGCTGAAAGGGCCGTCAGGACCACTAAAGAAGCCCTGGCTAGGTTCAGCAAGGATGACTGGCACCACAAACTCTCGCGTTTCCTGATGAGCCAGCATTCAACTCCATGTTCAGTCACCAACAAGTCCCCAGCTGAGCTCCTGATGGGCAGGCGTCTGAGGACTGTATTGGACAGACTTCACCCACAATACTGCCCTGACTCTCCCCTCGCTTCCACATCGGGGGTTAGACATTTTATCTTACAGGAGCCAGTATTCGCGAGGAACTTCGCTGGAGACCCCCTGTGGATCCCAGGGGAGATCGTGGCCATCACCGGACCAAGGTCGTATCGGGTCAGACTGGAGGACGGCCGGGTCTGGAGAAGGCACCTGGACCAGCTGCGTAGGCGCCTCAGCACCCACACTAGCAGGGACCCAGAATCACAAAGCGACGGGAGGTCTCAGCATCAACCCCACATCCACATCCTTCCCGGCAACCAGTACACACCAACAGTCATTCCAGAAAGCCCGAGCACGGACAGCGGCGCCCAGACGGTGGACCAGCCCGATCCAGTCTACGGGAGCACGTCCCTAGTGACCAACCCTACGAGTCCCGGGCCTGCCCGAACCGAGGGGCATGTTGGTAACACTTACCCGGCTCTGCCTTCCCAGACAGACTCTGAACGGACAGTCAGCGTTCCAGAGCTGCGCTGTTCTGGGCGCCAACATAAACCTCCTGCCTACCTCAAAGACTATGCGTGTTCGCATCTGGGGGGAAGGGGTGTTATGTCCTGAGGACTCTAGGAGTTCTCACTCAGGTCCATTCACTTTGCGGGGGCGTTCTCCCCTTCACCCATTGGTTGGTTCTCCCCAGCAGCCAGCTATAAAAGCAGGCTGCGGGGTCCAACCAGTTGCTGATCGCTGCGAGCCAGTTCCAGGCGTGGCAAGCACGGTCAGCCCTTTATTATTATAATAAAGTATTGTTGCACTCATGCTCTGGTTCAGCCTCTCTTTTCCCAAACTTAACAATTAGGGTTCTGAAGACTAAAACATATGAAGAACAGTTACAGGAACTGGGCTTGGCTACTCTAGTAAAGAGAAGGACCAGGGGAGACATGATAGCAGTCTTCCATTATTTGAGGTGCTGCCACAGAGAGGAAGGGGTCAAGCTATTTTCTAAAGCTCCTGTAGGACAGACAAGGAATAATGGATGGAAACTGAACAAGGAGAGATTTAACCTGGAAATAAGGAGAAACTTTCTGACAGTGAGAACAATCAACCAATGGAACAGCTTGCCCTCGGAAGTTGTGGGCCATCACTTGAGACTTTCAAGAAGAGATTGGACTGCCATTTGTCAGAAATGGTGTAGGGTCCTGCTTGGGCGGGTTGTACTAGATGACCTACGAGGTCCCCCCCAACTCTGATTATCTGTCTGTTAAATCATGTCTACTTTCCAATAATATCTCAAAATGGCAGGATACAGATGAAAACTGCTTTGAATTAAGTATCCCAATGAAAAACAGCTCTGCTTTAATAATCATATCAACTTCACATAATACCTATTTCAAATCCATGCTGTGCAGTTGTAATAAACCATGATGTCTTAAGCTAGAACTTTGTTCTTTCTTCCTTTTACATTTTTCTTTTAAATATTTTTCTCTTTTCCCCTTCGTTTCCGTAAATTGGAAACTCTTTTTATAAGAATTTCTTCCTTTTTTCTTTCTTCTTATTTTCCATAATAGTTACTCTCTAAATTTTTCTTACCTTCTTCTTTTCTTTGTGTGTGTATGCATATGTATTATTGTCCTCCAGCTCAGCAGCTTTCTCTATCATCTTTGACTCTAAATTTCATATCTTGTCTTTCTATTCTTTGGAAGAAATCACTTCTAGAGTTCCCTAGTTCCTGATTCTCTTATAAATCCAGGAAACCTATTCACACTGCCAGGTCATACAATTGTTGGAGGAGAAGCTTCAAACTTTTTCCCATTACAGATCTCTGAAGCCACTAAAGTTAGCTGTTTTACTTTTCTTGACACTTTATTATGTCTAGGTCACTTTATTATGTCTAGGCCTTGTCTGCAATAGTGGTGAGTATCTGTAGCTCAGGTGTAGGAGGAGGGTGAAGGTTCATTCTCCAAGTTTGTGGGTTGGTTTCCAAATGTTTCATTACCAGGCTACATAACACCTTCAGCAGAGTTTAGGAGTTGTCAGCTTCAGATGTGGGTGTGTCAAGTGAGGGTCTTGTGATGGGTCTTGTGATGGGTCAGGTGTAAGTCATCACTGAGTCTTTTGATGGGTGTCTTGATAGGAAGGTTCCTGCAGGTCAAGTTCATTGGGAGGCGAACTGCTGGTGTGTGTGTGGGGGGGTGAGTTGCATGGTTTGGTTGAGGGTTGGTGCTGTCTCTTGTTGGCGGTGTGCTTGATTTCGATTCTGAGGGGTTCATAGACCGATTATAGGTCAATGTGTCTGTTGATGGATCTACTGTGGAGAGCCAGGTTTTGATGAACTCATGAGTGTGGTGGGTGGTAGCATGGCTGATGATTTTTGTGTTGCTCCAATCAAACTGGTGCTGTTTAGTGACAGTGGGGTGGAGATTAAGAATTTGGGATTGTAGCATTTGATTGCCAGCCGGTTCGTGGATCCTGGTTTTTAAATGACATGATGCTTGTCTCATGTAGAATTGGTTGTCATGATTAAAGTTGATTTTGTAGATTTTGTACATTCCTACCCACTGAGCAGTTTGAAAGCATGCAAATGTGAATAGATAAATAGGTACCACTTCAGTGGAAAGGTAACAGTATTCCTTCAGCGTATAGTCATGCTAGCCACATAACCACAGAAATGTTTTCAGACAATGCTGAAATTGCTCAGTTAAGAAACAGAATGCTCAGACAATGCTCAGTTAAGAAACAGAAATGAGCATTCCCTACTAGAGTCAGACACAATTAGACAGGATAAACCTTTACCTTTAACTTTGTACAAATAAATTTAAGGATCCAATCTGGATTGGTCAGTGAGACTAGCATACACAGACTCTTTTAAAGAGAAGTTCTCTGAGGATTGCCTCCAGCATGAGTCCAAAAGCTCAGAAGACTAAACCTTCGGTCCTGGTGACCAACCCAGATTGGATCCTGCAACATTATCCTGGGACACGTATATCTGCCTTCATTCATCATATAAATTTAACATTGTAGGTACATGTGTACTCTGTCTGTGTGCTTGTGTTTGCGTATATGTATATTTATACATACTAAATTAACTTCTTTATGTTTCCTGGCAAACTCCTACTTGATTGCACCTAGTTTAACTCCTTTGCTTATTTACTAATTGTAAACTTTAAGATTACACTAGTAAATTATCATGTTATACAAGGAGCAGTGAGGAAATATTAAGCAAATTAATATAATTCCAAAAGAGCAATTTTACAATAGGAAATTAAAAACAAATAAAAACTGAATCCCAAATTCCAGCAGCAATTTTAGAATTAAGTGGCCTATGATATGAGAAAGAACATTTATTGTGACTGCTAGTGATATTATCACTGTCCAGGTTCCCACTCCCTTCTCCCAATTGTCTGGTGATGTCGGTCAATAGTTACTGTTATTTCTGCTTCTTTTGTGTTGCATCTCCCCTGCTGTGCCTAGATTTTCATATCCTTCCTTCAGCGCCATTTATCTCTTTTCTCATTCTTTGCAAATTAGCCTCATTCCCAGAAAGAACATTAACCAGGGTGCTGGCTTAATATTTACAAGATAGTTTTTAATATATTTTCAACAAAGATTAAACCATTCAGTCAGAGCCCTTGCCTATTAGAGTTTTGTAAAGGGTGATACATTTACATTGCAATGCAAAATTATTTCTTTTCCTTCCAGTGTTCCTTCCACATGAACAAACTTCAATTCCCGTGTAATGGAGGCAGACGGACAAAATGAGAGCAGGCGTTGCATCTATTCATGGAAGATGCAATTGGATTATTAATCCACTAAATCCCAGTGGAAACTCATTATATCCAGCTACTTATTCTGTAGATATGTTTTTTGCATTCAGTAAGGAAAAATAGCACACAACAAAGGAAAAGGATTATATTTTATAAATACCAAAACACAATATAAAAATGATTCTGTATTTATGTCTATACTTTTAAAAATACATTTTCATCAACCACCAACAGTCAATTAATGGAACAGTTTGCCCTTGGAAGTTGTGGGAGCATCATCACTTGAGACTTTCAAGAAGAGATTGGACTGCCATTTGTCAGAAATGGTATAAGGTCTCCTGCTTGGGCGGGGGTTGGACTAGATGACCTATAAGGTCCCTTCCAACTCTGATTATCTGTTATCTGTTATCTTACCTTAGTCACTTCACACAGATTTATACTGTTTTTCTGAATGCTATTATTCCAATATGAAATACTCGCTATTTCTAAACTTATTTTTTCAGTCATCCTTATCAAGTTAATTAGTTTAACAATATTTCATGTTCTTCTATTAATCTTTTCATTCCATGTTGAATGATACAATGTTTTCCAATTATAACTCACAGTTGTATAACCGACCATCAGTATATGCCCAATCTTATCAACACCCTCTTTGCAAAAAACAACAACACAAATCCATACAACAAGAAAATAAGTCTACAAGTTTAGTAGTAAGTTACATTTTTATTTCTTTTAGGTTTGCAATCTGTTAATAAGAAACAGATACAAAAATAGAGGAAAATGGTCTGCTTTCAATAGATTTCATTTTCGATATATAACATTTTTACTTAAATGAATGACTTATAGCAGATTGTTTTAATATGTATTATAACATTTTATTTATTTATTTATTTGTAATCATAATCAAAACTGTCAATTGCAAAAGGCAGTTTGACTCAATACAACTTATGACTGAAAATACCTCTAACACTATTAAACATCAGCATCTGCCTATCTCAGGTCCCCGGGAAGGACAAAATGCCAAACCTAGTCAGAACATCTGGCTAACTGTGAGACATAATAATTTATTAAATTTACAATCTGCCCAGTTTTTAATGACTCTGAGAAGTTTGCAATCATGGAAACATTTAGCAGCAAGAAGAACAAAACACATAGACATGCATACAAGTACACACACAAACAGCACAAGACAGCAAACCAACAATGGTAAAGAAAGTAAACGATATTAAGAGATGCACATTTCTATACAACCCCTTCATTTAAGCAAAAAGTTAGACTTGATTGCAAATGTCTTCTGGCTTATAGTGCTGGCTATTCTATTCTATGCCTCCCTTTGGGGCTCCCTCTGGAGAGGAGATGGTCCTTGCATCCCTCTCCCTCCACTGACCTTCAGCCCTTTCTTTGGTTCTGGGGGGATTCTCTCTTTTCCTCTCTTTCTTCTCTTTCCCCCTCTCTCCCCCTCTCTCTTTCTCTTTCCCCCTCCCTTTCCCTCTCTTTCTCTCCCTTTCTCTTTCTGCCTCCTCTCTTCCCACCCCCTCTCACTCACACACACACAAACACACACACACCTGGTCTGGGATGAACAGCTCCAGTCAGCAGCGGGTGGCGGGAAAAGGAAGAAAGGGGGGGAAGGAGGGGGTGGCGGGGCTTTGAGCAGCCCCCATCCCACTGCCTCAGCTCCCATCTCCACTGGGAGATGCTTTTGGAGGGCTGAAGCAGGGGGTACTCACGCTTAAAATGGCAGGCAGGATTTAAAGCAGCATGCATGCCTTAAGCGTGATTACCCCTGCCTCATCCCTCCAAAAGCATCTCCCAGTGGAACAGAGATGGCTGGGGTGGGAGGTGCTCAAAGCCCCATTGCAGTTGCACTCCACCCCTTCCTCCCCGCTTTCTTCCTTTTCCTGCCACCTCCTGCTGACTGAAGCTCGCAGGATCACAGTTTGTCCCAGACCAGATACGTGTGTGTGTGTTTGGGATGGCTGCAGCAGGGGGTGCTCATGGCCCTGCTGCTTTAAAGCATGAGCACCCTTCCCAGCCCCCCAAAAGCATCTCCACGGGCGGCAGATGCAGCGGACCTGGTTGCCTCCCATTTTGCCCCCAGGAGAAGCAGGCAGAGGCAGCGGAGACACTGTGGTGATGCTGCTGCTTACGGGTGGCAGCCAGATCTGCCCAACTGGTCTGCCACATGGTCGGGAAAGCTGGGAGAGTGCTGTGTGGCAGCTAGCCAGCCAGCTGAACCTGGGGATATTGAGGCCGCAGCCAGCGGTGGTGGGATGGGGCCACGCTGGTGGGGAAGCCAGCCAGCCAAGCCTGGGGACATTGGAGGGCAGCTAGGTAGGCCCCAACCAGTGGTGCTGGCGGGATGGGACCACACCAATGGGGAAACCAGCCAGCTGAGCTTGGGGACATTGGGAGGTCAGCTAGGTAGGCTGGGTGAGGCCAGGAGAGCCCCGGGGACCCCCGGGGACAGTGGGGGAAGGGCTAGCACAACTCACAGGCTTACCTGTGAGCAGGCAGAGTAGCGAAGAGGCTCGTGTCGCAGCAAAAGGCAGGCAGCAATGGCTGCCCTGGTGGGCGGGCAGAAGCAGACTGCAGGCATGTCGTGCATGCGCAGTAAAAAACCCCAGTTTTTTAGCCTAGGACTGGTGAATAGGGGCGGGGGGCGGGGCCAGCAAAGGGAGGGACAGGTAGGGGAGAATGAAGCAAGGATTTTCATGCATGCGCAAAAAATGTCATGCATGTACATTAAAAAAAACCCTGGTTTTTGGCCCATAGGAGTGGCGGAGAGTGGCAGGGCCAGCCAGGGCTCAGTTTTACCAGTTCTTAGAACTACTGGTGATATTAACAACTGGTTCTATAGAACCGGTGCGAATCGGTAGAACCCCACCCCTGCCCGAGTCCCAGCTGATCGGCTAGGTCTTCTTTTGTTGCCCTGCACAGGAGAACAGAGCTGTAAAGCAGGTTAGTGGGATAGAGAGGGAATGGGATTTTGCAGTAACCTTCCCCTGCCACACCCACCAAGTTACGCCTACCAAGCCACGTCACACCCACAGAACCGATAGTAAAATAATTTGAATCCCATCACTGGTTCAGAGTCACTCAGGTGGTTTCATAGCTCAAGGTGGAATTAGTACTTAGGCCCTTCCGCTGTGTAGTCTGCCTTAAACATTAGACCAAACTGGTGCTCATTTCTCAAATGAAAGTACTGGTGTTAGGCTGTAAGATCCTTTATACCATGATTCTCAGTTATTGTATTACTATGAACAAAGCCCAGAAGTGATTTTTGACAATGTTTCCACTTTAACCATGCAAGCCTGATGTGTGAAATACCACCCCCTCCGCCCCAAGAAGCCCAAAGTCACAATCTGAGAATCTCGATTATAACAGCATGGGATTAGGATTCTGGATTAATTTACTTGAAGAACTATAATTTAATCTATACCTTTTGTTGTCTTTACTAAATTTATTGAACATAATAGGTTCTTGGATACTTTCAGGGCCAAAGAAGCAAGGACATATGCGTAGTTTCTTTATTGTTGTTCATCTACAAACAGAATCTTGCCAGACGAAAGCAATTATCTGCCATCACTATAGATATACTCTGAATCGTTAGGGAAAGTCCAACATTATTCTTTTTCTGCCAGCAAGACTTTCCAAGCTCTTTGCCTCTTTTTAAAATTCTTTTGAACTCTTTACCTAATTTGGGGTATTTCAAAATTTGTTTCCCCAAAGCTGGTGCTTACTTGATGCTTGCCTTCCCAGCTCTGATTTTGCCATATAAAATTCTATTCTGCGTACTTTTTTATATAACAAAACTCCTAAGGGTTACAAATGCATCATATATGTAAAGCAAGCCCAATTATAAAATTCTTACTGCATGTCTGAGATTAAATATAAATAATTATATTTAAATATTTTGTTTTATGCCACAAACTTTTAAAACTATTTGAGTGGATTTCTTATATAGGAATTTTTAAAAAAAATCAGTTTTGATCTTGTTTTCCCCTCAAATTTAGTTCACGTTACTCACATGCATTCAGCTTTTTACATTGCAAGATAAAAACAAAAATATTGCTTCCCTCTTTAAGGGTTTTCTGACCTGTTTGTACTTGCCTAGAGGCTGCACAGTACTTATAGATTGGCCCTGGGTGTACAATCTCCTTCCAGTCCGCCAGCTAGTGCTATACACAAACCTTTTAATGGTAGATTTGGAAAACGACTTTGTCACTCCTTCTCTGCCAAGAAAGTGTCTGGCAGGATTGGAACACCATTAAAAGAGTCCTACATGCTTGGAAAATGCTTCCAGCTGTTTTCCTGCTTGTGTCACTTAATTAAAATAAACGTATGACACAAACACATTGTTCACAAAAGTCAGATTGGATGTTGCTCTCCTCTGTGGACACACCGTGGCTATTACTGCTGCTCAGAGCTCCTTTGCTAGATGAGTGGCCATATATACAGTATTTATAAGCAATAAAATAATGCATTTAATTCATAATAGTTCTGAGACACAGATATTCCAATATTTGGGGACTGAGTTAAAGATACTGGCATGTACACATCTCTCTATGTCACGTTCAAGTACAAAATAATAATCACCACTAGTCAGTTGCAAAAGGCAGCTTTACTTGGAAGAGCTTACATTCTGCAATAGTATCTTTAACACCCACAAATAAACACATCTGCTTATCAAAGTTCCTTGGAAGGACTTGACAGGGAGACAAAATGCTGAATCTAGTCTGAACATCTGTCTGTGCGATGAACCATAATATCATATTTATACAATATAATATAGGTTATATCTAATATATTTAGTGTTGATATGATTTAGTATTGGCTTTTAAGAGTTTTCTGCATACCATAAATGAAGTAGACATAAAATTTAATATTTACTTAGAAACACATTTTTATGTTGGGATCCCTGCCCTTGGAATTTACTCTGACCCAGTTATCTTTCAGGAAGGCTTTGAAGACCTGGCTGTTCCTTGAGTGTTGAGGCAAGATTTTAAATGAGCTCATCCTGGGAGATGTTTGTTTATGTGCCTTGTTGCTGTGGTTGATTTTTTTGTGTGTGTCTCTGTCACTGGAACATTATAGTTACGTTTTTATTAAAGCTTGTTCCCAAATTGCAATAGAAACCCAATAAATTAATAACTGCCCCTCTCATGGATGTAAAACTTGGCATAAGGTAGTATTTAGTACATGTAAGACTAATCTATTCTTTACATGTGAAATCTCCATCATCCTTACAACAAACTGAAGTTATCTTACTTTACCATCCTGCAACTTGAAATTAAGGGTGAGATAAACACAGAAAGGGAAACTCCAAAAATTCCAAATTAATGTGTGGTTTCTACAACTTCATGCCTTATGTTACATGAACTGATGTAAGGGAGATGACAGGAGCCATAGTGCAGCGCTACCATAATTTATACTGGCTATAAATGGCATCATTTAAAAAGGAGAAGGAAATGGGAGGGTTTATTATGAAATGTTGCCTTAAATGCTAGTAGAAAATGTGGCAGCTTTGTTTATGTGCTAGTGCCACCCAGCTTGAGCTGTGTCTCATGTGCATCATAGGACAAAACTTTGAACAAAGGAACATCAAATGAGGTTACAGAGTTTGTCCAAAATTTGCAGTCTATGATTCCTCATGTGGTTGAAATTTAGCAAATTTTATAAACATCTTATGGCATAAACATCATAAATCCTGTAATCAACAGGTTTATTTAATTATTTTGTATGTTGTAACAGAATACAGCATATTGACTACTCATGCTTCTTCTTCTTGCTGGGAGATCCTTGTGAGGTCCAGAATGTGTAGACTATGTAGCCATGACAAAGTCATGTTGCCCGGGTGTGAACCATGAGGAAGCTATTTTACATGTAGTAAACAGATGTTTGTGCTGTGCTGTTCAACATGAGCTACAGCACTTTCAAAGTAGATTCATCTCTGAATAACTCTGGATTTTGAAGAATGTTTCAAGCAGATTAGAAGCTCTACCATTGTTGAAGGCATTGAGGAATATGGTAAGGAAATATGACTCAAGAGGTCATGGTTTGTCTCGTATTTAACACAATCAGGAAAAATGCCATGTTTATGTGATTTGATTTGTCTACTTTTTCAATCTCAAATATGGTATTTCAAAATGGTATACTATTTAGTAGGTTAAATGGACAGAAACTTTAGTAATTTGCTCATTCTCTTACAATAAATTGTTATTTTTACATAATACATTTGTCTTCTGTAGAGGTTCAGCCTAAACACACAAAGTTTAAATGTATGATGAAGTTCGAGTAAGTGCATGGATGAAAAACCTGACATTATATTCCACATGTTGTATGTCTCTACACATCTTTGTGTCTTGAATATGATGTTTATATTTTGTTTTATGTATGTTTGGCTGAATGTACACTTCTGCTTTTTAGGAAATCTCACTTAGTTAAGTTCTGCATCATGAGAAAATGTGCAGTAAATAGATCAGTGGGCTGCAAAAATCTAAACATTTTTGAGCCAGGTTGATTCTTGGAGGTTGCCTGGACAAGTCCCTGTAGTTTACTTGGCAAGGTTTTGGCAGTGGTTGGCCATTGCTTTCTTCCTAAGGCTGAGAAAAGATTGACTGGCCCAAGGTGAACCAGAGTGCTTTGTGCTTAAAATAGGACTAGAACTCCTGGCCTGATGTCCTGATTCTAGCCTAGAATCTTGACTATTGTACAAAGCTGGATCTATAAATGACCACTAGATGGCAGCAAAGAAATAAAAAAAATGAATAATTTGTTGCCCTCAAGTGGCCATCCAGAGTTTTGTAGCCCAGATCACATCATTTTGTATTTAAGCACATTTAGAGGAACATTTTTGTTCCACATATGCTCAGCCTACCAAATCCAGTCCTGAAGGAATAATTGGCATACACAGCTGAAGGTGGAACTTGAACTGAATTGAACCCATCAATAGTAGCTGACAATATTTTTTTTGTATAAAGGCAGCTGAGTCCTACATTACTTTATGTGAGAATCATGATAGCAGTTGACAATATGATTTAATGCCTACCACTATGTATAGCATGAAGTTGGTTGCACACAACATGTGGCTTACAAATTAAATGGATCCACATTACTCATCAATGTTATACAAGAGTTCATTCCATTTAGAAATTGCACAGCTTTCTCTGTAATATAATATGTTCTTGCAGCACATGGATATCTCCAATTACTGATTTTTTAAAAAATCTCTTTAATCTATATTTAATGTATTGTCTGCTTCAGGGATGTCAAACTGGCAGTCCGCAGGCAGGATGCGTCATGTGCAGACCACACCTACCCTAGCTCTGTGAAGGGAAAATTGGTCAAAATATGTCATAAGACGATAACATGACGCAGCGAGTTTGACACCTGTGGTCTACTTCTACAGGTATTACTAGTAATAACGTTGAGATTTTGTTTTGAGTTAGAAAAATCTATTACAGCAATATGATAAATGTTGATACAATTTTCCATTCAAAATGAGAGATTTGGCATTCTTTTAGCTTGACCAGTCACATTTTTCCAGCTGAAAAGGCGGAATGAGGCTGTATACTAGGTGTTATCGGGGACATCCAAGGGAAGATAAAATAAAACAAAAGTCAAGATGACTGATGCCAGGGCATGACTGAAACCACACCCATTTTTTATGTGTGATGAAACAAAAAGGGGTTGGGCTTCCATCATGACGTGTATGAGCCTTCTGCATGGACCTCTTGCCTGAGAACTAAAGGTTCAGATTGCAAGGATGAAGCCCATATAGGCAGTGATAAAACAAACGGCATCTAGATTACATTGCTATTTAACATTAAATAGAATAGAAAAGAATAACAGAGTTGGAAGGGACCTTGGAGGTCTTCTAGTCCAACCCCCTGCTTAGGCAGGAAACCTTACACCACTTCAGACAAATGATTATCCAACATTGTTTTAAAAACTTCCAGTGTTGGAGCATTCACAACTTCTGGAAGCAAGTTGTTCCACTGATTAATTGTTCTAAGTGTCAGGAAATCTCTCCTTAGTTCTAAGTTGCTCCTCTCCTTGATTAGTTTCCACCCATTGCTTCTTGTCCTGCCCTTGGGTGCTTTAGAGAATAGCTTGGCTCACTCTTCTTTGTGGCAGCCCCTGAGATATTGGAACACTGCTATCATGTCACCCCATAGTCCTTCTTTTCATTAGACTAGACATACCCAGTTCCTGCAACCGTTCTTCATATGTTTTAGCCTCCAGTTCCCTAATTATCTTTGTTGCTCTTCTTTGCACTCTTTCTAGAGTCTCAACATCTTTTTTTACATAGTGGCAACCAGAACTGGATGCAGTATTCCAAATGTGGCCTTACCAAGGCATTATAAAGTGGTATTAACACTTCATGTGATCTTGATTTATCCCTCTGTTTATGCAGCCTAGGATTGTGTTGGCTTTTTGGCAGCTGCTACACAAATAATTAACTGAAGTACTGAGCGTTCTATTGTAAGCT
Organism: Pseudonaja textilis; assembly: GCF_900518735.1. The sequence goes on from NW_020769338.1 coordinate 6,901,727, forward strand.
GTAAAATTAAAACCTGCATGTTACAAAAGGAAAAAAAAGATGTGAAAATAAGCATGTCCTGTAGCATCAGAAGCTGAAACATTAGATGGTTGTTAGCTATAGCTCTTCTGTACAGTTTTGTGACTTATTGATAATTGTATTTGCTTGAGGGAATACATGGTCAAGCTGCCTCACAAAACCACTTGGCAGAAGTTCTCAAGCTCTCATGCTATTAAATGAATAGCTTATTACACAAATTAAGCAATTTGTTACAAAAGGTTTCCATAGGCAAGGGGATCACATGTTTCTTCCTTTCTGGAAAATTAGTTCTATAATTGAAGATGATAATGTTACTTCTAATTCATTAAGAAAATGGACTTTTAAAAAGATATAGATCCTGACACATCTGTTTCAATGGTAAAAGCACATATTGTAAACATTTGTTTTTTTAAAAAGGCAGTTGCATAAAAGACAACTAATATTTTTTTAAATTTCTTACATCTGCACAATATCATACTAAAGTGCATTCTGCATATTCAGAGTGGTTTTGTTTCACTACTCAAAAATAACATAGCCATTGTTTTGAACTATGGGAAAGGCCAAGAATTCAGTTATTTTTCTTTCTATTTATATGACAAAGAAAAAATGTGCTTTTCTCTAACTAGTTCTGGCAACCGTAGGAACTGCCATTCAAATTAAACATTTATTGAATGGGATTCTGCATTGTTACTTGATGCAATAACTACTGGGAGTTTTTGAAAATCACATCACAAGTAATCAGCATTCTAAATATTGTTTGTGGTCTTAATGTTAATCATCATGTCTCTATCACTCTTTACCTAATTCATTATTATTTTATATTATTATGTATTATATTATTTTATATATATTATTTTCATTTAATACAGTTGCATGTAGACTTTGAACGTTTGGCCTGTCTTACATATAGCAAATTTATCTTCCTAAGTTGCTGTGACCATTGGCCATGTCGCTAATATATAGTAACAGACAATAAGAGAATAGAAGTAGAGGTTTTCTTGTGCTTTTTATAATGCTGTTGTATTTGTTTCCTAATTTTTTTTCTGGTTTTTCTTTCCTTAAAAGTTCATACTAGTAATTTCTACTAATTGGTCAAATGTTAGATAACCTATAATAAAGAAATCGACTGTTCTGAATAGTGATAAGAAAATGTTTATTCTAAATATGAAAATTTGAATTCAAGCGTATTCAGTACAAGAATCTTAGAAAATAAAGAATAGAAAAACAAGGCTTCCAGTAACACATACTTAGCTTTCTTTTGAGTAACTTTCATTCCAGCTGATACCAATAGAAAAGATGACAAGATGCATTAATTGTTATATGTTATTATATAAAGGCATTCCTTTTCAACTAACATCAAATAGTAGTTCATTAAAACTCAAATGTTTCCAAATTTATGGGAGTTCTTTTATAATTTGTTAAAAAGTAGATCTTGGTGTTGTTCACCAAAGCAATTTAAAAACGTGACATGTGAAATAATACGATTGCAGGAAAATAATACGATTTCTATGGCATTTTAACTATCGGTTAATGGCAGATCTGAAGCATGCATTGGCTTTAGGTTTCATTATTTAAAATCAGTTACTATTAAGGACACATCTTGCAAATTTTGAAAATCAAATTTGGAAACACTCTGCTAGGCGACTAATAGAATCTATCCCTCCCAAGACTGACGTAAAAGTCTAAATCAGCCTATCAAAATTATGTGTCACAGGGCAATCTGTTTTCATAAGCCTGATTGCCAGACTAATCATACATCTGGTGAACTGTATTCTCAGTGGAAGCAAAGAAACAGCTTGAGTTTTTCTCTCATGCAGGCATACAGCCATGTAGCCAAATGTTATGCAAAAAAACCCCATACACATCCCAATCAGCATCTAAAAAGCCACATACAATAGGGATTATATAAATACCACACACAGAGCAGCCTACACTCTGCTAGAGAGAAGTTTCCTGAAGATGAACTCCAGCATGTGTCCAAAAGCTTGGAAGACCCTGGTCCCAGGGACTGACCCAAATTGGATCCTGCAAAAGAGGACTCCCTATTGATCTGTCATTTGTATATTCCTAATAAAACAAAAACGAGAGATCTTTGCTTAAAATATTATTTCATAAAGTTAATGCTAAATTTGCAGTACTTTTTATTCAATCCTTCCAATTGCTTCCATCCATCAATCCACTATTTGTCATGCAGACTATGCTTTTGAAAATAATGAATCTTGGGATTTCTGATAATAATTCAGAATCAGGGTAAATCAAACTGTTTACTGCAAGAAAGATAGAAAGGACATAGTCATATAATGGGGAGTGCAAAAACCAGATGTCCAAAACAGATAATCAGAGTGTAAAGTGATTAATGAATAAGATTGGGAATGCTATACCAATTTTTAAAACAACTATAAAGTGTGGTATATGTAACATTTAGACTTTTGTGTGATACATAGGCTATGTTAAGACATCCATAGTAATACAGTACTGAATGTGTTTTGTGAAATTACAGGAGAAAGGAAGTTTCAATACTGAAAGAGTGTTTAATACAAACACAACAAGGCATAGTGATGTCTTAAATATATTTCAGTCTTGAAAGGCATTTTCAAAATCTCTGCTCTCTTACCTTAATTAGATTTTCTTTTTAGCTCTAATTTTGGAAAAAGTGGAAGCCAACCCTTTAAAATGTGAAAATGAAATTCTACCAGGCTAATGAAACAAATCAGGAAAGTAACCTCAAGCAGGGTTAAAGTTAAACACAGCAGTCATTCAGAGTTTACAACTATAAATGTTATAAAGGCAATAGGTTGTAAAAAGCATATTGTTAAATTTCTGACAGCAGAAATTTAAAGGTCATAGAGGGGGCTCAGAACATTTTGGAGTGGACAAGTGCTCCTCCTAAATTTATTTTGCCTTAAATAATTTGTACCGATTTGGAGAAATGTAAGTGACATTGTTTGCTCTTTATACAAGGAAGTAAACTCATAAACACAATTCAATTTGTAAGGAAAACAGCTTCCAAAGAAGTAGTTGAGCAGAAATTAGGTAATACAGAACACTGCTGATGGATTACTTTTAATTCAACAATGCAGTTGCTTACTTCTGAGCTACTGCAACTACAGGCATGTCCAAGAATGCACCAATTTTCCATAAGAGGAACCAGAGCAAATGAAAAGATAAATCTGGGCCAGAAAAGAAAGTCAAGATTTGTTGCTGTTTAATGACTTAGTGTTATTTATTCAAGTCTGTTGATAAATTGGTAAAATATGATGAACACAGAAAGAGGGAGGGAGGGAGGGAGAGAGAGAGAGAGAGAGAGAGAGAGAGAGGGAGAGGGAGGGAGAGAGAGAGAGAGAGAGAGGGAGAGAGATTTAAGAGGTGGAACCATTCATCTGAAAATATGATCCATTGCAGTCAACAGTCATAGGATTTGGGCTTTTCTTACTGCCAAGGCTAAAAGAAAATAGTTGCACATTTATTGGCGTTCAAAGAGAAAAATATATTGCTACCAACAGGTAACAGAATCCACCAAAAAAGAAGCTAATTAAAACAGGGAAAGCATAGGATACAATAGGAAAGGAAAGGCTAGATTTAAAGCCAAATTTTTAAAATGGCTACTTCATAAATATTAAATCCAAGCTATCTCACAACTGCCTTGCTGTGAATGATGGTATGTGAGAGCAGATGAAACTGTCTGCAAAGGCAGTGAAGAGGATCAATATGGTTCCCTAGCAACAGAGCTGCATTCCTGGGTTCTGGGGCCCACAGGGACCATTCACTCCCTGATTTGACCCACTATTCAAGGCTGAGCCTTATCTATTTTCCATCTCCTGACTTGAGCACATTCTGTACATAGCACCTCTCATTCTGTCTCTGCATTCCATAAATTTAACTGATACCCAAATAAGGCAACAAGATGTTACTAAATAAATGATTCCACATCGAGATTATGAAATGGCAAAATGAAAATGAAGATTTATGGGAGAAATATGTTTTACAGGATGACTTTTAAGGTTATTTTGAATATAAATTTGGCATTTTTTAAATTGCACTGCTGTAAGTGGTTTAGTAGAAACTATGTTACATGGCTCATATAAATACACTATTGTAAACACTAGATTTAAATTCCATTTTAAAAAATGAATATAATTTTTCTATCTTGCAGTTGAAATTTATAATTTGATTCTCAGGAATCCAAGAAACTACTTCTACATCTAATCAATAAAAAGTGTTTTTTTTCACAGTGTTATCCCTTTTCAGAGTTTTCTGCTGTTTTCAGTAGGAAGCAGTTTCAAATAATAATTGAAATTATCAGTATTGGGCTTAGCAGGTAGCATGTAGCTTCAGCTTTGTCACAGCCTGGTATACATAGAAACCGAGGGGAATATGCTGTGATGTGCAGGAAAAACATGAAGAGGCCACAACCCCCTGAAACCCTTGAGGATTTAGTGCTAAAGTATTGATAGGAAATAATCTTCTGAGAGCCAGACTGTTACACTATAAATACAGCCATTGAAAGAAATGGGCCTTAAGCAAATTGCAAAGAATAATCAATGAGGAATATTTGTCCTGGTTTGGTTTATTGGAGCACATAGTTCAACCTTTCTTCCAGTGATACAGACTTGATTTAAATTGAACAACTAAGTTCATATAGATACAAAATATCCACCAAATGGATCCATGGAAATACATCTATTCCCTGCTACAGTCAGTTTGGAACTGGCTCAACAATTGCCTTAAGAGTATCCTAGCTCATTCAACTGTATTTGTTCTAATTAGATGCTGTTACACCATTTCTATGTCTTGCCATATTTTTACAATAGGATCTCCAATATATATGACTAAATATATCTTTACCTCAAATGATCAGCTTATAGGAGGGTTGGGTGGCAATTAATGGCATCATTGCTTGAAATAAAAATGATTTGTACACAAGAAATTCATTCTTTTTTGTTGTTATTTTTAGCTGTCAAATTTACTGTTGCAAATCAGTAGATAACCAAACTGCATTTTTCTTTGCATCAATGGTATTTAAAAATGTAAGAAATTGTTCTGGTTGAAAGTTTACTTATAAAGCCCTTCAGGTATGTGACCAGGTAATTTTCTGGACCAACTCTCTCTCTGATACCCATCCCCTGAGATCCAGGAGCCGTGTAATGACAGATCCCATCAATTAATGAAATCTATCTCGGGAGTCCTAAATTATATCTACATGAAGCTTCTAGATGAGGTCAATTGTCCATTTGGGGGGAAGTATCATTAATATGCTGATGATACCCAACTTTTACATCTCTGTCCAGGCTGAATGGATAAAGATACAGTAAAAGTCTTGGCTCAGGGTTTGATGATTGCCAGGACTTAGAAGAGCATTACAGGCTCACAATCAAACAAAGCAAGATGAAATAGCTATTAATTCAAAGGTTGCTGATTCTTGGTCAGTGCCAATTTTAGCTCTTAATAGGGTTGTTTTCCTTCATGGAGAACATGTCTGCAAGCTGAGCTATTCCTATATTCTACATTCCATTGGAGGGCTATGATTTTTTTGGGAGGTTTGTCAATTGCTTACAAGATAATAGGTATAAGTAAAAACATAGTTATGAATACATGGATACATATAAGAAAAATAAAATAAACGACAGGACAGGTACGTTAGGCACATTGGTGTGCTTATGCATGCCCCTTACACACCTCTTAGGAAAGGGGTGAGGTCAATAGTAGAAAGTCTAAGGTTAAAGTTTTTAGGGTTTGGGGAAGAAACCACAGAGTCAGGAAGAGTATTCCAGACATTGACCAGGAAGATATTTGATCAGGAAGATATTTGCTCAGCTTCACACTCAGGTTAGTGTGCCAATTGTGGGTTTACCTAGGACAGCGGGCATTGAAAATGGTCATTGTGTGAACTTGTATCTTTTGCATGGATTATGGTAATTGTTTTACATGGGGTTCCGTTTGAAGATGATCTGTAACATTGAGGGTTAAAATGCAAATGTCTTCAAAGACTGAATAATTATGAGAGATAGGTGTATGAAGTGTTTCATGAATCATGGTTTTCTTTGTATTAGATTATTCCTGTATTATTTTATTGTTGTACTCTTTATTATGTACAATGAACAGAATCCTGCTAGGAATGTAGTGGAATATGAATTTGTAGCCAACATATTGCTTTGTTCTTATTGATGCAGTATTTGTATTATCTGAAAAAGAAAAAATAGTCAAAAACAAAAATATGAAAAATAGAGAAGCATAGCATCTGGCAAAGGTACGATCTGGAGATAAAAAGCTTGGTGGAATTGCATCTAGAATGAGGAAAGTGTTATATTTTCAGAGAAGAACATTTGTATTAATGTAGGATTCCCCACCCCCCAAAAAAGGTTTTTGTTTTGGGAAACTGGTAGGTCTTCAAAATATTTAATTTAAAAGTTAGTAGGTAGGGTTTAAATAAAATCCAACTACAAATACAAATACAGAGGCACTTATAGGGGATCTGTTTACTTTTGAAGCCTATCACATATTAGGGATAATTATGAGACGTATATAAGCATTTCCCCCATTTGTATAGGAGGGGATAATTGTAAGAGGTTTGCCTGCCATCTCATGGAAACATTTGCTTAATGCAAATTGAAGTACTGAGCATTTATTCTGGCATCTGGGACATTTAGCTTTGAAACTCATAGCAAATGTTATATCCCTTCATATGACAAGCTGTCACATGTATCCTTTGATAAATTGATTAATGAGTCCTGCCACATAAATCACTCAACTTCTTTTCCCGAAAGGCAAAATTTTCTTTATGAGCCAGGATTTTAATATTAAAAAACTTGGCAAAGGTGACAATTGCAATGGCATAGACTTCTTGGACTGGATATAGGAAATTATTCCTTCATCTTTACTTGTATGGAAAATAGGAATAACTTTATTAACTTGTGTACATCTATTCGGAAGAAAATTCTACTGAAAATGCTACTTTTTTGAGAAATGTGTGTGTGTGTGCGTGTGCGTGTGTGTATTTCTGTGTATGTATGTATATGTATATCATATGTATATTAATATATCCAATATATTTACAAATTTCTGAAAGCACAGTACAGTAGATAGTTTATTTCATCCATAGCTTGGTTGGTTTCTGCATTACTGGGGTAAATTTGGAGGAGGGGATGTATGCAAGTATATACATATACTTCTCTTCACTATCTTTAGAATGGAAGAACTGACACTGCGAATTTGATGACCCTCTGAGAACAGATGGAGAACACTCTTCACCATAGCTTCTAACTCTTTTCTGATGACAGCACTAGAGGCTTAGCACTGTACAGTTAATTCCTTATGCCATCTGCTATAGTTACAAATACAAAATATTAAACAGTCCTTTGCACATTAAAATGTTATGGAAAATGACAGCACTTCTCATAAAGGCATGTTATAATATACGTTAAATTACTTAGTTTTTAAAATTCACTTATTTATTAATGTTGTACTGTAAGGTCATCTTTGTAGATAAAAAACTCCATTACTGATTGAAGTAACCACAACCTAAAAGCTTAAGTAAGCTTTATTTAATTAACTACTTGAACTAAAAATTACATTCTGCCAAATGGCTGTTGTTTTACAAGCTATATTTTTCTATTAGTGTTCCTCAAATGATACATCCTATCTTCAGGGACCAGCTTTGTTGCTGCTAATTAGACATAGTGAAATATACTAACAAAATAAAACAATAATTAAATCAGTCTTGTGAGATTAAATATTAGCACCCAGTAATGACACTTGAAGTCCAGAGTGGTAATATAAAAGTATAACTGGGCTAAATGATATAATGACTCTAATCTTATTTTATACCATCACATGGGAGAATTCAGTTTGCATTTGTTTTAATAATTCAGCTTTTGATTTACAGCTATCCATTCTTTCCTGATGATTAATTTTTATAGACTTTCATTCTCTGAATTACCAACACATGATATATGTCAGTAGAGTTCTATTACCACGGTGTCATTTAAACATCAAAATAGGACATAGCCCTGAATTATCCCCATGGACATTTCAAAATACAATATAATGAAAGCATTTAGCATTAGAAGCTTGTTCTATATTACAAAGATTACATATACTGCAATGAAGGGTTTGTCCCCAGCGGCTGCTGCCATGGAAGTGAGCCTGACCTTGTCATACTTCAATTTGTTCTTCATTTATTCTTTTCTCTCAGTTTTGTTTTATTGGTGTCCAGGGAGCAAATACTTAATACTCCTTGGGAAGCCATCATACTTTTATTAATTATTGTTAGTTATTTCTTCATGCTCACTTACCTTTGAAGGATGATGAATTCAAGACAGCATCCATGAAAGAAAAGAAGGACATTGGGGACCAGAAGGGAAGGACAGCTTTCTTGGGGAACTAAGAATATCTAGAATCCTGGGAACATGGATATTCTTCCAGGTGTGATAATTGCCTACTCACATAAAGTTACAATAAGGACATGGCTGATCACAAATTTCCCATTTAGCAAAAGGAAATCCATGAGGTTTTCATCTTCCATGCATTCTGCATCATCATGGTACTTTCAAGCATGTCGTCTCATTTTTCTCCTTTTTGGAGGACATATCAACAATATTCCCACATCTCTTCAAAAACCTTCTTCCTTTAGATCAGGGGTGTCAAACTCAAGAACCCACAGGCTGAATCTAGCCCACAGGGTACTTAGATCTGGCCCACAGGGCTGCCTTGGAAACAGTGAAGGACCGCTCTGTGGTGTCTCTGCCAGCCAAAATGGGCTCTTGAGCTCTGTTTTCAGCTGCAACAGCCTCCTCCTTCAAGTCTCTGCCAGCAATAATGGTGCTCTGTTTTCACTGGCAGAGAGTTGCAGGAGGCTGTCACAGCTGAAAACGGAACTTGGGACCCCTTTTTGGCTGGCAGAGTGTTCAGGTCATCACAGGTGTCCCCAGCATGAGCGACATTGATATGGCCTACCCTGGCCCCCTGAGGTCAAACACAACCTTGATGCAGCCCTCAATGGAATCGAGTTTGACACTCCTGCTTTGTGAAAATGAGAGTGTAACTTGCTTTTCAGCATACTACCATCTCATTTTATATACATTTTTTTTTATTTAAAAGCATACGGAAATTCTCAAAGATTAGCCAGGGTTGGTGGTGATTGTTGAAGGAGATATTTGGAGTATACTGGTGCTCATGAGAACTTACTGCCTACCTCTGACTAGGATGTCTTTTTGAGTGTCTTTATATAAAGCACACTTAGAACAACTATTGCAGAAATATAAAACTACTGTTTATATGTTAAACTTAATGATATTATTATTGTCACCTCTATCCTTATTTCTGTTTTTATAGTTACCTTGTGTTGTTTTAGTTACAATGCACCAATTGTGTGTGTGTGTGTGTGTGTAATTCAACATATTAAAATCTTCTTTTTCCTGCATTCTGACCATAATTGTTAAAGATGCTTGAATACAGCGAAATTTAAATCCAATATTGGAAGAACTAAATTCTTCCTTTGCTGAATGGACGAATCCGTTGCTTTCTTCTAGATACCTAAAAAAATCATGTTCTTTTCATCCTGGTTATAAAATAACCTCCCATTATAGTCAGCTCTTAAAAACAAATAAACATTGAATTATAATCTCACTTTATCAGTTATGGCATATCAGTGAAAACAGCTATTTTCTCATTCAGATCTTCAATAAATGAATACTTTTCTTCATATTCTTTAATTGAATTCACTAATGATTTTAATGCTTCTACTAAGAAATCCCTGTGGTTTTTATTCTGCTAGTCATTGCTGACTATAGGGGGCAGTGCTTATCCCATTTTGATGCTTCTACTACTATGCTTTTATTTAAATTAATATAGAATTTGTTTTTAGTGAACAGAGAAAAAGTACATCTTATCATCATCTTAATTCTATTTAAAACTGCCTAACAATAATCTAATATTGCATCCAATCCCTGTATTCTGGAATATGTACAGCAAGAGCTTCAACTAAAGGGTTTGACCCCAACAAGTGATCCTTTCATTAGGCACAAAAAATAAATTTGGCAAAAGAAATTGTTTTTGAAGTGAAGGATCATACAGTAGATCAAACCATTTATCTTCAGACATGTTCAATGTGCTGATGATAAGGAAACAGGAATACTTAAATGAGTATTAAATGAGTGGCTTTTCTTTAAAAAATGTCGTAGATTTACAATTATAGAAGAAATATTTCTGTAAATCAAGGGTCTTCCAACTTGGCAAGTTTAAGACTTGTGGACTTCAATTCCCAGAATTTCTGAGTTAACATGACTAGAGGAAGAATTCTGGGTGTTGAAGTCCATAAGTCTTAAAGCTGTCAAGTGTGAAGACCCCTGTTATAAATGATCGTAGCTCAATGGCTAGTTTTGAAAAAGAATGTTTTGTGATGTTCTAGTGAGGGTGAAATTCCTTTTGTGCTTTATATATTGACCATATAGTTACTGAAAGTTTCTTTATTTAGATTATTATACGAACTTTAAATATTATAATTCTCTTTTTAATGTATGATATTCTGGATTGGGAAAATATATAAATAAATAATGATCATATATTCAATAAGCATTATCATTCTAAACTATAAAAGGGGAGAGAGGGGGAAAAAGCTATTTCTGTAGATAATCTCTCCATGCCTGAGCCATTTTCCCTCTGCCTGTTTCACAGCAATTAGATTGTAAATGAAGTGATTACAAGAGAGTAAGCAGGAACACAATGGGGAATGCACACTGAAAACCACATCCTAGTGTCAGCAGCTGTGAATGTGTTCTGCAAACAGTTCAGTGCATTCCTCATTGTAAAGCAAAATGTATTTAATGTTTTGGAATGGCCAGGTCCTGACCTTAATTCTAGACAAAAGTTGTAGAAAGACCTAGAGTGGAAAGTTTGTGCAAGGAAGTCTATTAACATGCCTGAGATGAATCTATTCTATAAGGAGGCATGAGCTAAAATTTCTCCAAGCTGCTGTGCAGGACTGATGAACAATTAATTATCAGACACATCTAGTTGCTGTTATTGCTGCACAAGGCTGGGAAGTGTGTGTGTGTGGGGGGCACATCAGTAATTGAAAGATCAAGTTTTAGGTCACATTCAGGCAGTGGTGGGATTCAACATTTTTTACTATCACTTCTGTGGGCGTGGCTGGGTAGGCATGACATGAGAAGGATAGTGCAAAATCTCCATGTCCCCCCCATTCCTCGGGGAAGGTTACTGCAAAATCCCCATTCCCTCCCTACCCCATTAACCTGCTTTCCAGCTCCGTTCTCTTGTGCAGGGCAACAAAAGAAGATCCGGCCTGATGAGTTTCAAAGACCAGTCATTGTGCAGGGTGCCAAGATGTTTGACTACATACGTAGCGTTTATTACTTTTACACCATTTCTGCAAGCAAGGAAGAGTAATATAGACACAGCATCAGGATTGGTGCATCCCCTCATAGATACAGCATTAGGATTGGTGAAGCCCCCACCCCCCGACCAATCCTTAAGAATAGTGGTGATGTTAGTAAGGTGAGATCAAGTACAAGTCTGGGACTTTCCAGCCTAGGACAGGGAGTGAGATCATGCAAAGAGGCCCCTGTATTAGACACAGCAGTGCGCTGCATGTGCCATCTACAGGATCTCTTTTGTTACTACACTGGCCAATTAGCTGGGACTCGGGAAGCAGTAAATAGATGGGGGCAGGGCCAGTATTTGCTGGTTCTCCAAATTACTCCAAATTTCTGCTATCAGTCCTCCAGAACTGGTCAGAACCACCTGCTGAATACCACCTTTGTGTTTAGGCAGAAATATTGAGATAGTTTTGAAACTTTTAAACACCACACTATGTAAGTCTATTGGTGAACTAAATTGCAATGTTCAGGAAGCCTCCTTGCTGATGGACTGTAGATCGTGACTCTCTGTGGCTATGGTCCGTGCTTTTTTGTTGGAGAACCCCGATTATTATGATTAGGGGCTGAAGCTGCCTTGAAGGGGCGGCGGAGTAAGGGGAAGCTGCAAGCCAGGTTGAGGGGAGCCGCATTTCCCCCCCGGGCTTGGTCTTTTTCCCCCTGAAGACTGCAGCGGTGGTTTAAAATGGCCACCCTGAAGAGGAGAACTCAGCTGGATTAAGATTTGTGCAGGAGGGAACAAAGAGGTGGATAACATCTGAACTGGAACAACTGGGCAATACAACTAAAAAAAAATTACCCCGGGATTAAGGTAACATGGAATTTTTAAGAAAAGAAAAGTGAGCGGTGAAATTACAAAGGGACAGAGAAAAAAAAAGAAAATATTTTTTACAGCTAAGTGGAACTGTGAACCAGGAAAGGAAGAAGCTGGAACTAAAGATTTAACTAAATTGGGCTAAAATATTTTGGGAATAAACAGGCATAAAATAAAGCTGGACTTAAGATTGTCAAAAAAATAATAATAATAAAGTTTACAAATTGGAAACTGGACTGTGCTGGAATATTGAGGTTCGAAAAACCCTAAATAAAAAAATAGGGGGAAAAGGTGAAGACTTTGCATAATGGAGAGTGCTACCTTTTGACAAAAACTTGAGCTCAAACAAAAGGGAAAGCATCCTATTTCTGAATGAACTTGTGTGGATATAACATTAAAGAAATATTGAAACAAAGTAAGAATCTTAGAAAGTGAAAGCAGAACCAAATAAAGAAAAAAGCAAGGAAAGACTGACTGTGGGATTGATTGATGTTTTGGGTATAGACCCTCGGCTGGAATAACTGAGAACTTTAGAAAATTTAAAGAAGAAAGAAGGAAAGTAAAAGTATTTTTTGTGGACTTTAACAATCATAAAATATAAGAGTGTGTAATGATGATATGTCTTCGGGAATTAAAAATGGGACTTAAAATATGAGAGAATTACTACAGGAAAAAGGCGAATCACTTTGCTCTGTGTTAGAAAAAATAGAAATGGTGATTGAAGAAAAAGAAGAAAGAGCTTCAGAGGAGGAGGAGTCGATTCAAGGAGAAGCCATTTTAAATAGACAATTAACACAAAGAACTGCAAAGAAGTGGGGAAAGAAGGAAGGTTAAAAAGTTGAAATTTAAGAAGGCAATCAAAAGGGGGAATACCTGTGAAGTCAGGAAAGGCAGAAAGATCCAGCAGAAAAGGGGAAAGGAAGATATTAAGAAAGAGAGGGATATAAACTGGAATGAGAAAAGATATGGGGAAAAGAGGGGGAGGAGAAGCAGTAAGAAACAGGTGCATGAAATAAAGAAATACGGAAACAGTAAAATGTTGAAAAGAAATGGTTTTTTCAGAGATAATGGTTGATGAATTAAAAAGGGGATTCTGCAGGGTGACAAGGGGTAATAAGAATTTTTCTGCAATTAAAAATATTTAGAAAATAGGGTAATATAGATACTGATAACTCCTATTAAAAATTAAGGGGGGAAAATATGCTGCGGAATCCAAATGAAAAGATGCAATGATTATTATTGTAACTTCTTAAAAATAATGGTTTATTGGGAATCAAGATGAGGGAATAAAGGTATATTTTAATCATTGAGGTGTCACACTCAAAACAGTAAAAGGGGGGAAACCTATACTTGTTTTTTTTTAAAGTGTTAAAATTTGTATTAATCTAGAATTTATAAAAAGAATGTGTAATGGAAAGGGAATATGACAGACTAAAGAACCAACTAAATTAATAAGTTAATATAGACTATTAAAAGCAAGGAGAGACATTGGTAACATTATTATTATTATTATTATTATTATTAGGCAAACACATATTGTTTATCTTTATTTTTAAAATAAATATTAAAGGATTATATTTGAAATAATTGAAATGAAACAAAAAGATGTTTCAATTGAGATTAATGAAAGAGGCTAGAATTAATGTGTTTGTTTCTCTCCTTACTGAAAATTTGGAATGGAAAAGGTAGTAATAGAATTAAGTATGCATATATGAATGTATAATTGCTGTCATATTTGTATGTAAAGGTGATGACCCGGAAATATGTTGTCCACTAAAAAGAGATTTTTGTTTTTAATGTGAAAAACTGAATAAAATTTGTTAAAAAAATAAATAAATTGCAATGTTCAGATAATTTTGAATAATTAAAAAAAGTTTGAAATCATGTATTCATTTGGAAATGCAAAATTAAGCACTACAGTGGTATCATTCATAAAAAAAGATTTAAAGGTTTCAATCCAGTCGTGACTGACTCAAGATGGTCTTTCTGCTCATTTCCAGTTCTCCAATTCTACTGTGAGAGAGGCTGCATTGTCCGAGGGATGCTTCCATCATCATGTGGCCAGCATGAAAATATGGAATGCCTTCCTGCCAAAGTGGTACCTATCTATTTACTCACATTTGCATGCTTTTAAACTGCTAGGTTTACAGGAGCTGGGATGAATAATGGGAGCTCACCCCATAGTGCAGTGCTTGGATCTAGGGCTTCCCAGCTGACAAGCTCAGCATCTCATATGTGATCTAAATTATTTTCTTCCCCATTCTTAAATGTAGCAAATTTCAAAACATTCTATATGTGAACAAGTGTAACAAGGAGTATAACATAATGCATTTTTAATCTGAGCTTCTGTTTGACGCCTTTTTAAAATATTTTATGACCGTCTAAATCAATCAATGAAGGCTGAAATTATAAAGAGGAAGGGAGAAATAAATAATCCAGTCAAGTCTCCAAAGTCTTCATGTGATATGATTTTGCAAAATATATAGCTATCTCTATTTCCTCCAGAAAGAAAAGAGATCTCTTTTATCCCAGATTAATTAATTAAAATATTCATTCCATGTCGCATTGTTATTAACCTTGGTAAAATAATATTAGGCTCATATATTAACTTCATCTTGATGTATGAATCAACTTCAGTTTATTTTCTACCATCAGAATTTGTCTTAGAAAAAAATAGTATATCTATATATTTATACTTTCATTTGAGCAACCAATAAAAATGTACAATTCCTTTACTTGAAATCAAAACCCTTTGATTTCTTATGAAATTAGTTGACTAATCCTAGGGTTCTACAATATTTGTTTCTATGAATATGTTCAGTGCAAGGAAGATTGTAAAAGAATTTGAACTGCTTAGGCAGAAATTATTTCTCTGTAATTGGAAACTGTTGCACATTGTAATCCATTATGAGATATGAGATGAACTGCACAAAGTACTTATGAAGGCTGTATATTTAAGATTTGAATACATAGGTAATAAGAAGTTCTATCTTGATTCATCTATCAGTGTGAATTTTGCTCCAAGCTATTTTTTCTTTCCCTTTAAGATGCATTTATTGTTCTCAAAGTTCAAGTTACAAAATCCAGTATGTTTTAAAAAGTGTCTAGTTTATTGCACATAAACATTATTCAATACCAGAGCCAAATTCAGCAGTTAAAGGTATTTGAGTAATTTAAATACTAATTATATTTTAAATATGGAATACTACAGTTGTGATGTATATATTCATGTTGCAGCATGCTTGTCACAGTCATAACATAATAAAATTAATAAATCTAGCTGGTGAAATAAAATTGCAGCCAATTCTAACAAGTTAAAAGGCAAAACAGAGCACAACAGGATTGTATGGATCCTTTGATATGTCAACAGAAAAAAAAATCCATCCTTACTTTCTCCATGTAGTTCTTTTCCCAAGATGGAAACATTTTCTGTTCCTCCCGTTTAGCTATATTATGGAACATATGATAGTCAATTGTATTAAAAGCCATTAAGAGGTTTAACAGGACCAGAAAGGTTGAACATTCCCACATTGCAAATCCTCTTGCAGGTTATCCATAAGAAAAGCAACCAACACAGGCATTTCCCCCCGACAAGAATTGCAAGAATGTTTAAGAACAAATCTGAAAAATGTTGGAAATGTCATCAGATACCTGGCTCATACTACCATATGTGGTGGACTTGTGAGGACGCTAGAAAATATTGGACTAAAATTCGCATATGGTTGGAAAAAATGACAAAGACACATATAGACTTGAAACCAGAGATTTTTTTATTGGGAATCTTACCTGATATATATAATAAAAATTTGAAGTATTTGATTGTAAATATATTAACAGCGGCTAGGATTGTATTTGCTAAGAACTGGAAGAGTGAGAAAACTCCATCAGAAGAAGAAATTATTAAGAAAATATTGGATTGTGCTGAAATGAGTAAATTGACATTTGAAATCAGAGAACAAGAAGATAAACAATTTTATGAAGTTTGGGATCTTTTTTATCAATGGTTAGATAATAAAACATAATGATAGAATATTCAGATTTAGCATAACAAATTTTTTTTTCTTAATATTATCTTTATAAAACATTATTAAGGTAGATTTGGTATGATCTTATGATTTATTGCAAAATAAATTAAGCAAACTATAGTTATCTCGTTAAAATATGAATTAACAAAATTATAAATGATTTTTTTTAGTGATGATATTAGGTTATACAATTATTGATTGATAATATGAGCTATTATGTAATATAATTATACTAGTGACTAGGAAATGGATGCACAAAAAAAAGTGGTAAACCAATCGATGCACTGTATGTAAATTCATGAAGAAGGATAGTTTTATGTTTTTTGTGGTATGTTTATGTTTATTTTGTTATGTATGCTTATGTTTATCTTGTTATTAAAAAATAAAAAAAAATTATAAAAAAAAGAAAAGAAAAGCAACCAACACAGATTCTGTCTAATGTTCAAGGCAGAACTGACAAGGACCCATATAACATGTTTCTTCCAAAGTACTTCCAAGGTATAACCGCTTTCTTTAAAATCTTTTCCCAAATTGGGATAGTAAAGATATCATGGCCCAGTGGCATGCTGGAGCTGTGACACCGAGCATTCCACTGTGTCTGGTTATTCTACTGCAGTAGTAAGCACCTGCTGGCCGACTGACACCGGGTCGGAGTTGCCGACGGTGATAGACGATGAGCCCCGATGACATTAGATGCTGAACTATCATAAGTTGCAGGCAGCTATTGGCAGAGCGATGAACCGGCTGACAGTTAAAACAATGACCTCAGAGGGCACATATACACCGGGAGGGCACAGGAAACTTGGTGGAATATAGAAAGTGTACTGTGGTGAGGGTATGGTAAAGGAGGGCAGTTAATTAACAGAAGAATGCACGGACCAAAGGTAACCAGAAATTAAGCGGTAGCAGCCACCAGATGGATAAACTCATTACGTTATTATCTGGTGGATAAATACAGCTCTGGCTGCGAGATGCACCAAAGCTGACTTTACTATCATTTTTGGTGCTTGTTGTTACTCGAACCCGGACTGATACATGAACGAATAAAGACTTATCTATGTGCCGTGGAGCTTTCTTTCTCTTTCTTTCTGGATTTTGGCTGAACAGCGGAGAAAAAATGGCTGGATTTGTTAGGATAGGTGCCCCTCCTCGCTCCCTTAAACAGGCATATAAAGTCTAATTAATTGGATCCCCAGTCCTCTTCTTGAATGACCTAGGAAGGGACATCACCCTAGTCATTACATTGGGCTGTACTCCAAGCAAATATGAATGATTTAATATTTGAAATCCTTTGCAAAAATGTCATAGTGACCTGAAAAGCAAATTTGTTTTTCATTACCAAAGCTGGAAAAAAAACCACCACTGATTAACAGTTGTTCTTCTAGGGCTTAAAGATGTCCTAAGATTCTGGTGAGAACTATCTGTAAAAGAAAGAGCATATTTTCTTTTTAAAAAAAAATATTTTTATTAATTTTCTTTTCTTTTTTTACATCATAAAACATCATGGTATCAACAACATTCTTGGCATCTGTACAAGATTTTGGTTTAAATATCACAATACATTATATTGCGTTTATCTACTATTAAATAATATCTTTAGCTATAATTACTATTCTTATATCTTTATATAGTTTACAAAATTTTATTTTACTTTCTGAAGGATTGTTTCAATTAACATTTTTGTCTCACTTCTTGGTTCTGTTTGTTAGTCATTTTTTTCTTTCAATTTCATTGTTAGCATATTCATCTCAGCACTTTCTATTACTTGTGTATTATTAGTTCTTCATTGGATGTATTTGGTGTTTTCCATACCTGCACAAAGGCTATTCTGGTGGCTGTTATAATATGTAACGCTAGGTATTTTACTTCTTTTGGTAGTCTTTCTTTAATGATTCCTAATAGGAAGGATTCCAGTCTGAACTCAATCTGATAGCCAGTGATCTTTTTAAACCAATTTTTAATTTGAATCCAGTATGTCCTGGCCTCGGGGCACATCCACCACATGTGATAAAATGTACCATCAATTTTTTTGCACTTCCAACATTTAAGACTCATGTTGGAGTAGATTTTTGCCAATCTTGTTGGGGCTAAATAGCATCTATAAAACATTTTATATATGTTTTCTTTGTATACTGCAGATACCGTTAATTTATAATTTATATTCCATATTTTCTCCCATTCCTCTAATTCTATAGTGTATCCAAAATTCTGTGCCCATGCAATCATTGTTCTTTTGACTATTTCCTCTTCCATTTTAAAATCTAATAAGTATTTGTATATTTTAGTTATAAGTTTTTGTTCTGGTCCCATTAATATTTTATCTAGTTGGTTCTGCCCTTTGTCAAATCCAAAATCTTTTAAGTCTTTTTTATATTTATTTTGAATTTGCAAATATGGCCACCAATCGATTATAATTCCATTTTCCTTCAGTTCTTGGTTTGATTTTAATTTCCCTTCACTATCTAATAGTTCTTCATAGCTTACCATTTTCTGTAGCTCTAATCTATTTGGATGTATTATGGCTTCCATGGTTGACAGCCATTGTGGGATTTCTGTATAGTGTTTACCTTTGATTTTTTTCCAAATTGTAATCAATGAGTTTCTTATTAGGTGTTGACTGAAATAGGTATGTATATTACTTTTATTTTCCCACAAAAATGCATGCCAACCTATCAAGAGGTCATGTCCTTCTAATGTTAAGATTCTCCTGTCTCTTAATTTAATCCAATCCTTAATCCAACTCAACACCGCTGCCTAGTAATAAAGCTCCCATTCTGGTAGTCCGAGACTGCCTTTGCTCCTGTTATCTTGTAATAGTTTCATTTTAATATGTGGCCCCTTGCCCAACCAGACAAACTTGGATGTCATTTTATTTAGTTCTATAAAAAAAGATTTCCCTAATTTAATTGGAATCATTTGGAATAGATATATTAGCTTTGGTAAGGTATTAATTTTCAACGTTGCTATTCTTCCTAATATAGACAGTTTCAATTTGGCCCATAATTCCAATTCTTTTCTGATTTGCTTAATCAGTTTAACATAATTGTCCTCTTTTAATGATGAACATCTGGGTGATATCCAAATTCCCAGGTATTTCACCTTTTTTACTCTTTGCAGTCCCATTATGTTTTCTAATTCTACTTTCTGTTTTGTTGTACAGTTTTTGACTATCATCTTAGTTTTATTTTTTATTTATTTTAAATCCCGCTGCTTCCCCAAATTTTTCTATTTGTTGCAACAATATTGGTCCTGAATTCATTGGACCTCCACTATAAATACCAAATCATCGGCAAATGCCTGAACTTTATATTCCTCATTTCTAATTTTAATTCCATAAATCTTTGGGTTTTGTCTGGTTGCAGCTAGCAACACTTCTAAAGACAAGATAAATAACAGAGGTGATAATGGACACCCTTGTCTCACTCCTTTTGCAATTTCAAAATCTTCAGTACGATCTCCATTTAATAATACACTTGCTTTTTGATTTGAGTATATTTCTTGTAGTGTTTTTTCTATATTAGTGCCAAAGTTCAGCCTTTTAATTTGACATAGCATGAATTTCCAGTTAAGATTGTCAAACGCTTTTTGTGCATCTAAAAAAAATTAAAGCTGCCTGCTTTTCTGGGTGAGCTTTGTAGTATTCAATCAAATTTAGTACTGTCCTAATATTGTTTTTAATTTGTCTATTTAGCAGGAAACCATTCTGGTCTGTATGTATAAGTTCACTCAAAATTGGTTTCACTCTTTCTGCTAATATTGTCATAAATATCTTATAATCCATATTAGCAATGTGATTGGCCTATAGTTTGCAATTAGTTGTTGAGCAGTGTCATCTTTTGCAATTAAGGAGATGTATGCCTCGGACCAGGACCTCGGAAGTCTAGCTTGCATTAATGCCTCATTATATAGTTCCAGTAATATTGGTTCAAATATTTCAGATAAATTTTATATAGTTTGCCTGGTAGACCATCCGGGCCTGGTGTTTTATTATTTTTTTGTTTTTGTATCGCCTTTTGTAACTCCGTTAATGTTATTTCTTTATTACTTCTCTGTTTTCTTCTGAGATCGGGCTCAGACCGTTTCCCTGCAAGTAGTATCTAATGTTTTCTTCCCTAACATCTTCTTGCTTATAAAGCTTGCCAAAATACCTTTGTGCAATTCTCTTTTTCTCCTCCATCTGATAATACACTGTCCCTTCCTCATCCTTAAGTTGCTGAATTAGTCTTTTCTCTTTCTTTATTTTTAATTTATGGGACAACTATCTTCCTGGTTTATTTGCTGATTCAAAGAAATTATGTTTAAGAGTTTTTAAGTTACATGCATTTTCCTCAATATCTATCAAATTTAGTTTATGTCTAATCATCCCTATTTCTTTCTTAACTTCCATATTTTGGGGGTCTTTTTGGAGCTCATATTCAAATTTTTTAATCCTTTCTTGTAATTCGTTCTGTTTCTTCCATTTTTCTTTATTTTTCTTAGCTATATAGGCTATTGATATGCCTCTCATGAAAGCCTTTGTAGTGTCCCATAAATTTTGTAAACTAGTATGTTGTTTTAGATTAAACTTAAAGAATGTTTCTAACTCATTTTTAATTCTTGAGATATATTCTTTTTCCTTTGTTATTTGTGAATTTAATATCCATCTCCTTTTCCTTTTACTATGTCCTTTCCAGGATTCCTAACTGGGCTATGGTCAGCCCATATATTAAGCATTATCTCTACTTCACTAATGTCTTTCTTGATTGCCCCATTAACCCATACCATATCAATTCTGGACCATGATTTTTGTGGACTAGAATAAAACGTATATTTCTTCTCATTTG
This sequence comes from Pseudonaja textilis, assembly GCF_900518735.1. The sequence goes on from NW_020769338.1 coordinate 6,922,797, forward strand.
GATTCCTCTTCCTCCATATATCTTCCAAATTGGTCTCATGTGTTAAATAAAAAAAATGGTAGAATTCTCTTTTTTTTTCTTCCTAGTCCTTTCCATACTAATATAGTCTTTTTTAACATCAACAATGGCATTAAAATCCCCTATCAAGCAAATATTTTCTTCACCTACACTAATTATTTTATCATACAGTCCCTTGTAAAACTTCTTCTGGTTATCATTAGGACATATATCCCCACTAATAGCAATTGTTTTTGATGTAAATTAATTTGTATCATTAAAATTCTGCCTTGTTCATCTGCATAGATTTTTTTTGCATTTATCCCCTTTTTTATGTAAATTTCTACCCCCTTTTCTTTCATCTGCCAATGCTGTAAATAATATACCCAACTTGGGATATTCTAGATATTTTTTATGCTCTTTTTGGATATGTACCTCCTGTAGGCATATAATATCAATGTTTTGTTTAGTTAATTTGGTTTATATTTATTTCCTCTTAATCTGGGAGTTTAATCCATTGATGTTTATTGAGAGTAATTTAATCTCTTCTTCCATTGTTAATTCTGAGTCTACCTAAATCTTCTGTTTGTTCTTGCTTCTCTTTGGGGTCTTATTCTTAGTCCTTCTCTCCTTGGGTATTCTATCTTTTCTTTGCCTCTCTCTTCTTGGTCCGTTTCCTGTATTCCCTGTTGCTGATCTTCTTGTTGGTCCTCCTGACTCTTGCTTTCTGACTCTTCCTTGCTGCTCCCCTTTTCCTCTATTTCCATCAACTGATCGTAAAGTTCTTGTGCCTTTTCAATACTATCAATTTTTACTCTTCTTTCTTGCCACATCACCAGCATTCCTTCAGGGACCAGCCATTGGAACCAGATGTTTCGTTTATTCAGGAGTATCACCAAAGATCTGTAGTCCTTCCTCAACTCTCTTACCCACCTCAGAATTTGTTTCAAGGTCGTGATTTTTCTTTATACACTATCGGCTCATCCTTTATGATTCTATATACAATATCTCTTACATTTTTTCTGGTGAACCTGATGTGGACCTCTCTAGGGAGCTTGTTTCGTCTGGTGTAGTTTGTATGGATTTGGTAGACCTCATCTAATTCTTTCACTATTTCCTGTTGGTCCCTTTGCAATGCCTCTGTTATTAAGTGGGACATTATGTCTCCCAGGTCTTCATCTTTGGATTCCAATACATTTTGGAACCTCAAATAGAATGCTGCACATTCCATTTTGAGATGGATAATCGAATCTTCTAAGTCTCTGTTCATCTGTTACTTTCCTATCCATCCCTTCCAATCTCTTATCTGTTTGTTCAGCTTTAGTTTCTATATTCTTTATTCTTTGTTCATTCTTCTCCAGTGTCTGTTGGATCGTTCCCATCTTCTCCTCTAAATTTTGAATCTTACCCTTCATTTCTCCCATTTCCATCTTCATATCTGTATGGTTATTAACCATTGTCTCCTGCATTTTAAGCATCGTTTCCTGAATAGCTGTTAATGTTGCTTGCATTGTCTGCATATTGGCCGCGTTGCTCATCTTTTCCATATTCAACATTCCTTCTATTGTTTTTTGGCCTGCTAGATATGCAATAGACATTGATGAACAAGACATCAGTTTTTTCCCTTTCAGGTTCGCTGTTGTAGTACTGGTCATATTCCTAACTTTATTGGAGACAGCAGATTTTAAACCTTGGGTTTCTTATGTGTGAAATATGTGTTCTGCATTTAACATGTGATATCAGACTACCTACTATAGTTTTCCAGATATCTTCAAGTTCTGATATACATTTTAGTCATTGTGTGGAGTTGGTTTCCTGTTTTGGTCTATATAATGGGGTTAACATCCACATATCTCTTTTATTTTCTAAGAGTAATAATGAAGTTCAATAGAATCCAGATACGTTTTTGAAAATGAAGATAATATTGGGAACTGCCAACACCCCACAATTATTTATTTAATTATAATGTGGGATTTTTAAAAAAAAGTCATGGAAAGCAGAAGGCCTGGTGAGGCCAAGTGATGCAGATGGGAGGTGTGAAAGATCAGGTCCACACATGAAGGTCCAATTAAACTGATTTATTGCTAAATATGCACAGGAATCTTCTCAACTAATGTTTAGCACCTGCTTGGAGTTTGATAAAGATCAATGTAATTCAAGGGGTATATGGACTTAGTTGCTATGTAGGGATTCTAGGCTGATGCCTCTTTTAACTGCACCCACAAGTTCTGTCACTCCTCCTCCTACAACAAATGGCCTACTTGTTCATATATGGGCACTTTGTACTTGCTTCTATTAGTAACAATGACTATAACAAATTCAAAGAAATAAAACATTGCTACAACGCCACTTGTATGTGACAGCTACTTGATAACAACCCAATCTTATTTATTTTTTCCTACAAAATGGCTTGTAACGCACCATTTTCAGGAGTAATTCTTATTTTATTAGAAGAACTTCTAGCTTGTCTTTCTAACAGCATAATGGTGGTGACCCTTCATCCCTGTCCTTCTCCCTTGCTAAAAGGACAACATAATCTTATCAGTACAATGAGAGCACAAACAAATTGGCTTGCAGATTCAGAAGAGTAGTATAACAAAAAGATTGGAAAGCTATTTATGAAAGATAATAGGAACCTTAGAGCATGAGATGGAAAATAATTTGATTTTACAGATTAACAGGCATGGTGTAGCAGTTGGCAGATCATGAAATGCTCTGCTAAACATAAAATGATGGGCAGAGTAACAACAACAAGGATGCTATGTATTATTATTGGAAATGGCAGCTATCTCACGGAAAGGGCTAAATCTAATTTGAGAATCAATTGCTTGCTTTACTTCAACTATAATTTGGCCTATATTCTAGAGACATTCTACAAGGTAAACAGAGTTTGACAGCCTGATGCCTTTGGCTCACAATGCAATGATAATGAGCTTTTCAGTAATATAAAATGAATTATCTGTGTTTTGGTTGAACTGGTCTCTACCTGTGATCTGATTCTAACTAACATTCTAGTCTCAGTTAAAAATTACAGTGCCATTCAGCGGCTGATTGTGGGTGGATTTTCCTTGTATTGCTGCTTGTACTCTGGATTATTGAAATTTAGAATTGACTTATTGTGATATCTTTTATGTGCTTAGTGAAAGCTCATATGTTCAACTCTTTGTCATACTTACAATTCATAAGCATGATTATTAAAGATTTAATAATTGTTCCTGACTATTTCATAGTTATAATACAGGACCCAGAAACCTCTTTTGAATTTCTGACTGTAAAATGTTCCATGGATAAAATATTAATATATTCATTAAGAATGTTAAGGAATTTCATTCATTCTTTATGTTGTACAATAGTGTCCAGTGGTGGGATTCAATTTTTTTTAATACCGGTTCTGTGGGCGTGGCTTGGGGGATGTGGCAGGGGAAGGATACTGTAAAATCTCCAGTCAGAGGTGGTATTTGTTGGTTCTCTGAACTACTTAAAATTTCTCCTACTGGTTGTCCAGAACTGGTCAGAACCTACTGAATGCCACCTCTGATAGTGTCCCCTTTTCCCTTAAAAGTACTGCTTTTGAAAAGAAAAAAGATAGCCCTTTTTAGGGTTATAAACAGAAAGCATTGTAGGTGATGTAAGATAGCAAGAGTTTTATCTGGAAACACTTTTGATTTCTCACTGTTGATCATCATCAAGGATATAAATTAGGGCAAGACTGTATTTTTACTTTTTTTTAATAAATTTTTTTGTTGTTTTTTAAGACAAACATAGACAAACAAAACATAAAAACATCAAGCCATCTTCCATATATATATATATACAGTGTGTTGGTTGGTTTACAAATTGTTTTGTGCTTCCACTTCGTAGTCTTCAATTACAATTGCATTGTATATATTCTCATATTGTCGATCAAATATTCCTAAATACATTAATATCATTATTAATCAATCATTTGACTATATTATTATTTATTCATATTTTACAAGATAATCCATATTTTATTTAATTTGTTTTGTGACAGTTCATATTATCATCTCAGATCTATCCTACAATCATTTTGTAGATATAATTAAAAAAAATACATTTTTATATATTCATTATGTTCTAAAAATCTACATATTTCATTACCATGTTTTATTGTCTAACCATTGATAGAATAGATCCCAAATTTTATAAAATTGTTTATCATCTTGTTCTCTGATTTCAAATATCAATCTACTCATTTCAGCACATTCCAATATTTTCTTAATAATTTCGTCCTGTCTTGGTACTTTCTCATTTTTCCAGTTTTTGGCAAATACAATCCTAGCCGCTGTTAATACATTTACAATCACATATTTCAATTCTTTACTATATATTTCAGGTAAAATTCCCAATAAAAATATCTCTGGTTTCAAGTCTATATGCTTTTTTGTCATTTTTTCCAACCATGTGTGGATTTTAGTCCAATATTTTTTGGCATTCTCACAAGTCCACCACATATGGTAATATGAGCCACTTGATGACATTTCCAACATTTTTCAGATTTGTTCTTGAACATTCTTGCTATTCTTGTTGTGGGAAAGTGCCACCTGTAAAACATTTTATACAAATTTTCTTTATATGCTGTTGAGAATGTCATTTTATAATTTTGAGACCACAATTTTTGCCATTTCTGTAGATCAATCCCATATCCAAAATTCTTCCCCCAAGCAATCATTGTTTCTTTAATTTGTTCTTCTTCTAGTTTAATTTCTAATAGATATCCATACAATTTTTTAATCAGCTTTTCATCAGTACCTGTCAAAATCTTATCTAAATCAGTCAATTTATCATAGAAACCTTCTGTTTTAGAATCTTTATCATACCTTGAATGTATTTGTGCATATGAAAACCAATTCATCTTTAGTGTTCTTCTAATTTTTGCATAGATTTAAGTTCACCCTTTTCATTCAATATTTCACCATATCTAACTGTTTGTTCCTTTTTGTATATTATAGGATAGGAAAAAGCTTCAATACTCGATAGCCAGACTGGAATTTTCAAATAACATTGCCTTTTAGTCTTCTCCCATTTTAACCACAGAGACTCCCATATATAATGTCTTCTAAAGTACCCCTGTGTTTTAGTTCCTTTATACCATAAAAAAGCATGCCACCCCAACAACTGATCATGTCCTTCTAGTGTCAACAATCTAGCATTTCTTAATGTTATCCACTCCTTAACTCACATCAAATTTGTAGCTTGGTAATACAACTCCCAATTAGGCAAACCAAATCCTCCTCTTATTCTGGCATCTTGCAAAAGTTTTAATTTTATTCTCACTTTCTTACCTTGCCATATATATTTCAACACAATTTTATTTAAATCTTCAAAATAATCTTTTCCAAGCTGAATTGGAATTGTTTGGAACAAATATAAAATTCTGGGTAATATATTCATCTTGATTGTTGATATTCTCCCTATTAATGACAGTTGTAAATTTTCCCATTTCTCCAAATCTAGTGCTATCTGCTGCTTAAGTTTAATATGGTTATTCTCTTTTAGTGTACTACTTCTTGCTGTCAAATGTATCCCCAAGTACTTGATCTTATTCGTGACCTGGATTTTTAATACATCCACCAGTTCTTCCTTTTGTCTTGATAACATATTCTTTGTCAAAATCTTTGTTTTGTCTTTATTTATTTATCAATACATTATTTATTTTTCAAACCAGCCACCTTCCCATATATCTTTTCTATCAATTTTAATGCTGTTTCTAGTGGGAATTCTAAGATGAAAACCAGAACATCTGCAAATGCTTGCAATTTAAATTCTTCTTTTTTAATTTTCATCCCTTTTATGTCCTTTTCTCCTCTAATATTTCTGTTTAGCACTTCCAAGGTTAACACAAACAACAAAGGTGATAGTGGGCATCCTTGTCTTGTTCCTTTTTTTATATCAATAGAGTCTGTTAATTCTCCTTCTATCATTACCTTTGCTTGTTTGCTTATGATATATAGCTTCTATTGCTTGGATGAACTTTTTACCAAAACCCATCTGTTCCAGCTGTAATAGCATGAATTGCCAATTCACATTGTCAAATGCTTCTGTGCATCTAAGAATACCAAAGCCATTTGTTTTTCAGGGTGTGCATCGTAGTATTCCAAAGTATCCAAAATTACTCTCATGTTGTCTTTAATTTGTCTCTTTGGCAGAAATCCATTTTGGTCAGATTGAATAAAATTATTTAGGTATTTTTTAAGTCTTTCTGCCAATATTGAAGCAAAAATTTTATAATCTGCATTTAGTAGGGAAATAGGTCTGTAATTCTTGATTTGTAATGGGTCGGCCTCCTCTTTTGGGATAAGTGTAATATAAGCTTCTGACCATGATTTAGGTATCTTCTTCTTTGACATAACTTCATTCATAACTTCTAGCAATGGAAGATTCAACGATTCTTGTAGTGTTTTATAAAATTCCGCCGGAAGTCCATCTGGGCCAGGTGCCTTTCCATTGTTTTGCTTCTTAAGTGCTTCAGTTAACTCCATCATCGTTATATTGCTTTCTAACATTATTTCAATCTCTTTAGGTATTTGGGGTAGGTTAGAATTCTGTAAGTACTGTTTAACTCTTTCATCATCAATATTCTCTTGTGTATATAGTTTTCCGTAATAGTCTCATGTTGTGACTCGGAGGCTTGAGCCTGCTCTGTTGGAGGACACAGGCTCGAGTGATGAGAAAGAGGAGGATTTGGCCTTGAGGTTTGAGCCTGCTTTGCTGGAAGATTCAGAATCATCTTCCTCCCTTTCCTCCCTGGTTGTGCCTCAGGTGTCAGCAGATAATCAGGAGAGAGTGCCGGAGTCCTTGGCTGAGAATCAAGCCGAGGAATGCTGGTTTGATGCAAGGCAAAGATGCAGGCAGAAGCGGGAAATGCAATGTAAAAGGAAAGGTCAAATCAGGGACTGACTTGAGAGACTGACACGCCTTTTAGGAAATAAAAGAGGGCATGTTAGCTCTGAATCCTCATTCGGGACAATTTGTTTATTTGGAATAGTGGCTTGACAAACTCTCTGTGCGCCGTTTGCCTTTTGATTTATGGTCTTGTTTGTTATCGGACTTGGCAGGCAGCTTCTGGAAGACTGCCAAGGACTTTTCCAGTTAAAGGAATTTAACTCTATCATTCCTGGTCCTGTCTGTTTATTATATTCCTTTGGAGGCTTGGACTCTCAATTTGTGGTCACAGGTGAGACAGAACAGTCTCATATAATTTCCTTCTTCTCTTTACTTCCATAGCAAACTTGTCCTTGATCATCTATTAATTGCAATATTTTCCTTGATTCTTTCTCCTTTCTCAGTTTATATGCTAACCATCTACCTGGTTTAGTTGCATCTTCAAAATAGTTTTGTTTTGCAGCTCTGATTTTCTGTGCTAATTCTTCTTTTTCCATTAATCCTATTTTATGTTTAATTATATCCAGTTTTAACTTAATGTCCTTTTTTCTGTGGCATTTTCTGTAACTCTTTTTCAAGTTCTTTATACTCATCCTCTAATGTCTTAGAGGCTAGTCTTTTCATGATATTTCTTTTCCTTGAATAGTCTATTATCAAACCTCTGGCATATGCCTTCATTGTATCCCATAGATTCTGCGTTGATGTGTCTTCTTTTTTATTTTCTTTAAAGAAAATAGCCAGTTCTTTCTCTATCCTCTGTATGAAGTCTTTTTCTTTTAATATAGTATTACTTAACGTCCATCTAGATCTTTTTCTTTGTCCTTTCCATTTAATTGTCATTGGATTATGATTTCCCCAAATACTTGTTTCAATATTTATTTCTTGCATATTGGCTAACAATTCTGTTGACATCCATATCATATCTATTCTGGACCATGATAAATGTCTGTTTGAATAGAAAGTGTATTGTTTAGTCTTAGCATTTCTTTCTCTCCATGCATCTTTTAGGTTTATTTCATCTGTCATTTTAAAAAAGGATTTAGGGACAGTCTTTCTGTTTTGCTTTGTTGTTTTCTGTGTTGTATAGTCCAATTTATTGTCTACAATTCCATTGAAGTCTCCCATCATAACAATATTAGTATAGTCCAGTTCAATTATTTTCATACGTAGTTTTCTATAAAATTCTTCTTGATTGTCATTCAGGAGATGGATTGCAATCAGGAGTGTTTTCATATTATTGTCCATTATTTCCACCATTAATACTCTTCCATCGTCATCTGTATCGATCAATTTCGCTGGGATAATATCTTTAATGTATAAAAAAAACTCCTCTTTTCTTGCATTGTGTCAAAGAAGTAAATATTTTCCCTAACTTTGGCTGTATCAACAGTTGTTCATGTTGCTTTTTAATATGTACTTCTTGTAAGCAGATTATATCAAATTTTAATTTCTCTAATTTATGGAAAGTTTTCCTTCTTTTAGAAGCTGAATCAAGTCCGTTTATGTTAATTGTAATTAGTTTGTTCTCTTCCATGTTTATACTTTATAAATAGGTTTAGCAGCTCTTGTAGATCTTTTCACGTTCACGTTGTTCCTTAACTTCTACCTTTCCGCCTACTGCACCTTCTTCTTTTTCAGTCATTATTTGGCAATCCTCTTGGAATTCAATTAGTGAATTTTCTGTGTCTCCTCTCTCCCACCAAAGTATTCAGTATAAAATGATTCAGCTTTCTCAATTGAGTCAATTCTGTGTCTCTGTTCTTTCCATGTGAACATTAAACCTTCTGGAATCAGCCATTTATAATTCACCTCTTTTTTAAGTAGAATTTTAGTCAGGAATCGGTATTCTCTTCTCATTTCTCACACTCTTCTGGGCACTTGTTTCAGGACCACAGTCTCCTTATCTTTATATTTCAATGTTTTCTCTCTTGTCACCTGTAATATTTGTGCTTTTATGGCTTTCTTTGTAAATCTGATGTGAACTTCTCTTGGTAAGCTATTTCTCATTGCATATCTTGTGAAGACTCGAAAAACCTCATCTATTCAATCCATCATCTTCTCTTTGGTTATTTCCAGAGCTTCAGCCAAGATTTCTATCATTATCTTGGCTAAGTTTTGTCCCTTTTCTTTTTGAAATCTGAGATAAAATTCTGATCTATCCATCTCCCATCTCAGCATCCCACTTTTATCTTGTTCAACCACTGTTAATCTGTCATCAATATCTTGAATCTTCTTATCCCTTTGTTTATCTTCTTCTTTTTTTTTGAATTTCTCATCATACTTCATCATCATTTGTTGAATATTCTCCACCTTTTCATCAGTTTTTTCTATTCTCCTTCCAATATTCTCTGTTCTTGCTTGTATGCTTTGAATTCCTTGCATTATCATCTGCAATGTCACCTTTTCCTGTTCTTTTTCTTGCTGTAACATTGTCTGTATTGAGCATTGTCCTCCAGATGGTGAAGAGGAAGAAGTAGGAATTGAAGAACCAGCTGCTGTTAGTTTCCTGCTCATTTCAGACAATTTCAGACAATTCAAAATCTTCAGGTTCTTCTAGACCTTAATCCACTCGTGAAGTAGCCAATTGTAAATCCAAGTAAAAATAGTGGAAAAAAAGAAGCAAGATAGAAAGAAAAAAAAGATTTCTTCAGCTTGTATACCTTAATCCAATCAATTAGTTAAATAGCAGTAAAAGCTCAAAAAAGGAAGGAAAAAAAACCATAAACAGAGAAAGGAAAAAGTTGTTAAATCTTGTGGAAAGCAGAAAAATAAAAAGTAAAATACTAAAAAGAAAAAGGAATTTCTTCAGGTTCTTCAACATCTTAATCCAATTAAAAAGTTTCAGGTATGAAAAAGTATACAAAAAAAGGAAGCCACACACACACAAAAACCAATATGGAGAGTAGATAAAAAAAATGCAGGAGAAGGAAAGAGAAAAAAAGAAAAAGCCTACTCCCTTTTTTTAAAAAAGAAGCAAAACATTAATACTAAGACTTTTCCTTTAAAATAAAATGCAAAAGTAAAAATTAGGCTCCAAAAGCAAAAAGAAAGACAAAAGCAGGTTCCAAAAGTCCAGAGATCCAAATAACTATTACAAATAATAAGCTGATAAGGAGTGGGTGTGAGGAATAGCCCAACTTAAAAAGAGAAAAAGAACACACTGCACCTATTTAGTTATCCAAGGCTTTTGTTAATTTTTATAGCTCTCTTCTCTAGAATCTTATCATCTTTTTTCTGTATACTTCAACACCAGACTCCAACTACTGATAGAAACCCAGAAGAGCACCTGCAATAACACTCTCCCATACTCTTCCCTCTATCTTACCAGAAAGGCTCAAAGTCCTTGAAAAGAAGTCTGAATTCTTTCTCAGCTTTGTCAGGTCAAAAGAGAAAAAAAGAGAAACAATATTTCTAAGCCTCTAGTTGGCAGTGTTACAAAGTTTCCTCTGTTTTCACCTTCCCCCTTCTTTTCCAAACAGATTATTATAAAAAAGTTAATTAATTAATTAAAAAGGAAAAAGGGTTTAGAAAAAAAAAAAGGCTAAAAGGGGATCTCTAGCCTAAAATATTGTAAAGACAAAAAGGAGAAGAAACAAAAATGAAAAATAAGATAGAAAAAAAAAAAGACCAGTCCAGTTCAAAGTAAAAAATCAAAAAAAGGAAAAAAAGAAAAAAAATTAATTTGATTTCCCGTTTAAAATCACTGCTTAATTACTTCTGTCTGAGATTTTACAGATTCTTTCTTTTCCTTAGGGTGTCCTTTTAAATCTTAAAGTAAAGAAAAACTTCTCACCAAACCGGCACACTTTCTCTTTCTATCCTCTTCTGTTTCGGAGCTGTTCCAACTTCAGCAGCTTTAATGGCTGTCTCTTTGCCGCTGGCAAAAAGAGCTTCTCCTGGATCTACCAGGGACTTTGCAATATCCGCGAGATTGACAGGATGCACTCTTTACATTCACCGTCTTTCCGGGACGGTTTAGTTCCATTTGGATCATCCAGGAGCATAGATATCGGCAGCGATCTCAGACCTCCAAGATCGCATGACATATCGTCCCGACTCCAGCTCCAGCCTCTGACTTTATTTATACTTTTTGATAGTCTTTTAGGATTGCACATATAGGCATGCATGTCTAGATGACAATAATAGCTTATAAGGGGTAGCAATACATGGCTTTTTTATCTTTTAATATTAGATATATCAAAGAGCAACCATGTTCAGTAGTATTTCTGGGTTTGCTAATTATACATATCTTTAGTTATTAAGATTTTACAATCCTAAGGACTACAAACATTGTATTTCTCAATTTTAATGCAGAAACATGTGGTATTAATGGCTGTATTATTAACTTTAAGTAAAATGCTAAATATCAATGAATGTTAATGAAATAAGAGGTAACACCATTATATTTATCAGAGACTACATATTATAAATTTGTGCTTTTTATAGGTCAATATAAGCATTTTTACCCTATTTACCACCTCCAGAACTGAGGCTGGTGTAAAATTCTGAATAATTAATAACTCTTTGCCATTTTTCCATTGTAAAATTTAGCATACATTTGCAGATTCCTTCCCCTTCTCTTCCAAAATGTGTATTTCAGAAGCCTGAAATCATGAATTTTAGTAGAACATAACACGATGCAGAACCAACTTATGACAAATACTTTTGTCATGCTAAAAATGGAGTTCAATTTTACTATGACTGGTAGCAACTCTCCAGCATTTAAGACCAGATTGTTCCTTAAATTATGCAAAGAAAGCAAATGATCCATAGCTTTTCCTAGTACAAGGTTGAAAACCGTCTAAGTCACTGATAATCCAAACATGCTTATTTAAGGCATATTATGTCCAAAGCCTGGGTAAAACGTTGAGGAAGTTCACTTACAGGAAAACAACTAGACAAAATAAAATCTACCCAATTGGCAATTATATCATAACTGTTCTTACTGGTTCTATGTCTGCTGATGTTTTTGCCCATCTGCCCAGCCAGGCTTACCTGATCTTTATTTTCTGATTTTTCAACTTCAGCTGCCAAATGAGGCACAGCTGCAGTTAAAAAAGCAGGAAAAGAGGGGGGTTTCAAAGGCTGCATCTCTGTACACAGCATGCTGATGACGATTTACAGGCGCGTGGCTCCCAGCGTGCAGGGAAGCTAGTAAATCCTGAACCGGTAGTTAACCCTGTCGTATCCCACCCCTGAGATTAAGTATGGCAATATATGAGTCAGGACCTTGAACCTTTAATTCTTTGCCCAGAGTTATCACCTGGGACAATGTAGCAATTGATTGAAAGCTAAGTGAATTTGGGTGTGATTACTATTTAGATTGGAGATTGGCAATGAATAATTAAGACTGTAAATGAAAACAAAAGAAATCAAGAAAATGATAATAATGAACCATTTCCTAGCACTATTATGGTAACTGTGAGAGTTGTTTATAAAGTCACCAGGAACTTAAGTGATTTGAGAGAAATATTTTAACTAACCATGATGGCACAGTGATTAAAATGCAGTACAGCAGGTTAGTTCTACTGTCTGCCCACTGCCTGCAATTTGGCAGTTCAAATCTCACCAGGCTCAAGGTTGACTCAACCTTCCATCCTTCCGAGGTGGGTAAAATGAGGACCCAAACTGTTGGGGGCAATATGCTGACACTGTAAACCGTTTTGAGAGGTCTGTAAAGCAATGTAAAGCGGTATATAAGTCTAAGTGCTATTGCTAACCTGATTTGCTGATCTGTCTCTTATGCATCTATTATTCTTACGAGGTTGAGTAGACACTCTCCTTGTCTGCCTATATCAATTGCAATGGTAGAACATCTGATTCAGACAAAGAGGACGACAGCCACAGAGTTAGCTATCACCACATCAACTTTCACTTTCCTCCAATCTGCTTTTTGGTTTTTAAAATATACATACATGTCCATGATTTGTATTGGTATTCAGAGTATGTCTAGAGTACATTTATGAACATATACAAGATTTAAATATAAATGCATCAGAAAATAAATTTATAACTGATATTCTAGAATAGTAAACTTTTGGGGAAAATAGAAAATAAAGAGGAAAAAGCTAAGCACTTTTTTAAAGGTGTTAAACTTTAGTAAAGCTTAAAAAGCCACACTTAAGTTTGAAAAAACTAAATAGTTTTTAAACTTTAGAAAACCTGCATGTGAATAATTAAATATTTCTTAATAAAACTTTCCAATTTAAAGATTTTCTTACCATATGTGATGGATATGTTCAGGACAAAAAATATTGGACTAAAATACATACTTGCTTAGAAAAAATGATAAAACAGCATAAAGATTTGAAACCAGAGATATTCTTGTTGGTATCTTACCAAATCAGTATGACAAAAGGAAAACACATCTAGTTTTACATGTATTAACAGCAGCAAGAATTGTGTTTGCACAGCAATGGAAAAATGAAGAGATCCCTACAGATGAAAATATTATAAAAATATTAAAATGTGCTGAGACGGATAGATTAACACTTAAAATAAAAGAAAAAACGAAACAGTATATTTCTTGACATGGGACTTGTTTTATCAATGGTTAACTAATAGAATCAGAGATTAGAATTTAATAAGATCTAAAATATAATAAAAAATACCTTTGTACTGAAAATTTTGTAAGATAGATAAACAAGTTGTATTACTGTTTTGTGATTATTACTGATACGTTTATTATGCTTACTATTATGATTTATTTTGATTACTATTGTATTTTTACTTACAATTGTGTCCAGGCAACACGCTGTTCAGATTGATATGAAAATTTTTATGTGATATTAAAGGAAAATGTATTAATAAAACATAAATTAAAAAAAGAAAAGAAAACAAGTAAGCTCAGAGAGCACTAAGTACCTCTTATTTATGTTGCATCTCTGCATATTTGTCCATCTGTATGTGTAGGGAGGACTGCATACTTGGTGCAAATTGGTCAAGCAATGGGGGAAAAGAGAAAGACAATTTAAATTGTAGCAGTTAGACACATTTTGAAGTACTTCCCAACTGTGTCCTCCATGTAGCAGGCCAATTTGTTCTATTTTTTTTTTCTCACCAGCCTTCAGCCTAATAAGATCTATTTTAAACTTTGTCTTTGCTAGTTTCTTCCTATATCACACCTGGTCTTGTTTTGTTCAGTTTTTTTTTTTTTTTACTATCGTGAGTCCTTTGCACAATTTATTTCCAAAATGTCATTGACTTAAAAAGAATAAAGAGGACCAGGGAGGCTACAGAATGATGGAGTGATAGGTGACAGGCACAAAATCCATCAATAACAGCACACAATGCTACCTTACAATGATAAAATAATATCAGAAACACCAACAAAATAATTCAAAAGAAAATTCAAGAAACAGATAAAAGAGCAGACTAAGATAAAACTTTGGTACTGTCACTGAGGTGTGATAACCTCAAGTCAAATAGCTTATCATACCTGGAATCTTGATAATTTTCAGTCAAGAATATAAATTTCTGCAAAGTCAAAAATGAAATACACATCTCTCTCAAAAGCACAGTGTCTATGTAATTGTTTGATCTTTTTTTTGTAGTTGATATAGATGGGGACAGTTGTGCACCCCTTGTCAACTCTGAAGCTGACTTGGCTGAAGCCATTTTTCTCCTGCCTCATAGCTGCTACGAACTTTGAAAGTGGGAAGGGATGGGAAAAACAGATAGACTGGCTGGAGAGGGGAAGCAGATAGACCGTCTACTAGTCAAAATAAGAAGTTTTCCTGTGGGAACCAAGGTCATCCCAACAGATGGCAGAGGAGTGTCCCCCAGCTATTTTCATTGGACAATGTGATCAATGACACCTGGGGAGGAAATATTTGCTCTTTTAATTAGAGGGAAAACTGTGGGAATCTTTAGAGTTGATTTTTACTAGCTGTACTGATATGATGTGTCTATTTAGCATGTTCTTTGAGGAATCTACCTGCCTTGTAGTTCTGCTTTTGGTGGATGCTTTACTTAGAACTCGATATCCATCTTCAAATCATTCTTTACTCCTGGTGGCTGCCCAGAAAGTCCCTGCAATTTTCTTGGTTAGATTTCAGAAGTGGTTTGCCATTGCCTGCTTGGTAGGTTTGAGAAAAGAGTGACTAGCTCAAGATAACCCAGCTAGGTTTGTACCTAAGGCAGGACTAGAACTTAGTCTCCCAGTTTCTAGCCTGGCATTTTAACTACTAAATCAAAATGGCTGAATAGATAGTTTGTCAACTATTTTTCCAATTGTTATAGCTTTCCTTTCTTAACAAGCTTAATATCCATTGACTTAGTGTAAAGCTAAATGATAGAAGCAAGTGGGTTTAAGTGGATCTGGTATAGTTACTGATTCCAAAGAATATTGTCAAGTAAAGTGTGTTATAGAGAGAAAACAGGAAAACAATAATAAAAGTAATTATTGTACAGAAGATCATGCTGATTTCTGTACTAGTTACATCTAGCATGGAGCATAATAAGTGACATACATGTCTACCCATCACCCATTCGCTTTTGGGATAAGCAACCTTATGTAAAATGCAGAAAAACAGTAAGAAATAGTAAAGTGTATCCTTCTCAACGTTCCATCCTTGCATCCATTTCTATTACATCCATATACTGATTCATACACTGTTTTTTGTTCTTGGTTCTGTTCTTTTTGAATCAACTTTCTAGCCGTGACTTTCTGGGTCCTCCCCTCTTGTTGACCCATTCAATCTTCCTCCAGATACTAATTCTGCAAACTGATCCTCATTCATTCTCTCTGTATGATCAAGCTACTTCAGGGTATGTATTTTGTACTGACCATTCAGATTTGTATTGTTGAATGTAATTTTAATTTTGTGTTTGCTTAAAAACATTCCATAGTTCAAGCCTGTATAAAATTTTATTATATACTTTCACTAAATCAATACAATACATTTTCTTTCTGATAATTAATCATTTCTCCATGGTTACTGAAGAACAAAAATTTACTCTATTCTCCGACCAGAATAAAGCTGCACTACAGTTCCCAGATACTTCTCACTGGAATATCTTTTGTGCTTTCAAGCAGTATTCCACCCAAATCTCCCCAACATCCTGTAGTTTTTTTCTTTTTCAAAGGATTTTTCTCCTTCCCTTTGTATAAGAGAAAAATAGCTATGTTCTTTCAATAGTCAGGCACAGATGCAGGCTTGATACAAATGTTAAGCAACATGCACAGCCACTCTATAAGCATTTTGACATTTCTCCAGTTACACTGACTACATTTGCAACCTTGTTATTTTTTAAGGTTTTCACAACATTTTTCTCCTCAGTCATTACTTTAGGTACCACTTGGCTGTTCTTCATGTCTGGAAAGGAGCCACAGTCATACATTTAGAATAAGCCTTTGAGCAGTTTCAGGTGGGTGTATGTGACTGCTCCCTGTGTCTATTATTCCTTAGGTACAGGAATGTTTCTTTGTTTCCCAAGGACTTATTCTTTTACATAATAGGCCTGAAGACAAATCTGATTTCTTTGTTATAAACTATGCAATTTAGAACTAAACCATAGCATTTACTGCCTAAATTATTTAAGTGCCATCCATCCGGGCAAAGAGAAATTAAATAGATTCAGAACTGGTATCAAATTGTAGTATTCCTTTTAGACAACACCATCAAATCCTGCAGTGCTGGCAACCCAACTCTTACAATGGAGAAATTATGAAAAGAAGTCCCAGGAGTGAGAGGCTAAGGTACAGAAAAACAACATGAAATCTGGAAGAGATTTTTCTCAACAGAAAAATCATACTTTTCTTCAGCTTGGTTCTTGGAAAGATGCTTCAGAGGACATAGCATACTTCAGCAAAAGCACCAAGAGAAAGATAGATCGAAGCTAGATTAGAAGCACAATTATTTTATTTTAAGGATGGAGAAATAACAAACTGATTATTACAAATATAATAATCCCATAGATGTAATTTAAGAGTCATCTCCAGAATATTGACAGAGGAGTAACCAATTCACGGAAGGCCTTATTTAACTGTATATAGATTGCACTTTTCTGTGTAGTAAACCAATCAACTAGAAGGGCTTAATACTTAGCATAATAAACAAACAGAATGAGAACAACTGTTAAGCGATTGATTTAATATTATATTCACTGCTTCTTATATAAAGGAGTCATACAATTATTTCTACTAAATTTTATATATGAAAAAAAAGAACACTAGACAATTTCTAATTGTCCTTGAGAAACTAAGATTCAGGCCCTTGGCTCTCATAGCAAAAAAATATAATGAAGACAAGATATGGCATGACATTAAATTAATTCTTTGATAAGCATCTGGACTGGATCTGAAAAATTATGATTTATGGGGCACCTACCTAAATCTGACATGCACTGTGTCAAGAGTGAAATACTATTTCACTATACATGTGATGTGTGTATGTTTCTATTTCTGTTTCTGTGTATGCAACATATATACACATATAGGGAGCACTGGGATAGAATGGAAATTAAATCTTTGGATATGGTATCTATCTGTCTGTCTGTTCATCCACTCATTTATCCATCCTGAATGTATTCACATCATTTTCATACATAGCTTTTTCTTGATGTTTGTCCGTCTCCTCCTTGATAAGCTCTCCTTGACATTTCCTAACTGCAATTCTGACACATTTGCATCAAATACTTAATATTATTAGAAAACACCAGCCTTTCCATTCAAAACTTCTTTATTCTCTGAATTTTTTCCTTGCCATGCTTAGTAACTATACTTTCCACTCTCTCTTGAATTACTCACATGGAACCTGACTATAGTAAATCAAGCATATAGTAAAACACCGAAAAAGATGTCTCTGACTTCCCACCTCACCTACTAAATCTTGGATAAGAAATGTATCCAACTAAATGACCTCAAAGAGATAAATTACTTGAATCTGTTTCAGGTGTCTGTATCCTGCACCTAAGACTTGATCTATTTAAGGCATAAAATTTTCTTTAGAAGCCTAAACATACTAGCTGCTATTAATTTTTTTTTAAATTCACATTATATATTTTCAGTGATAAATTTGAATAATATTCTAATGCTTCATGTTCTTTCACGTAATCATCTAATTAGTTTTTGTATTCATCATCTTAAATTAATTTTAATACAGTTCGAACGAATGAAATAATTTATAATTATAATCAAAAATGAGGCATCCTAGTTAATAACAGGGTTTAAAATATATCTTGGGATACTTAGTACATTATGTTTTTTTTTAAAAAAATATTGCAGTAAATCATTTTTCAACTCATAAAATTGACCAATAGTAAAATTAACTGATATTTTGTTATTAGCCACCATTTTTTTTACTACTGCAGAATATTTCAACAAATGTAAGACAATATTAATAATTGATTCTCTATAGTACAATCTTCCATCTTCAGGTTAAATATTACTATTCTAATCTGCTGACATGACAAATACATTGTAAAACCTATTACAGTGCCCAGGATGAGAGATTCTGAGCAAGATCCCCTCTGGACATGCCTTTAGTCCCTTATGCAGTCCATTAGCAGAAAGCTTTGATCTTATCTTTCTCATTTTTATCCTTTATCCCTCTGGGCTTGGGAACGCACAACATGGAAGTCATATTTCTTGCCTCATGTTAACATCTTTATAGGAATTCTCAGCCTATTACAGGTCATTTTCTCATTAAAATGTCATTTTTTCACTACAGGTCATTTCCTCACTAAAAAAAATAATATATACATAAATCTTTAGTTTTATTTTTTTAAAAAAATCAGTCTTAAAATATTAAGAATGTTTGTAAAATGCATCTCTTTGCAAAGGAAGTGGTCTGTGTATTATCTTGCCTCTTTAGTAATCACCAATGATTTTCAGAATACTTTTTTACGAGAAGACACATCAAGGGGGAGTTACTAGATAACAGACTTCATTATTACTGCAGGTAACCCTTGAAGTACAACCACAATTGGAACTAAAATTTTGGTCACTAACAATGCAGTCATTAAATGAGTCATCACATGATTGTATCTGATTTTACAGTCACTTTGCCATGGTTGTTAAATGAATCACACAGTTTTTAAATGAATCCAGCTTCTCCAACTTGTTGGAAGCCAGTTGAGAAGGTTGCAAATAATAATTACATGACTGCAATTTGCTGTAAATGTGAACTGACTATCATGCACCTAAATTGGTATAACAGGTATAACTTCAAGAACTGATTGTAAGTAACTTTTTCCAAAACTATTGTAATTTTGAACAGTGATTAAATTAACAGTCAAGCACAGTTACATTGCTTGACATACCAATCAGCTTGGTAGGATCCAGAAGAACTCAATGTTTATTATCTATGTAATTATTCCATACACCTTTACCTTCCTCAACCCTTCCTACTGATTAAAATGGCTAGTTCCTGCATCTTGGACACATTTCACTTTTACATCTTCACAGCTGCCATTCAGAATTCAAAGAATATGACAGTCAAAGAGAGGAGGACAATTAGACCAGGGGTATCAAACTGGTGGCCACAGGCCAGATGCATCATGCACAAAAACTAGAGTAAAGATAAGGAAAGTTTCTTTTACTGCTCCTTAGCAAAAAAGAAGCAGTAAAACATGCTTCAAATATGGAAGAAATAAATGTATTTCATCTCTCTGTGTTGGAGGCAATTGAGTAGCAATTCAGCCTTAAAATGTAGACATATGAGAAATGGGCAATAGTGATCAAATATTATTGGGTATGCCTTTTAATTTGTTGAAAAATCTGCTCTGACATTGCTCTCAAAATTACTCCCTTATCACAGATCTCAAAAAAGTGTCATGGTTTTCTCATAGGCTTTATCATACTGAGGAAGAAGAAAGAAACCAAACAAACTGCCAGGCATGTTTGATTCAAGGAACAAGGCCCTAATACCGTACCAAAGTCATAGCAAATCAAACTCCACTAGTCCTGATTCTGTAATTATGGATTCCTTCATACAGATTTAATTACCCAGTTTATGACAACATGAATGCTACTTTTTTCAAGAGCCAAAAGGCAGAAAAATGGAAGATGTTTAGAGGAACACTTGTATCCATTGTTGCTTATCTCCTGAGTAGATCAATTTCTGCAGATCAAGCTGACAGTGCTACCATCTGTGGAAGCTGGGAACTTTCGGCATAAAAGATCAGAGCAATAAACTGTTGGAACACTTTCTCTAATTGTACCTTGTATTTTGACTCCACACCATAATGGAATATTTGGACTTTACAATTACTCCTGGGAAAGAATTATGTTGCTTTGAACCCTAAGTATGATATAGCTGTGACTTTAGTCTAATGATTCTACTATGAGAGTTTCTGGTACTAATGCAATGTAGGACTGTTGCAGGAGAACACCAACCTTCTAGTAAATCAGTTGACATAATTAACAGCCATTATTAGGAGAATAGTTTCAGCCCATGATATTATATATTACACATATGGACTGAGCTGAATTACATTTGGGCTCACCATCCCCTGTGCTTGTATCATCACATCTAGTGCCTTCTTTCTTCTTCGTAGATTTTTGACAATGAAATTAAAATAATTCCTATATTCTTCACTTAATCTACTTTATATAAATAATTCTGAAGAGTTTTCAATTATTCTATGTAATAGGTTTCTTAATCAGCCTGTTTGGAACACAAAGAAACCACAGGTTTCACTGCTAGGCAGTCTCTACAGAGCAAACATGTTCAACTGCTATATTCCACATCAATGCCAAAACTAGGTACTTTTGTTGCTTATGGGAGAAAAATTTGGTTTATTACAAGACCTGAATTGAAATAAGGCAATCCTGGCCAACTGAAACTTCTATGTGTGTTTCAGAGAGAGGGAGATAGAGACACTGGAGTCTTTGTATGAATTGGCATAGCCTGAACAGTCCTTAAAGCTTAATTGGCTTTATCCAATTATGTCTGAGGTTTTATGGGCAAATTGAGGCTTGCCACATGTACTGACATTGAAACAATGCAGGCCTTTTTTCAACTGATTTGTCTCCTCTGTAGAGCCTGCCCAGATTACTTGAAACAAATGTCTGTTGAAACTTTTCTGAAATATTCTTGCTTTGCATATAAAGGCAAAATAAGTGACAGACTGGGAGGGGGACTTCTTATGAAAGAATCTGTACAGATGAGAACCTTTTACTGTAGCATTTTTCATTACTATTGTATTTCTCTGAGAATATATAACTAGTACATTTAGTTATACAATTTATTAGTTGATTATGTGCATCAGTTGATGTGGATTTTTGGTGTCATAGCAGGTTTTCATCAGGGTAATCTGTCCCCAACCTGGTACTTCAGATGTTCCAATTGTATCTATGAATATTGCAACTGACCACTTTGCTAGTTCGTTGTTCTTCTCTTTCCTTCCACCCTTCCACCCTTTCCAGTATTACAGGCTTCTTCAGGGAGGTAGGATTTTGTGTAACATGTTTGATGCTCATACAATACAGAACATAAAATGCTGTATGTATAATAATCACACAGTGAAAAATTTTAGTGATCATATACAATGCAGATTGCTATCTAGCCTCGGCTTGAACACATCTTAATATTTGCTATTTCTAAAGTGATTCTATTTTCATTTCAGTTTAATTTGGTGAAGATCTATTTCAATTTAGTCCTAACATTATTTTGTAAAGGGGTATTCTTTATGGGATTATCAGGACAATGTTCTGATTTCCATTGTAATGCAAACAGTGGCTGCTGAATTTGTGACCTCTCAGTTCATAAAGAGAAGAGAAACGGAAACCAAAAGTTGCAACAGTGAGAATGTGAAATCAACCTCGTTTTTATCACTTGGCACTAAAAGGCCTCATTCTTCCAGAACCCAAATCCAGGGAATTTCCAGATCATAAATGTTTTCTGCAAGCTTTTTAGAGCAGTTCCTAACCAAATAGCTAAGTCAACAGGCAGCAACAATCATACATTTTTGATATGTTTACTCCATTTCCTATGTTGACAGATTTAATCTCTTTCTGGGTACCTTATTATTCGAGTGGTATCCTGTGGTTGGATAATGAATCTGTACTTGAACTGGAGTTGCTGTTAAAATGAATGCAGGTTTTTTTTAACAAAATAACTCATATTGATGTGTGCATTGGGAAATTGTTTGGGTATATGTGAAAATTGCTTTAAGGCAGTGTTTCTCAACCATAATAACTATAAGATGGGTAGACTTAAACATTCTCATGGTTAGGTGGGGAATTCTGGGATTGAGGTCCACTGATCTCAAAGTTCTCAAGGTTGAGAAACACTGCTCTAAGGCATTTTCATTTGGTACTCTGGTTTCATGATCTTCAATCACAAAATAGTTCCATCAGCAGCATATTTCTCTCACATATCAATCATGTATAGGCATTTGAGGAACATGTGTGGTTAAAAATGTGAAAATAAATAAAAAATAGAATCAATAATGACATGATACATATATTGCATTATGTGAGTAATGATGTTATGATATTCCTGTTCCTCTATAGATGTCGCTTTGAGCCTTAGTGGTACAGTGATTAGAAAGCAGTACTTCAGACTAATTATGCCAACTTTCGATCCTGACAAGCTCAGGGTTGAGTGAGCCTTCCATTTGAAGTCAGTAAAATGAGGATCCCAGATTGTTGGGTGCAATATGCTGACTCTGTAAACCACAGAAAGGGCTGTAAAATACTGTGGAGTATATAAGTACTATTGTTATTTATGCCCCTCAATGAGGCTTCCAATATCTTGGAAGCTGATAGGTAGTAAGCTAAATTTATATTTGCAAGCTTGCAAGATCCTAGCTCAGTGTTTCAGATCATGGAATTATTTATATCAGTACACATTAGGTATATTTTTCAGAGTTCTTCTGTAAAGTGTATTAGCAGTAAGCAATTTTGTTTTATGCTTTCTGTTTTTTCCTATCTTTTTGTCCTAAAATTAAAAGATAGAATAATTCAGTATAAATTGAAATAATTTTTCTTTGCATACAGATTATTAAGGAACAATTTGACATGGAACATATTTTTCTTTATTGGTATTTCTAAAAATAATGTCTAGCAGCTGCAACAAATATCACCATTGTAAGATAAAGTATATATTTAAATACATTTTTGTAAGTTTTGTAAGTCATGGAAATTCATAAGACTTTTTACCACAAGCAGCTGCAATTAATGTATTAAATGCTTAAGGCTAAACGAATCTCATCTGCCATCACCAGGCTTCTGTATTGTGTCCGTTATATATCACATAAAACAAGGAATATATATATATATAAGAAAATATATATATTGCCGAAACGTTGCTACAACTTTAAAAGCACAACTATGACATGGGAAAATACCCGAACAAAGCTGAATACTATATCTATCTATCTATCTATCTATCTATCTATCTATCTATTTATTTGTTTTCGTAAATTTTCACAGGTACAGGTATGCAGGTGTTCGGGTCTTTTCCCATGTAAGATTGCCAAGATACTCTTAATCTTACATGGGAAAAGACCCGAACACACCTAGACCTCCATATATATATGGATCTTTGGTTATTTGGGTCTTCTCCCACGTAAAATTGGAAGTATCTAGGCAACGTTTCAATGAAGTCTCATTCATCATCTTCAGGCTTGTGTCTTTGGCTCTGTGCTTCTCAGAGAATATAGTATATCTGTCACTTAGAGGCAAACCACATTTACACACTATTCAAATTGCAAAAGGATCGGGACAGTTTAAAGAAAAGGTTCAAATCAGAGATGGTATTCAGCAATTTCTGACCAGTTCTGGAGAACTGGTAGCGGAAATTCTGAGTAGTTCAGAGAACTGGCCAATACCACCTCTGACTGGAGATTTTACAGTACCATTCCCCTGCCACGCCCACCAAGCCACTCCCACAGAACCGGTAGTAAAAAAAATTGAATCCCACCATGGTTCTAATGTGAAAGCATTAACAATAACTGTAGCGATATATGTGAAATTTTGAAGCAATTATGACATCAGTTATGTGTCTTTAATGAAAAAGCATAAAGTGATCTGAAAATGCCTAACCACTATTTCTATCTGATTACGCTATTGACCATTTACCTTGCTACATGAAAAAAGCAGTGGAATATTATTTTTATAATACTTTAAAATTAAAAAATTAGCTACAAAATTTATAAAGAATACTCATACAATGGAATATTAATGAGAAGTAGCTTAGAACCATTTTAAAAGTTTTCTGTTAAATTATAGTATATCAAACCCAGAAGAAAGTGCAGTTGATAGGAGTTAAGGATATGGGAGGTATTCAGAGCAGTGGTGGGATTCAAATTTTTTTATACTGGTTCTGTGCACATGGCTTGGTGGGTGTGGCAGGAAAAGGATACTGTAAAATCAGAGGTGGTATTTGCCGGTTCTCCGAACTGCTCAAAATTTGCACTACTGGTTCTCCAGAACCTGCTGAATACCACCTCTGATTCAGAGACATATGCGTGTGCACACACACATGGACCTGATTGCACAATATTTTCTATGCAAGTGTCTGGTGATCCTTTCCCATATCCTATCAACAGTCTTTTAAGAGAATTAGAAACGTATAATGCTTTTCTAAAGTACATACCTTTCTCCACAATTTATTGTATCTAAAACTTTCAGTGCAAATATCTCTATATAAAAATGGATGTGTGTTTGTATGTTCCAGCATGACTCTGGAACCGGAGCTTGGTACATAGATGACTTACATTATGTAAACAAATACCTCAGTGGGTGTGTGCACCTTAAAATGGATTCTACTGTACTGAATTTGCCATGATAATGGCTTTACAGTATTCTAATACTCCACAAGGGTGCTCCCTCTCAGCCCTCCAAGGAAACGTCAGGCAATTGGCCAAGTGCAATAAAAAAGATGAAACACCAATGTAGACAACAAACTCCCAAGGAGAGGAACTGCGACACTGTGTGAGAGACAGTACAAAAGCATGAGTCCCAAGTATACAATTTTCCTGTCTAATACAGGATTGGGATAAATAAATACTCAGGCAATGCCGGGTTATCAGCTAGTTTACAATAAAACTCTATCACGAACGTTTCTGACTTGGAGCTTTCTTTCTGAGGAAATCTTGGGGAAATGTACAATATTTTAAAACATATATTTTTGTGTGTAAGATTTAAGATTCAAATTCGATCTGTTTGAAGAAGTCATTCTTTACTTTCAGACATTACTGGAAGTCTTCTGTTGATCTAACTGGATCATGGTTTTGACTAAATATAATGCAGACTTCCATTACTACACTGGAATTAAGTCTCATTGAAAGAAGTTGATTTATTTCCAAATGCTATTGCACACGAAGTACAATGTTTATTGAATATGTATTTATTTAGCTCCATTTATGTATAGTAGTTATATCTTATAGTTTGTTGGCTTTCAAAAACAAAATAAAACAAGCAAATGATATTAAAAGCTGAAAGAACATTTGGTGTCATAGAAGATAATGCTTTGACTTTCTTTTTTCCGGAAGTATTTTAATTTTTATGAAGATGTCTCATGAAAATGAGCTCCAGTGTAAACATAACTTTATATCAGCAGAGTACAAAAGCATTAAATAACTGTAACATCCAGAGAAGAATCCCAACCATCAATTAAACATTATTGCATAAGCTGTTGAATTATTCAAACTGTAAAAGGGACCTCATTTTTAAAAGTGTAGTTATATATCAAATACTATTAGCATGGAATGTTATACTTCTAGTATATACGTCAAAAGAATATACTGTATTGCTCCTCATTGTTCAATTCTGTGGCCATTCATACCAAAAAACATTGGCTCATTAAAAAAAATTAAATCCAAATTAAACTTTTTATGAAACTAAACAAATATATACTCATTCTCTTTCATCATTCATTTGAGGTTCCAGGCTGGAAGACATATCTGCAGCTTTCATATCACTACACTGGATCTTCTGTAAAGTCATACATAATAGGGCTGAATGTAAGAAGTGAAAGCTGAGTTTTGGAGAACCTGCTTATTCCCTTGGTGAAATTTAGGTTTGGATTGTGTGTCAGTTGGAATCCCACTAGCATTTGGTTGCCCAAAAGCTCTGAAGAAGTGGCAAGTCTTGCAATTGCCCTATTTAGGTAAACTAATATGTTTCACAAACTGAATGCCTACTATCAGTAGAATAGAAATAAATATTAACAGGTCCACACCCCAGAATATTTAATTACTATTTATTATCTACTCTGATCTGCTTCTTTTACTGGTTATGTTCAAAGGTGCCAGCACCATGGATAAGAACTCTAACATAAAATGTAAACATAAAAAAGAGAAAAAATCCTCTTACAACTTTAATTTCATTATTTATTATTCATACTATTTATATTCTATGTTTTACTAAAATGAATATCAAAGCAGTTTTCACTAAAACTTTAAATGTTGTAATATAAAAATTTGAAAAACAGTAAAAAGATTTTAAAAAGATGAACATTATTAGAACCAGAAATACCACTAGATGACAGAGAAGAAATGAAGAAAACGCTTCTCCTTTGTTGAAATCTAGTGATCATCTGGATCTTTTCAGCCCAACCTAAGTAGGGAAGCTAGCTAAAGGACAGAGCATGCATTGTTGCCTTGAGTAAGTGTGACTGAATTCAGCAATATGATGCACCTTTTTGAATGCATAGGTTCAGCTTGTAATATTTATAAACATGTATTAAAAACATTCCTTCAACTGCCTTGCAACAGTTTGCTTTTATTCAGAGATGCTAGTAAACTTTAAACATAATCATATTTAATAGTGCTATCTGGTATTTGGAGCAAGAGCCAATTTTCAAAACGTCACAAGCACATAGCCTAAAACCAAAATAGTGCATTACCAAAACAAGGGGAAGAAAAAGGTATTAATTTTTTACAAGGTATGGCAGGAAAGGACACAAGATTTTAACTATGATCTCATTATAGATAAAACTTGTAAGCAGCAATTCACTGGAAGCTTTCTGTAATATCTTAATTAGCATTTTTTCTAATAAATCTACCCATCTTACAAGTCTGTTCATGCCAGATTTTAATCTAGCCTATTGGGAAAAGTCTGACATTGCATTAGATGCTAGAAAGCTGCTTTGGAGTATACAGGTGTGCAAATATAGAATCTATCTGAAAAGTTTTAATGGAGCTGCATGTCATGCATGATCACATGTTGGTCACAAAGGGCTTCTTTGAAGAGCTGGCAATAGATGCTATGTGTGAACTCTCACATACAAAAATCTTTTAGGAAGCAAATCTAAAGTTATAGGAAATAAAGTTATAGGAAATATAGAAACAGCTTCAAAGCAAAAAGGGAAGAGGGAAAGTATGTATTTCCATTTGAATGTTTACTCATTTTTTTTAAAAAAAACATGGAAATCTATCATAAACAACAGTAACAATTTAAAGCCTTGTTGTCACCTCATTTATATACCATACTAATAAGGTTCAAAGACTATCGGTTAATCTGCAATTTGGCAGGTTATACAATTGCTGCTCCTTTTTTTGGTGGTGGTGGGGGAAATCAAAGCTGTATTTATCTATATTATCCACCCAGGATCATACTGATTATAACTTTTTAATTTTTGTTTCTTTTATTTAGGCCTGCTGCATGGTTGTTGTTTTTTTTTTGGTTCAGCTGGCATGATGTTAATGGATGATATTTAACATTAAATAGTTAAGGAATCATATTGGACAAGTATCCTCCTGCGCTTGTTGGTGTTAAAAACTACTGCATTCATTCTTCCATTAAGAATATTTTGAAGAAGTATCTGAGCTTTTTCCAGTAGCATGCAGAAAGCCACTTAAAAAGGCCAAATTTCAAGCTAGTTTTAAGTGAAGCATTTTTATGAGCTTGTCAGATGAGGTTCATTAATTCCAAAGCGTAAGAATTTGAAGAACTGAAACTTTACCTGTGTAGCTTGTCTTCAGTACTGGAAGCCTCCTGTGTGGGGCATTAATAACAGTGAAAACACTGAAAGGGAATCAAACTGAATTTGAATGGTGAATGTTTAATGAACCATTTCCACAGTTCTAGCTGATGCATCAAATCAGTGTATCAGTGTTTTCTCTCTCATACACACATTGCCTTCAATATTCTGTACATACTGCATTCTGTACAATAATGTCTGAAAATATTTTAAAGTACTAAATCACTCTGCTAGTGATCTTCAGGTAGCCATAGAAGAACCCTTTAGGGAAATGTCAACATGAAACTGCTGCTTTATCAAAAAGTCAAACTGAGTTCATATGACTTGGACAGAGATAACAGCTCTCCTTAATTCAAAGACACAGTCCATCATTTCCCTGTATAGTTCTCACCCTCCTTTTTGCATTCTAATATCATTCAACTCCAAATTATATCTTTTAAAAAGTATACGAATCTTCATTTGGCTTTTACACACTTTCTTTAGCGAACACAAGACACCATATGGAGCCTGCTCATTGTGTGCGTGTAATGCAATCTTAGGGATTCTTGCTTGTTCACTGTTTGTTCCCATTTGGTTTACATATGTTTAATTTTCCAATTGAACTTCTAGTGCTTTGTCATTCCTCTGTGAAAAAGACTCAAGATTCAAGATCCCTGGAAAGTCTCCTGGGTGGATGTTTGTACTTCTAGTCATTGAACTAGCTCCCCCCCCCCCCCCTTTCTGTTCAATCATGTCCAATTCTCGAAGACTGCTTGCCATTTTATTGCAGGCTTTATCAAGAAATTAACACCAGGAGGCCGCTTCAAAGTGATTAATATAGTAATCATTTTCCTATGAGAAGTCTAGTAACATATCCAGAGAATAAATCTCATATGTAATGGGGTAGGAACAATTTCCCACATAAACAAGAGACATTTGATGTAGCATTTGAATGCTCAAAAGAGATCTGTTAGATGGGTACATGTCACTTTCAGAGACACAAAACAATTTACTTGTTCATTCAATTCATATAGCCACCCATCTTACTTTTATGTGACCGTAGGTAATGTACAATTAAACATTTTTTTAAAAAATAACACAATATAAACAAACAAACACCATAGTAGCTGAGCCTAATTGCCCAGAAAATCAGATTTAAAAAGACGATGTTCTGTATTGCTACTTTTAATTGCTCCTGTCATTATGATAACAGATTTTATCATGTTTATGCTACCCCAGTAATAATAGTTGAATGGCAATGTTGTATGGCTCTAGAGAATTTCTTTCCCCCTTCTTTTGTTTTTTTTCCCCTGTCTTCTCTTTTTCTCTCACAGACATACATATACACTTATTGTTATGCTATGCCCTATCTTTTGCTGTCTGGTTCATGAATTATGTGTCTGCTTCACATTTGTGCCTTTTGCCAGGGTTGTTTGCTCATCAGAAGTTTATCATTTTTCATCAGCTATATGATATATAGTCATTGTGTTCAGCAGTAGCCATTCCCAAGCAGAAAACAAAATCTATAGATGTGATACAGAATTTAAATCCCTTTGAGACCACTCTGTTTGGCACATCAAAATCTAAGCCTGACATCAAATGGCACCTAACCACTTAAATATATTTGCTGGCCTTGACAGGCATGATCTATTACCTATGCACTCATGACCATAGTACCATGAATTAAATAATAGTAGAACCCATACTGAAAATATTCTTCCTACCTCCTCAGAAGTCAACAATACATTTAATCTAAGCCAGACAGAACAGACAGTATACACATGTATATAAATAAATTTACTCTTTATTTCTCCAAAAAAATAAGGTTTAATTTGAGATATTGGTTATCTTGTTACAACTAATAGATTGCTTTGCTGTAGCTTCCAATGTACAATACAGATGATGGTATGTTAATTTACAGAAAATGTGCTCTAGTAAATGGATAACATTAAATGGAGAATTAAAAAAAAAACCCTCTGCTTTAGAGACTTATATTCTGGCTTGTTTAATTTCTTATTAAAGGGAAAGAACTAAGATTGGCAGAAATTGATGCAAACTTAACAGGCTGCATTTGAAAAGCTTTTAAAAGAAATTCCCTTGAGTTCTGCCATGAAATATTATCTTTCACTTATTTCTATGATCTGTCAGCCAGTATCTCTTCTGATCTCCTTTTCTTGTCCAGTGCAATGAAGCCTGCATCTAGGCATCCCTTCGCCAGATCTAACAAGTCCGAACAGAAGATAGTAATACAGATCAGCCATGCTTTTATATTACAGAAGCTGTTCATTGGTTTCAAATACTGTTTTCATTGTACTAAGGTGATTAGAAGAGAGAGCAGCTGACAGAACTGACTACTGTCAGAGAAAGAGAATATTTCATGGCAAAGTTCAAGATAACTTCCCTTAACAGCTTGTTGAATGGGGTCTGTATGACAGCAACTGAAGGAACTATGCAATTTAGGTTGGCCATTCAAGTACTCCATTTCTCCCACATTTCTCCCACCCTATTAATATTAAATACCATAATGTATATCCTTCCATTTACATGGCTATTGTATTATTGAAAAGGATAAGGAATGCATGTAGAACATAACTTCTAGGTCACTTTCTAAACTGTTTACCAGCAGTGGATATAGAGTTTGGAAATTTAGAATGGGACAATCCATGTGGAAAAAATAACACAACCAGAAGAGACTGGAAAAAAATCTCTGGAAACTATGATTTTGGGGGGCAGGAGGGTGAAGGAACTAAGATTGTAGATAGTTTTTCTATCAATGGAAAACCATTACACAAAACATGGCACAAAACTCTGAAAGTTAACAATTGACTACGCCCGTGATGAACCAAGAAGGACTTGGATTCTATGACAATGATATGCGCTTTCTCCAAAAAGGACTCCTGGGATGAATTATATACATATTACAAAACTTGGAAAGAAAATTGAGCAAGTGCCTTGTGATATCATCAGAAACATATTAAACTAAAAGAAAATGGAGACGATGGAAATAAACAAACCCAGAACAATCTGTAGCCAGGCAGAACACAAAGGGGGGAAAATGGAAACCAAAATAGGGACTCAGAAATTTTGCAGGACTCAGGTGTTTCTACAGTGATACCAGGAGTATGAGAAATAAACAGAGGGAATCAATGATTCTAGTTCAGGAAAACAAATGTGATAAGACAATCACTCAGGGGATGATCCTCATGATTGGCACACAGCACTGGAATGTTACAATTTATTTAAAGGAACAGAAAAGGTGCAAAAAGTACATCACATATTAAAAATAAACACAGTATCCTTGTACAGAAAATCTGGAATCAGGATAGCATCATGTAGTAAGTATTTCAGCATGCATAAAAAGGAGACAGAAACAAAAGTAAAATTAATAAGGGAATTTATTACAGATTGCCTGAACAGGCAAATGATACAAATAAAACATTTATGTATCAGATAATTAGTCTTTCAAAGAGTTAAAGAAGAGTGATAAGGGATTTCAGTCATCTTGACATCTACTGGGAATATGCCAGAGAAAGAGATCCCACAAATTCTTGTCATCTGTTGTTGATAATTTCATTTGGTAGAAGTGGAAGATGGGTCAAAGGAGCCTACTATCCTGGAACTAACCTTCACCAAAAAGGGGTCAGGTCAATCTCTTTCACCACCTAATCTATTTTACAGGGTTTTTGTTTTAAGGATCAAATAATGTAAAAACCCCATTTAAGCTGCCCTGAGTTCTTCCAGAAAAATCAGAGCATGAACTGAACTAATTAAGTAGATGTGCTAGCTATAACCATATTTTGTCAATGTAAAAAGTTCAAAGATGATAAATCTGAGCTTAAACTTGTTGAGAGCAAACTTGGTATTTTACTCCAACTGAATTAAAGGTAGGCATAACTACCACCACAACTGTAGCCCAGCTGTTTTTTTTCCAGGAAAAAAAACT
This sequence comes from Pseudonaja textilis, assembly GCF_900518735.1. The sequence continues at coordinate 6,954,498 of NW_020769338.1, forward strand.
CTTCATGGAAACATTCAATATTGAACACACAGAAGAAATGATTTGTCAAGTGTAGATGCCTTTATTAACCTTTAGCTTTAAATGGTCCAGTTAATTGGCATGTGGCTTGGGTCAAAGTTAATGGGAAAATTCTACAAGGGGGAGTTTCTAACACGAGTCAATGACTAGGGCTGTCTTTTCTGTTTAAATGCTTTAAACAAGGGGTGACTGAGATATAATAATCTCAGCTTGAGGGATATAATTACAGATTTTCATGCAGACTTTGATAATTTTCAACAAGATAAATTGCTGGCAATTATAGACTACACAGGACAGGTGGCTTACATTCTGCTGCCTTGGAAAAATATTGCTTTGCTTAAGCTGCTTGAAGACATTGACACATAAAAAGCAATTGTTTGAACTTCTTTAAAGAAAACAAGCCATTGTTGCTTTTAAACATTTTATAGATAGATACAGGAGTCACATTTCACATTATTGCAGCAAAAAAGTGATTTTTTTGGAGCAATATCTAGATAGACACTGAAACTCTTTGGTAGAATTGAACTAATGACATATACAGTATTTTAGAAATCATTTATCTCACAGGACAAGGAATCAGTCAGTAAAGCATATCTAAATACATTCATCCCAAGTAGTCTAAATGTATTTTCTTATCTCAAAAATTTCAGCATAAATGTCAAAAGAAATAATATGCCTTATCTTTTGGAAGAAATGCCTGCAGTTTATTCTGCACAATAACAAAAGCAACTTTATCTCTTTGATTATTTATGGGGAAAGTATCCTGGGTATTTAATGCAGATATTATTGCTATGAACCTCAGCTGGATCAGATTCTGTCTGGTTTTCTTCCTGTCAGGAGCTGGATGTACAAACAAGGTTGGATAAATGTCCAAACATTGGTGTTATTGGGAATTCTCCTCTCATTAGGTCTTGAATGAGGACAAAGTTTTAAAGCCTTATTTCTCATGCCATTTTGCTAATCCAGCCCCTCATCCTATTATTAAAAAAGAAGTAGACATATCAGCCCAAATGCATGAATCACTTTTTAATTTGAACCATGTACCTCTTGTGATCTCTTTTTTCTTCTTCTGACAATGAAAAAGTTATAATTAGTACACCTCATTTGGAATACTGACCTTATATGGTTTGGGATTACTACTATTGCACAGTTCCTTGGAACTGGGAGGGCAAAGAAGGGAAAGAAAGAGTATTGGATTGGCCAGGAATATGTTATGACCCAGGTGGTCAAGGCAAGGCAGACCTCTGGAGAGTTCTCTATTTCTCTTTACAAATGTTCCAGCCAAAGGGTCTCATTGGTAAGGCTCCATCCCCATGCGACCCTGAAGGCAGCCACTCAGTGTCCCAAAGACAGCCTTGATAGTACGAAGAAGCTCACAGAGTAGGAACATGCTCACAGGGAAAGGTCTAGGATTCCAAGTCAAATCCACAAGGGAGAGTCCAGGCACAAGTCAAGGGCAATTCTCAGGACAAGAAACAGGTACCATCCAAGAAACAGTTCCAAAGGCACAGTGAAGCAAAGGTCAAACATAGGCCACAAGAGAAGGGCTAGGTCCAAAACAAAATGCAAAGAGCAATCTTCCAACGAGGCAAGGCAAACAGCAACATGACAAGTCAAACAAATAATTTTTCCTGGCAAAAACTAACTCGCCATAGATTTTCCTTAACTTACTCTCCTCCAGGTGTTCCTTGTGAGGAGGGATGGGGCAACCTCCTCCCAAGTAGCCTGGCAGCACTTCTCTGGGCTTGCCTATGCTCTCCTCTCCTTACCCTTAGATTGACAGCTGGAGTAGGCAGCTGTTCCTCATCAAAGGAGATTGGCTGCCTATGAGCCCCACTTGCTGTCAGCAGGCAATCTCCCCTTTGTCTGTGCAGGCAGGCAGTTCTCCATCTGGTCAAACACCTCCTCCATGCCTGAGAGGCCTGAGACTACATTGTCCTCAGCAGCTCAGCCCCTGGTATGCCTTTCGGATTGTCCCAGTTCCAGTTCCTCCTCCTCCGAACCGAGCTCTGATGGGATCATGGTAGAATGAAAGTCAGAGGCCTGGTTTTCTTCAACTACTTTTAGAAGCTAATTTAATGGGTGCCTGTAGCTGACTATTGCTTTTGGAGAGTCTGGGAAAAAGCAAGCTAGTCAAATTTTCACTGCAATATGAAAATAATTATAGGAAAAACCAATGGCAACTTGAAGTGTGAGTAATATGATTTATTACCAGATTTATATAGCTGCCCATATTATAGTAGTAGTAAGAGCTCTGGCTAGCAAACAAAATAGTAACACCAACAAAACTCCCAAACCAAAAATAAAATCAAGAAACCTCTGTAAAACATTCACAAAAACTCATGGCACCCCAGACTAGTACTTTCCCAACATCTGAATACCATGAATGTCTATTGTGGACCTCACCCCATTCGTAAGGGACGTGCATAAGCGCACCAACTTGCCTACCGTTCCTGTCCTAATCTTCCCTTTTATTTGTATCCATTTCATGTATTCATAGTCATGTTTATATTTATACATGTTATCTAATACATGCTTGACAAAATAAAATAAATAAATAAAATAAATTATGCTGCATTCAAGCCTCATTCTATGCTAGTGTTTTAGGAAGTGCCAGCTCTATGAGGCCTTCCAAAAGGCAAAGGGGCCTGCCAGATTTCTGGGGAAAGGATGTTCTAAGGAGAAGCTACAGAGTAAATGCAAGTTCCACTAGATGACGCATTTAAGGGAAGGGATCTGGAATATGCCACACCTATCTGATCTGGTGGGACAGGAAGATACCCAAGGAGAAATGTCCTTCAGATGGTCTGGTCCCATGCCATTTAGGGCTTTAAAGGCGATAATCAGTACCTTGGACTGCATCTAGAAACCGGGAGTCAGTGCAGCTTGCACAGCAGTGGTATAAAATGGACAAAATATGGAACAGCCATAACTTCATGCATTGCCACATTCCAGACCAGTTGTAGTTTTGGGATGGTCTTCAAAGGCAGGCCCATGTAGAGTGCATTACATTACTCCAACTGGGAGGAGACCAGGACATGAGTGACTACAAGCAACACCTCTGGAATCCAGGAATAAGCTATATCCTAGCAAAAGCTAAATATGAGTACTTGCCAACTATTATGTGTTTACTATAGTTGTTGCATCCTGGGCTCATATGATCACGATTTGAAATGTTGCCAGCCTGCTTATAATGACCATGTGATTCACTTAACAATTGTGATTTTCTTAACAACCATTGCAAGAAAAAGTACAACTCACTTAATGACTACCTGACTTAGCAACATAAATTCCAGTTGTGGTTGTAAGTCAAGGACTGCCTATATCTACAAAAGTTTAAGTGAATTGGTTTATATATTGTTTGTACAATGCAAAGTACGCACCCTTAAACCAGGGGTGTCAAACTCGCAGCATCACATGATGTATTGTGACTTTTTTCCCCTCTACTAAACCAGGTGTGGATGTGGCCAACGCACGATGCATCTGGCCCACAGGCCATGAGTTTGACAGCCTGCCTTAGACAGTAGATTTTGGTTATAGTAAGAGATAACAAATTGTCACTTGATTCAATGTTTACTGCCATAATAAAAATTCCAAACTACAGAAGGGATTTTTTTATCATCTTGTTATTAACTTATGGTAATTTAATTTATGTTATTGGAGTGTGTTTTTAAAAGAAGAAAATAAGCTGGTTACTATATTATCTCAATATAGTAATGAGCTGATTTTCTTCTTTTAAAAAATACAAACCAGTAGCATGAATTAACTAACAGGAGAATAAAAATTCTCCTATATTTCATTCCAGTTCCTTCTTTTACAGCAGAAAAGCTAATTAAAATATTTGGGAAAGCTCGGGATAAACATTATAGGGCGGGTAGATAAGGGGAGCCTGAACAAAATTACCAACAGCAATTTTAGCTCCATATATGAATTTGATTCAATAATACATTATATCCATCTACTAATCATACGACATCTAACACTTTTCAACAAACGCAGTAATATGGGCCAGAAAAAGGTTATGTGACAAAAGGGTTAAATTGCAGGGCTGACATTGCAGTAGTGAGATTCCATTTTTTTTTACTACTGGTTCTGTGGGTGTGGCTTGGTGGGTGTGGCAGGGTGAGGATACTGTAAAATCTCTAGTCGGAAGTGGTATTTGTGTTGTGGTTAGCCGGCAGCAGGTGCAGATGGATGAGGAGAGCGAGGACTCTGATGAGGGGTTAGGACCATCAGGGAATTGACTGCTGCCTTCAGAGATTGTGGGGGCTGGCAGCAGTGATGAGGTTCCTGAGGAGCCTGTGCCAAGTACATGTGCATGAAGGATTGCTCACAGGAAAGAACAATTACAGCAGCACAGGCGACTCAAGAGTAAGGCTGCAAGATAATGAGCCCTCCCTCAAGAGGATAAAAGCCAGGTTTGGAAAAACGTTCTTTGCAGACAGCAAAGAAGCTCTGAAACTCAACTGGTGGACATATTAGTTCGTGTTTGGAGAATTCTGTAAATTAGTTCTTATCTCTGGATTTTTGGTAATCCTGACAAACAACTTGACAAGGCTCTTTTGTGTCGGAGCTAATTATTGGAAAGCAGCCTTTTATCTGTAAAGGAACAGAATTAGTTATTAAACCTTAAAAGGTGGGGACTGCTACCTTTGTGTTTACTCTTTGGGAACCCAGTTGGGTCAGAACAATTTGCTGGTTCTCCGAACTACTCAAAATTTCTGCTACCGGTTTTCCAGAACTAGTTAGAACCTGCTGAATACCACCTCTGTGACATTGGAAAGACCTATGTTTATATCCTCATTAGATCATGGGGTTCACCAGATTTTCACCTTAGGATCAGTAGCCATTATTGTTGTGTGGATACATGAACTAAGTTGAGCCACTAGAAAAAAACTGGGATAGCAATAAGACATTGTGTAATCTTTAATAATTCAATTTTTTTGAAAACACTGCATACCAATTAAGTTCAAAATTTGTAATAATATTTATTTTGGTGCTTATCAAGTCAACAAACATATTAATCTTAGCTGAGGAGATGATTAATACATGATTTATGAATGCATAACGCTGGCAGTGGTCTGCAAGCTTTTGAACAACTGCTCTGTCCCCTTACTCCATTTTAATATGATTTTTAGTGCTGCTCAAAAGATAGCTTGGGTTCCCTCTGGTGGTTGATTTAATTTGTGGCAGTCTTCTACAAAAGATGAAATCTTATTAATAATGCTTGAGCTTTACTGAAGCAGAAAATAATAGTAATATTTTTCAAAATATTTCAAAATTCTGTTTACATTACCAAATCATTGTTTTACTATCTGAAGTGTAGGTGATGCAAACACAAACATCAGCACCAGAAGGACCAAAGTTACATCATATAGCTTGCATCAGGCTTGAGAATGCATGATTCTTACATAAGTATTCAATACGCTATATGATTTAGAGCATAATTTCTCAGAAACATGCATCTTATTCATATTTGAATTTCTAGAAAGTGAGATTATAGCTTGTACCACATGTTAATATTTTACAATAGCCTTTCATTTATAACCATAATTCAGCCTGCAATTCAGGTTATAAAATGTGACGATCATTCAGCAGGTCATCAGGCGAGTGTTTCTGATTTTATGATCTTTTTTTGGCTGTCAAAATGCTGTGATTATAAGCGAGCTTATTGTTCAGTATAGGGTGCTTTTTGATAAAAATAAATGCTTGTTTGTGATAAAAATGTTGCAAATCATAGTCATGACCATGCAACACTGTAAATGGCTATAAATTTTGCTGAGCACCGAAGAGACAGTCATATGGTTATGGGCTGTCCTTTGGAACTTCAAATCTGGGTTGTAAGTACCTTTTTCCAAGGCCCGTCGTAACTTCAAAAAGCCGCTAAACAATCGGTCATAACTTGAAGACTACCTGTAAATTCTCACTATATTTCATGCCTTTAATCTTACCTGTAAGAAGTAATTAGACTTTGGGTGCAATTAAAATCAATTTTTTTCCCAATGCAAAATTTTATTTTACCATTTTGTGCACAGCACCTAAAGATAACGTACATGCAAACATCTCATGCCCAAATTATATTTCATCTGTACAAAATCCTCAAAATTATCTAACATTAAAGAAATTTGAAATAAGTTTAATAGTCCATTTTTACGGGCTTAATTTAAAACTTCATCAGCTCAGTGCTTCTTCCAAGGGTTCATCAGTAAAAGATAATCATGCCATCAGTCAGACTGAACTTTCTGATATGCATAGTTTTGTTGTATGCTGCCCAACAAATTTGATGAAATAATAAATAAATACTCTATTGTGGCGATTTGGATCATTCATAGTCTTTCTATTAAGAAGTTTTCCTTTAAGCCTTATGAAAAATGGAAAAGAAGGTATTTTGAATTTTTATGTCCAAAGCAAGCAATATCGAACTTAATACATCTTATCATCAAGAGAGTAAAAGAAATGGAAATGGGCTGATCACATAACAAGAACTGACGGCAGGTGGACCAAGGCAGTCATAGAATGGATCCCATCCATGAAAGAGACCTAAAACAAGATGAATAGACAACATCAGCAAGTATTGCGGATCCAACTGGCAAAAGAAAGTTCAGGACTGTATAAGTTGGAAACATGTGGAAGAGGCCTTTTTGGAGATAGATAGATAGATAGATAGATAGATAGATAGATAGATAGATGGATGGATGGATGGATGGATAGATAGATAGATAGATAGATAGATAGATAGATAGATAGATAGAT
>NW_020769338.1:6961278-7067930 GCF_900518735.1 Pseudonaja textilis
AGATAGATAGATAGATAGATAGATAGATAGATAGATAGATAGATAGAATTCTTTATTGGCCAAGTGTGATTGGATACAAAAGAAATTTGTCTTGGTGCAAATGCCCTCAGTGTACATAAAAGAAAAGATACATTTGTCAAGAGCCAAGAATCATAAGGTACAACACTTAATAATAGTCATAGGGTACAATAAGCAATCGAATCATACTAGGAAATAGTCAGTATAAATCATAAGGATACAAGTGACAAAGTTAGTCATATAGTCACAAGTGGGAGAGGATGGGTGATAAGGAGTGATGAGAAGATTAACAGTAATAGTAGTGCAGACTTCGTAAATAGTTGGACAGTGTTGAGGGAATTATTTGTTTAGCAGAGTGATGGCTTTTGGAAAAAACTGTCCTGTGTCTAGTTGTTCTGGTGTGCAGTGCTCTGTAGTATCGTTTTGAGGGTAGGAGTTGAAACAGTTTATGTCTGGGATGTGAGGGGCCTGTAAATATTTTCACAGCCCTCTTTTTGACTTGTGCAGTATTCAGGACTTCGACTGAAGGCAGATTGGTACCAATTGTTTTTTCTGCAGTTCTAATTATCCTCTGAAGTCTGTGTCTGTCTTTTGGGTTGCAGAACCAAACCAGACAGTTATAGAGGTGCAGATGACAGACTCAATCATTCCTCTGTAGAACTGTATCAGCAGTTCCTTGGGCAGTTTGATCTTTCTGAGTTGGCACAGAAAGAACATTCTTTGTTGTGCTTTTTTATGACGTTTTTGATGTTAGGTGTGCATTTTAGGTCTTGTGATATGATAGAACCTAGAAATTTAAAGGTCTCTACTGTTGATACTGTGTTATCATCTGTATTATAAGAGGTGCAGTGGATAGACAATGGCTAAAATGATGGTGATAATGACATCTTAGTTCACACAATCTTACACAAGAAGGTGTGTGTGTTTGAGTGAGTGTATGTGAGAGAGAAAGAATGAGAAATACCTTAAAAAAAAAACCTAATGCATACAAATCTCTCGCTGAAGAAAGTTCAAGGGAGGATAGCAATGAGCTGTGGTTATGCAGTACTTAGAACAATAGGTTAGCATTTTAAATTCACACTACATTCCATGTCTTTAAATCTTACCTGGTAGTTGAACCCATCTTCCTTGCAACCTTATGGTCTAATAGTGTAAATTCTATCTAGCTTCCACAGTTATTTTATATATAGAGAGAAAGGATGTCAGGAAGGAGGATTTTTGGAAAACAGAAAATGAATTCTGTTAGTTCAGCAATTACAGTTGTTTTCCAGGGGCTATGGGTAGCAACACTATGCCAGAGCAAACTCTTTTGTCATGCTTAAAATTTACTTATTAAGTAGCAGCATGTATTTTCTCTGGAAGAAATCCCAGAGGATCAGCATAATTATGGGAGATACATCATAACAACTCTGTTGGCTGCCACTATACTGAAATCCCCATTTCATAAAATGATGTACTGTTCCACCCCACAACCCAACCCTTTAAGTAAAGCTTTTTAAAAATGTATTTTACATGTATTGCATATTTATTTATAAATATTTATTGCACATTTATAAATATGGCAGATTCTGAAAGTCACAAATGACTATGGCAAAAAGGTTTACTATGGAATAGGTACAGTAAATGTAAATGTTTGAAGTAGGTAAATCTTGCTAAAAAGCACAAGAAATGTGTTACTAGCATGATAGGAACTTGTCTTCAGATCAGGAGAACAGGGAAGAGCCAAAAGCATGGCTGGACAATACTGGGACTAGTGACCCCACTCTGATTTTGATAGATCCAGCAAGTTCACAGAACCCTTTGTTCACACCCACTGAAATAACTCAGACTTAAAATGTTTTGGTGCTTAGTCTTAATGGGAAACCAAGACTTGTGAACTGACCTTTGCAGTTCTGAGAAAGGCCAAAAGGCATGGAAGCCAAGAGACTACCCTATGCAACTATTGCTTGATGAGTCTCAGCTGTGCATGTGAGGTTCAGTGTGCTTTATTTACTCTGCTTATTTCTGCTTGACACCCCAAGCCTAATATTGTCATCCACACAATAACAGGTGCTGCTTTCATTATTATATAAATTTTTGCTGCATCCTTCACATTGGGGAAGTAAGAAGTAAATTCAATTTCATGTTTATACTTTTAATAGTTCTCCAAAGTATGTGGGTTTAAAATGTGGAAATATCCATAGGGAGATATTCTTTGAAAGCCAATTTGGTGCAGTGGATAAAACACCAGGCTAGAAACTGGAAGACTGTGGGTTCTAGTCCTATCCTAGACACAAGGCCATCTTACTGACCTTGGGCCAGTCACTCTCTCTCAGCCCTAAGAAGGAGGCAGTGGCAGACCACTTCTGAAAAGCTTGCCAAGAAAACTTGAGGGATACTCTAGACAGCTGAAAGGAATCAAGGCTAACTAGGAGCTCTCTCTCCATCAAAACTTATTTTACCGTAATTAAATATATATATTTTTCTGGCTATGTCAGAAATATAGTAACAAATGCAAAGAGTGGAATGGCTGCTGAGAATAAGAAATAATAGGAAATGTTACTTATGTACTTCACCTATGAAGTAATACCATATGGCAGTCTGGGTGAGTTGAGTACTTCATATGCACTTAATTCAGATATTAAAGTTGCTTAGCTGCATCACTGCCTTATATATATGAAATGACAAAAATGCTTTTTCAGCAAGATAGCAGAAAACCTGACCTTATAACAGAAGTTTACAAAGCTCCCAATGTTTAGGGTGCCTAAAGTATTTATTCAAATGCATAGGTAGGATTCATGCTAGACAGCTATTCCTTCACAGCACAGCACAGCAGAGTGCTATCTATGTTGTGAGGTTTACAAAAGATCTCCATTCTGTAAAACATTTTTTGGAACCTTGCAGATATGATGCAATGCATAATATATTATCAAGAAATTTTGTTGTGAATCTGAAATTATTTTGTAGCCCAGAGTCTTAGTTTATAGATAATGGAGAGTGATAATAATGAAAAATGAGTGATTTACCTAACAGGCAAATCTCCAGTTCCTGCTAACTCACTGTGTAAATCATGGAAAGATTATGATATGAATATTATTCATTTATGCCAATAGATTTTGAATAGACATTTTTTCCATTTAGATAAGGTGTATTAAATATACCAAGATATGAAATTAAAATTGATTAATGTAAACATCTTTTCCTTTACTTTTACTATATATTTGAAATTAAGCTGGTTAAGCCCCATTGAGTTTAACAGAACTGAGTAAACAAAGCATTGTGCACGTTCATTTTTGTTAGTATTTACTGTATTATTTTTTGGAGAGTATCAATATTTTGTAGCCAAACACTGCAAAGGTGATGTTAAAATAATTCCTAGTATCATATAAGAGCAAAGAAAGGCAGTTAGTATTTAATCAATTAATCATCATAGCAAACCTTTTAAAATCAGGCATACAAATTTGCAATCAGTAATAAAAATCTAAAACAGAAAAATGTGAACATCTCCAAGTCCTATAATCTTTCATGGATTTTATTATTTCTTTTCTTTTTTCTGGTTTGTGTGAATAATATACTTTGAAAGTGACCTTAATCTTTTGGTATTGTTGTATTCCTATCGATATGTGCAATATTCAGAGAGATTAGGAATTAATGTTTAGTACCTCTTCAGAGATAATGTAGCACACATTTTGCCTACCTTTGAGGAGCAGGGTAAAGACTGTGAAGAAGCAACAGAAGTTAAGATCCAGTAGAACGGATATAGGTAAGAAAATGTCTTAAGGTAAGATCTCACAGCTATAGTACCCACTCTCCTATCCTTCTGCAAGAACCTAAAGCAGGGGTGTCAAACTGGCGGCCCATGAGCTGGATGCGTCATGCACAGGCCACGCCCACCCAAGCTCTGTGAATGGGGAAAATGTTATGAAACATCATGTGATGGTGTGACACCCATGGTCTAAAGACTTGGCTCTGCTGGTTACCCTAAGGTCCACAGGGGAAAATGTCATGCTGGAGGCGGATGCTAGATTGATGGCAGAATTCACCTTCTCTCCACTCCCAGCTCTCCATTCATCCATCTTTTTGTTAACATATCATTCTCATTGTGTTGCTTTTTCATTGTTTTATTGTTCTATTATTTTGCTTCTGTTCTGGGTATATTTGTTGCATTTTAATAAAAGGTGATAAGTTGGTAAAATTGTTTATATTGTAGTGATGAAAGACATTTCTTTATATGTTTTCTTTTTCTTTACTATATTCTTATTTTTTTCTTCTCTGCACTTATTTTACATTTTTTAGTTTGTATTAGTTCTTATGTTTTAGTTGTAAGGTTGAATAATACTATGATAAAAATAGAAAAAATAATTGCTGAGAACAAAGAATTAAAACCAAAAAACCAAAAAGGATGAATTAATTCAATTTTAGAAACAGCATGTCATTTTAGGAATAAAAGGAAGGGAAAGGATGTTTTTATTCATTTTAATCATTGTTTTATATTTATGACTGTTCATTTTTATTTGCTATGTTTCAGTTTATTACCATATTTTTATTATATTTCATTCACTATAATAAAAATGAAAAATAAACAAAATTAAAAATCATATAACCCAGAAACCCTTGTTGGAGTTGGTTAAAAAAACTCAGGAACAGAGCAAAAGGATATATATCAAGATATATAGTGATACGAGTGCCAATTTAAAACTAAGTTGGGAATCCAGATTTTTCTCATTCAAAATCCAACGACAAATAGATTTAAACAGCAGCTCTATGATTGCAGTGTTGTGATAGAGCTTTTTCTCTCCATTCAATTGTGTCTGATTCTTACAGGCTGCCTGGACAAGTCCTTGCAATTCTCTTGGCAAAATTGATTTGCCATTGCCTTCTCCTTCTAGTTACTCTAGAGATAAAGTGACTGGCCAAAGCCATCACTGGCTTTGGACCAAAAGTGGGACGAGAACTTCTGGTCTCGTTGTTTTCCAAGCTGTTACCTTAACAATACAGCAAAGTGACTCTTGGTTATTATAGTAACATGTAGGAAAATAAAGAATTAACAAATCAAAGACTTGTGTTATATGACATTTCTTTTTTGAAAGAAGGCTTCTGTAGACTATTATTATACATAGCTCAGTTCTGTTTTGTCTCGGAAATCAATCTTCATGTTAACTTCCAGTCATGTCTCCATCTGCCTTTAGACAAGTCATTTATCTCAATTTAAACTAGTATTATTAAAAGGACATGTTGTGCTACTAACAACTGATGGAAAATGTATATAACATTATAAAGAAATGATATGAATGATTTTACATAATGATTGAAAAGTAGGGAGAAATTTGTATATAATATAAATAAAACTGGCAGTAAACATTAAAACAATTGCTTCTGATTTCAGATCAAGTAATATTTGAAAAACAATGGGTTACAACCAGTTGGATTGTGCTAAATTAAAAACCATTTGCATAGTGAAGCTCTCCATACAATTTTTTTCTTTCTTTAGGCCCTCACCATACCTTCCCAGACAGCTCTCAGATCCACTGTACTAATTTGGAAGATTATTGTGCACATAAAACTACCAACTTTTTAAACAATGTCTCTATCTCATTTAAAACATATTTACCTATGATGTAACGTTTGGGGATTTATTGAAAAAATAAAATGATGGATGCAAGGCAATGTAACAAAACATGTGTCCTCTTGTGTCCAACATGAATAATTCACTAAACTCATTAATAAAGTTGATTACCTTCAGTGAGATGGAAATGCAATTGAGTTGTTCAGATTCCAACCTAATGGCACTATTGTTACAAAATGCTTCAGTGAGTAATCTGTGTAAGTGTGACTAATAAAATGGACTGGTAGAAGATATAGCAAAAACAAAAGGAACTATAAGTAGTCTTCACCCTACAACCACAACTGAGCCCAAAATTTATGTTGCTAAGAGAGACATTTGTCAAGTGAGTTTTGCCCCATTTTACAACTTTCCTTGCCACTGTTGTTAACTGAATCACTGCAGTTGTTAAGTTAGTAACATGGTTGTTAAGTTAATCTGTCTTCCTAATTGACTTTGTTTGTCAGAAGGTCACAAAAGGTGATCACATGACCCCAGGATACTGCAGCCATCCTAAATATGAGTCAGTTGACAAGTGTCTGCATTTTGATCATGAATCCACAGGACTGCTGCAGTGATCATAAGTGTGAAAATGATCATAAGTCACTTTTTTCAGTGCCATTGTAACTTTGAACAGTCACTAAATGAACTATTGTAAGTCAAGGACTACCTATACTTCTCCATACAGTTAAACTATGAAATTTGTTAATACAAGGTATTATAAATGACATCAGTAAGGATGGCTTTAGAAGGTTATTGGAGAAATTAGAAGAAAATAAAAATATCAGCATTTATACTTGATGGTATTCTGCTTCCATGTTTAAGGGCAGCATATTACTAAAATGAAGCTGGTAGGGAACAATAGCTGACTTTCCCATAGATATCTGACACGACCTCTATCAACATCTTTTGGTACTTTATGTGTACTATAACAATGTTATATACTAGTAAGTGGGATTTAAGTATTATAATTTGCTATTTGCTAATTTTTATGATTCAGTATGGATAAATGTAAATTCAGACATGGATAGATTTGTTGACACAGCCTTGCTCTGAAGGCTTCAAACCCTGGGAAGGTATAGCAGCACTTTTACTTCTTTTGAAACTATCATTTGAGGTTATTCCATGTAGCCTGGTACATCAAACTACATTCTATTTAGGAAGGTATTCTATAGCTATAGTTCTGCATTCAGGTAGCTGAGATTAAATGCCTTAAACTGAAGAATCTAGTTCCAAGCAGCTAAAGTTTATGTCTGTTCAGGAGCAAGAGCTTAAGGCAAGATTAGTAGTCACGTCTCTCCATTTTTAGTATGATGTCTTAAACCAATAAGCACTTGAATTTACTGAGGATTGTTTACATATAAGATAATTACTTCAGTCTCCTAGGAATAAGGGTTTTAGGTTAGCCAGATTCTGGGATAAATGGAATTAAAAGAAGAAGATGCAGTTCGAAAAAGAATAATTAACAAGAGTTCCTTAAAAAGTTTCGTATTAAAAGGAAGCTGCAGAAAATTCCACTGAAGAGGGGGGAAAAGAAAGAAAAAAAGTATCAAAAACCAGCACAGTTGCACAAAACAAAGATCTGAAAACTAGAGAGTACTGTATACAATGTAAATGAAAAGGGAAACAGGTTATAAAGTATATATAGGTAATGTGGAAATGGTATCAGAAACATTTCCCTATTTGTCTTATTTCATCATTTCTTCTTTAAACTCACATAAGCAGCTAAACTCAGTTAAAAACAGTCTTTACTTCTATGATACTTCAGCAAAAGACATTGCGTTTCATGTAGTAAAATGTGCTAAAGGAGAAACATAGCCCATGCTTCACCAGAAAATGGATGTGATGAGAATATGCTCTAATTTATTTTTTTACTGCCATAAATTTATGAAATGTCCAATTTTCTCTGAATCCTTTAGTTTTCAACATTTGAAATGGTCCATGATCACGATGCCCTCCTGTTTCCATCCTCAGTAAGGCACATTATGATTACACACTCCTAGCTTCTAACTATAGAGTCAGACATGACTGAATGGATACTATCATCATCAACTTCAAGCCATAGTGTCTTTCTACACTCAAACGGTTCTTAGGTTTGTAATTTCTTATGGACAGAGACATTACACTACTTGATATACAATGTCACATTGAAAAACAGATGTTGGATTTCTCTTCCTCTTAGCTGAAGATTTGAACACACTCTTGTATAAGTTCTATAGCAGCATATTTAGTATCCTATGACTATCACTAAGTATTGTATCTTATGATTTATGATTCATGTGTTTTTATAACTATGTTCATGATTTATCACTTGTTGCTTGTATGTACACCGAGTGCTTATGTATAAGAGACAAATTCCTTGAGTGTCCAATCACATTTGGCCAATAAACAATTCCATTCCATTCCATTCCATTCACAAATGTTGTTTACTGTTGTAGTATATATTTATAATCTTGAAATAGGTCAGTTTGTCTCTGCTATTTCTTACTTTCAACAAAACCAGGGCAGGGTATTTTTGAGTTTATTTCTCAATTTTCTTCTTTCCCAGGACTAAGTCATATTTTATGAACCACTTCCCTCCTCCCTCCTCCCTTAATAGTTCATTCATCCTTTCCCCATTCCCGGAGCCAAGTTTACATCCCTTCACCACCATTCTTCTGAATATAGGATTAGTCTGAGAAAGAAAGGACAACTGATATGTACGAAGACTAATGGCAGTGGACACAGGTTTACCGTTGTTCTGCAATTATGCTAGCCCTGCATTGAAAAGCAGCGCAAAGAACAACTGACAGGCTTGGGGAGAGTTGTTGCTGCTTGACTTTAAATTCCCCTGCTTCCTTGATGGTCAGCTAATACTCAGGCTGAATCAAGTCTCTCTGAGCAGGATAGGAGGGAGAGTTTGGTCTGAAAGAGCCGGACTCTCCCAGTGCTGAAAGCAGAATGGCCCCAGGGGATGGGGTTTGGTGTTGAGAAAGGGGTTTTTAACAGTGGTACACATAAGGACAACTATAGATATAGCCTGGGATATGAACATGAGGGAAGACAAAAAAAAGTTTGTGCCATGGTTAGACAAACTGGGATCTCAAGCTCTCAGCCCAGAATTTATATAGTGTCCATCTGACTGTAAGATCTCTTACACACTCACTCACACACATTTCAAAACACAACTGTAGTAACCAATAGAAGATGACTTGAAAGCTGTGGGATCATCCAGCTGCTTATGGACATTCATGCCAAAGCAGATACGAACTGTAGATTATTCCATAATCCTTTGTTTAAGATACAGAGCACAAAAAGGATAGGAGGTCAGGGATCAATTTGCGGGAGGGGTGAGCGGGGGGGGGGGGGGAGTAGAGAAGATGCGCCCACGCTTTCACATGTCTCGCGAAGCCTAAGCACCAAACTTGCCAGCCCACTCCCTTGGGGAGGACTCCCGCCCTAGCGTTACACTTGCTGCCATTCGCACAAATGGTTCTTTCCACGCGTTAACCGAGCCTTGGCAAACCCTCTGGTGGAGTGGAGACGAGGGTGATTCCACCTCCTCTGTCATCCCGGAGAAAAGCCTCCAGCAGTTCCATCGGCGCCCGAGGAGAAGCGCGAGAGGGAGAGGAGGAGCGGTAGGAAAACCGCGCGGCCAGGCAGGGCGCAAACATCTGCGCCGCGCAGTGGGTGCGCGCCTTTCTGAGCTTCCTTTGACAGGTGGAAAAATGCGCGACTCGACCGCAGCCGGGAGTTCGAAGGGCTGAAATCGTCCGAAACTAGCGGCGCTCGTTCTAGCCGGAAAGCGAAACTAGTTCGGCCCATACGGAAGTTCTCGGCGGTTTAAAAAAAAAAAGCAATCCTGGTTCGACTCCAAGAGCAGCTCCTCACGCTTTCCTCTCCCTCCGCTCAACTAACCTCCAAAGTTGCCTAAAGACGAGGCTGTAGAACGGCTCCCCGCCCAGCCTTTTTATTTAATGTTAATTATTACGGAAAGCTCGTTCTGCTGCCCGTTCGCAGCTTCGGCACAAGACGCCGTCGACAGGATTTTGCACCGGGACGGTAGCGCCATGGACGTGACTCAGGCTCCACCATGAGCAAGCGGCGTCCGGCTCGCGGACCATGTCCCATGGTAAGGCGAATGGTGCGCCCTCAGCCGCGTCTCCATATCCGAGAAGGGCATGCGCCCTGCGCTCTTTTGGGCCGGCCAGGCATCGACCGACGGACGGACGAGCGAAGCGCCTTCCCCACACCCCCCTCAGCCTGCGACCCACCTGGCTTCTTCCCTGCCCGCGCCGTCCTCGGCGTACTTCTCCGCAACAGCTTCGCCGAGTGTGGTGTCAGGTTTTTGCGGGCTTCCGCCTCGCTTTTATCCCCTTAGACTCCCGCGGTGCTTTCCCAATTTCTAAGAGAATGAAAGTGGAAGCGCCTTATTCCCAGCAGCTCTGGGAACAAAATACCCGGAATGTCCGGAGGGGAAAAGCCAAGGCAATGGGACAGAATGTAGTGGGAAGAGCAAGGCAGGTCGGAGCTAACCCTTGTCAATAACCCTCGGGGTAGGGTTGTTGGGGTTTTTTTTGTTTTTTGTTTGGCTCCCGTTTGGGAAGCCTCCGGCAGCTGCACACCCAAAATACCGAGAAAACCCACCTCTTTCCGACTCTGCCGGGCCAAGTTCCAACTGCTGCGGCGTGGGTTCCGCAGACCGAAACTGAATCGGGGCTTGTGTACGCGAGCCCTGCATTGAAAAGCAGCGCAAAGAACAACTGGCAGGCTTGGGGAGAGTTGTTGCTGCTTGACTTTAAACTCCCCTGCTTCCTTGCTGATCAGCTAATACTCAGGCTGAATCAAGTCTCTCTGAGCAGGATAGGAGGGAGAATCTTTCGCGCTCTTTTTTTCGGCTTATCTATCTTCTTTTCGGCTTGCCTTTTTGTCTTCCTAAAGTAAAAATGAAATAAAATTAAAAGGTAATAGCGATGAAGCTGATATTTCTAAGGCAGTCACGTTTGAGATGAATTTCCGATAGTTAGCAATAGATGACAATTGTGATAAGTTTGAAATAGAAGCCTGTGGTTTTCCATACAAAAAAACCCCCCCACAAACCCCAAGAAAACAATAACAGATTTAGAGTGGATCTGTAGACATACAGAGTTTGAGCCAAGATCAGGCTCCCGTGGAAGTTTTGCAAGCAGGTAGCCTGTTCTTTTCAAATGTCAAATAGAAAAATGTAACTGGATCTGAATTGCCATTATCTCAATATAATCCCAGTAGTTTTCATTCCCTGGAATGTTTGCTAAATATTTTAAAAAGTGTTCATTTTCTATTAAACTATTATGATAGAAAAAACATATGTTTTATCTTTGCTCCCATTCTTTTAATAGAAGCTTAATCTCTGGTAAAGGGGAAAAGAAGCTTGCAATGCCTACTAAAATCTAGGGACTGCCTGCTATCTTCCTTCTGCTAGGCTTTCCAGAAGTCATGGGTCTGAGCTGAAACATGTTTCAGTTTCGCTGAATAAAGGTTGAATGAGAAGTATAAAACTGCCAAGCTCCAATGTTTGCTTTGAGTTCCCAGAAATCATGATTTGAACTATGCCCACTGATTCAATAAAGCTGCCAGCTGATGGCCAGAATACTGTATTGCAAAGGTATATATAAACTGTGGGTCCCCATTCATTTGCCATTCATTCATGGGATTTCTGTGTAACTTGGCTCCTGCCAGCTTTTTGCTCAACTGCATGTTTATTACCTGCTCATGAATTCCTAACCCCTCTGAACTGTTGACCTGGTTGCAAAAATAATGTAAGGAACTAAGGTACTGCTTTGGAGCAGGTTGAAATTAAGAATTATTTCTAGATGTGCTGAGGGTTGTGTTAATGAAACAGTACCCCTCCACACACAATGACTGGTATTGTAGTAATGATACAGTATCCTCCCCCAATGGATTACCCAGTCAGAGTGCTGTCTTCCTTGGTGTCCTCGCTTTTTTATATACAGCTAGTCCTTGATGTATGAACAGTTAGGTCCAGAATTTCCATTGTTAAGCAAGGTGGTTGTTAAATGAGCCATGCCTGATTTTACAACATTTTTGGCATTGGTTGTTAACCAAATCACTGCAGTTGTTAAGTGAATCACACGGTCGTTAAATGGCTTCTCTCTTACTTGTCAAAAGTTGTCTGAGGCGGTTGCAATTATCATAAATATATGCTGATTGCCAAGCATCTGAATTTTGATCAGATGACTGTGTGGATGCTGTGATGGTCATAAGTGTGAGGACCAGTTGTAGGTCCCCTTTTCATTGTCATTGTAACCTCAGTTACTAAATGAAGTATCAGATGACCATGGGGGTGCTGTGATGATTATAAGTTTAGGACTACCTGTTTACTTGTAGTGCCTAATGGAATATAAAATGGGGACTTTTTTTTCTGAAGCAACAATTTTATTTGGGCGGAAGGGTGAGCCAGCAAAGAATTACCAGTATGTATCTTCTAAATCAGCAGTCCCCAACCTTTCTGGCTTAGTGGGAGGGGAAGGGGGAATGGTTCCCTGTGAGTGGCAGGTAGGCATACCCCTTACACAAGGAGTACTTCATGTGCAAGCACGAGGGGAGCATCGCGTGTGAGTGCAAGTGCCTTCTGCTTGTGCAAAGGGAGCTTTGCATGCATGTGCTCAACTGTCTCTTGCACAGTCCAGTCCCAAATGGGCTGTGGCCCAATAGTGCCCCATGGCCTTGGGATTTGGGACCCCAGTTTAAATGCTACATAGGAAGTTACAGCCTCATGTGTTTTCAATATGTGCAGCACAACATAGAATTTTTCTCATTAAATCTGGATTCTACATTGGCTTAAGGCATTATGTGGCTCATTTGAATTTTGGGGGGCTGGCCATTTGTGGTTTATTTAATAAAAGTTGGTTAAGCAATGGTTAGTGTGTACCAGAAGAAAAATCAAAACTATATTGATAGTATTGTCATTTTTATTGAATCCTACTATTGTATTCTCCTGCAATAAACATTGTATGTTCAGATATTCACAGAAATACAAGGCCAGGATGCTATTCAATCCACTGCTCAGAGTAGGAATTCACCCTAGAGAATCCCTGACAGGTGGCAGGCTGGCTAATTGGCTTTTGCTTCAAAAATTATTGTAATCATTATCGGCTGACACTGAACTTTTTATAAGGAGATAGGAGAAGAACATTGCTCTTTGTTCTTTGATACAATAGAGGTTGACTTTGACTTTCTGTTGTGTGTTCCTGTTAGTAGGAATCTTAGTAACCTTTTCTCAAAACTGAAAAATCTCTGTAGCCATATTCTTTCCATATAAGGTTTAATTTCCAGTTCCTGATCATCTGTTTTGCTTTTCTCTGAATTTTTTTCAGTTTTCCTGGTTATTTCTTAAATGTGGTCTCAGAATGGAAGCAGACTAAAATGGAACTATTGCTTCCTGTGATTTGGAAATTTAACTTCTTTGGAAGCAGCCTAAAATTATGCTTGCCTTTTAGCAGTTATGCCATACTGGTGACTCATATTCAGCATGTTATCATGTGTAATTCTAACATACTTTCACATGTATTGTTCCAAACCCTATTATTATATGCTCGATTCCCTTTTCTAAGCAAAAAAAAGATTTCATCTCTATTTAATGTCATTTTGTTCTTTTTAATCTATTTCTTTAACCTTTCAAGATAATTTTGCTTGCTGTTTTTCTATTCTAGTATATTGTCTTTGTGATAACTTTTATGTCATCTGTAGTTCTAATTAATACATGTTCCCTTTCTCTCTTCATCCAAGTCATTCATGAAAATGTGGAAGAATACCGAACACAGGATCTGAATCCTCTGGTATCCTGCCTGATACCTCACTCTGGTTTGTATATTTGTTTTCAAGTCTAAGCTGCAGTACATTATTAATTATAATTGTATTAATCAGGAGCACTTTATAAAATTCTTTGATGTATTTTGTCCATAGGGTTCCTCCAATATACTAGGATGAAACAAAAAAATGCCCAAATTTAACAATGGTATGTTTTGATAGAGATGCTGAATATTAGTAATAATTCCATTAATTTCATGATACTTAGAGAACAACAATTTATTGTCAAATCTAAAATCTTCCCATTTATTGCATGTAATCCCTGCATTTTTTCACTTTCTCAAGGAAACAGATGGCGTTTGATTAGACAACTAGCAGTGCTTGTGGATGATTTGGCGCTGTAAATTTGAAGAACAAGGCCCTAACCCTTTGCCTTATATTTCTGTCAGGCCTGACTTGAATCTTCAATTCCCCCAGCTTCTCATGATGGCTTAGTGAAACATATATACTGTTATCAGAGAAAAGTGAACCGTAGTAGAAATGGCATAATGCTATCTTTTTGCAAAGCTGATATATTCATCATTTTTTAAAATTTGAATTGTGCTTGCCAAAATTTGTGTCTGCATGATTTTCAAAAGAATTTCCATTTGCTCTTACAAGTGATAATCCATCTCTTCTATAGGCTGAGTAGTACTAGAGATAAAACATTCCTTCATTTATTGGAACTGTTTGTTTTCAGCAAGATCAACAAGTTCATTTCCTTAGATTTCTGAGCATATGTAGCTATTTTTTACCATAAAGTACATTTGTTCCTCAATTTCTGCTTCTATTCCTTTTGAAAAAGTTGTATGTCTCACCTGTTACATTCTGAGAATCATTCTGCCAGGTCTCAGTTATCCTATTAACTTTATATTTACGTTCCTGCAATATTAGAATTTAAGTTCATTTCACTTAAGTTACATATTTTAAGCATGAATATGTCATAGTAAAGTACATTAATTTTATTCTATATTTGTTCTGGATTTTTGTCTCTAAACCCCCCAAAATTCATCTTCAAAATTCCCAATGACATTTAATATGCTTCAGCCAAGAATTTTATTCCCAGTCTATGAAATATAATTTATAATGTGGTAGCACTGGGGACTTCCGGTGGTGAGATCATGGTGAAAGGGGAGAAGGAGAATGGTCTCTTCGGTTCCTGGAACCCGTTCTTTTGCTTTGGGGACCCTTCAGGGGTGTGAAGAGCCTGGACAGGCGAGTGGAATAGAGGGGAAGCCTGGATAACGGTGAGATGAAAGGCGATTGTTCACCGCCGTGTAAGGAAACTCCTGAAACCCAAAGTGAAAGTGCCTGTCATACTAGTATGGCAGGAGGTGGCGAGGAAAGATGAGTGGATATACAGAGGAAGATACGGAAAAAAGAAAGAGGATTTGAAAGATTTAAAGAAGGAACCGGGAAAGCAGAGGCATTGAAATGAGAAGGAAGGAAGTGGCAAGAATGGCAAGTGGAAGGACTGGACAGACATTTGATTGAAGGAGATGGTGAGACCTGTGAGGTGTGGAGAGGAGATCGACAAGATGGACACTGAACTGAAGGAGATTGAAATGACAAAGAGAAAGTGTGAAATGTAAGATGGAGAAGAGATACGGAAAGTAGCAGAAGAGAAAATAGAGCTGAGACGTGAGGAAAGAGGAGGAACGAACGCTAGAGACAACATAATAGAAATTGGACTGAAAGATAGTTTCTGACTGTACTGACAGTGAGTGATTAAGTTTAAAACTTTGGATTGGTGGCTAAATCTGAATGAAAAAACCTAAGGAGCTTTGCGAAAAAAAACCTGGATTTATAGATATTGTTTGATTAATTATGTCTTTAAGATAAGACTTATATATTTATAGTTATACACTATTTATATCCTGTGCTCTACTATAATTTATTATAATCTGCATTAATATATCTATACTGAAATATTTATACTACTTCTATATCTATGCATAATTAAGTTCTAACTTATAACCAATAAGCATATTTTCTTTTTCTTTCTTTCTGTAAGAGAAATATTGATTAATTAGTTTGTTATATTGATAAGAGTGCTATTGTTATTTTACTTATTGGAACATTAATGAATTGTTACATACATTAAATCTAACATATTTAGTATTTAATAGAATTGATTAAGAACATTTAGTATATGGATTAAAGGGAATTATAATATGTATATAAACAGGACAAGTAGGATAGGAATAGTGAGAAAGAGCTTGGCTGAGAGGTAGATAGGTATGTTTTGTGATTGGTAGGGATACAGTAAATTGGGAAGGTTTAAATGTTTAAGATAAGGAAAACTCGATAAATTGGGGAAGGTTTTAAAGAAAAAACAAGTATAAACAAGTAGGAAAGGAAAAGAAAAAAAAAGAGATCAACCAAAGTAAAACTTTGAAATAGAACATAAAGTGGATGCTTGTGTGGGCAGAAGCAAATAGAAGTTTCAAAAACATGACAAGTGCCATAACATCAACCTTGAGAATGACAAAGAAGACATCACCCAGCCTAGTATTGACAGTCTCATCCCCTGCTGGCCAGAAGACAATTGAGGAAATATTGGGGGCCGAAAAGCAAAGTACAATGTCCAACATGCACACAATACAAACATCATTGCTGGCAATCCAAGAGAACATGGTGAAGTTGCAGGAGCACCAGATGAAGATGCAGGAGAACATATCAAGGAACCATGTGGAAATGAAGGGGAACATCAACAAGTTAGAAGACAAAGTAGACATGACAATGAATAAAGAATTAGAGGAACAAATTATACATCTCGAAATGGACCGTGCTGCTTTCTACTTGAGGTTCCAGAATTTCATGGAGAACAGAGAGGAAGACCTGAGCACTATCATGGCAGATCTAATTGCACCAGTTTTACAGACAGAAAGTTGAGACATCCTGCTAGAAATTGATGAAGCCTATAGAATTCAAACCAGCTATGCGAGACATAATAGACTACCACGAGAAGTCTATGTTAGGTTTTCTAGGAAGAAGGTACGGGACATAATATACAAAATAACAAGGGATGAACCGTTAATATATAAAGGTAAAGAGATACAAATTTTAAAACAGATCCCAAAGAAAGTATGTGAGTACAGAAGAGATTATAAATTTCTGGCAACACAACTGATTAAAAGAAATGTAGCATTACAATGGCTTATACTGGAAGGGATGTTAGTAACATGGCAGGAGAAGAGGCTGAAAATAGACAATTTGGATAAAGCACAGGACCTGTATGACCAAATAGTAGGAATGGAAGAAGAAAGCAGTAGCAGGGATGAGCTAGAGACAGGGAGCCAAGAAGACCAACAACAGGAACTAGGAGAAACTGAACAAGAAGTAGTAAAGAGGAAATTGAACAAGGAAAAAAGGAAGGAATGAAACTAAGATCACACCCATAAAGAGATATGAGAATTAATAGAAGGCAGATACCAACCCGTAGGTAGGATGATGGAAGATGAAACCAGGCTAATATCATTAAACATCAATGGACTGAACTCACCTATTAAAAGAAAACAAATACTAATGAGATTGGCTAAACAAAAAGCAGAAACAATATACCTGCAAGAAGTGCATATTAAAGAACAGTTTTGGAAATGCTTAGAGTACCCCAAACTAGGAAGGTTATTTACAGCTCTGGCCGATCAGAAACAGAGGGAGATAGCTGTATACATCAAAGAAAGAATAAAGGCATTAGAAAAATATGTAGACCCCAACGGAAGAGTGCTAATACTTGAATTAGTAATATGTCAGAAACCAATGTTATTAGTTGTAATTTATGCCCTGAATGAAAATCAAAGTCAATTCTATAGTAATTTACATAATAAAATTTTAGAAATTGGACAAGTAAATATATGTATAGTGCTGCATTTTAATGCAGTGGCAGACATAAGAAAGGATTATATTAGTTGTATAAAATATAAAAAGAAAAGGAAAAGCCTGCCAACATCCTTCTTTGAGATGACTCAGGAATTGAATCTGGTGGAGCAATGGAGGAGATTAAATTTGGGAAAAAAAGAATATACCTTCTATTCCAATCTGTATAAGTCGTGGTCACGATTAGATATGGCGTGGATGAATGTAGAACTAGGAAATGAATTAGAGGCAGTAGAGATTATGACAAATTTATGGGCAGACCACAATCCATTAAAAATAATTTGAAAGGGAAGGAAAAAATGATAGACATTAAACTTCCAGATCATAAAAGAGAAAAAAAATTGTGTCAAAAATTAAATCAGAAATGGAACTATTTTTTAAGGAGAATGCTGTCCAACAAACCTCAATACAGATATTATGGGACACAGGAAAAGCATATTTGAGGGGAATAACAATAGCCTGTATGGCTAAAAGAAATAAAGAAAGGTGGGGAAAACAAACAGGCTACAGGAGGAGATTAAAGAGTTAGAAAGCAGATTACCAAAAACACCACAAGATGAGAAAATGAGAAGGGAAATGATTCTAGTTAAGCATAAGTTAAATATTATGAACCAGGAAGAGAGAGTAAAGGAGGTCAAAAGAGCGAAACAGAATTTTTTTGAGCATGCTAATAAGCCTGGGAGGTGGTTAGCCTACAAGTTAAAAATAGAAAGAGAGCTGGGAGATGAAAATGGAAAACTACAATATTGAATGCAGAGATTCAAAATATTCAAAAATATTTTGAACAATTATACAAGGGGGATAAGATGAACAAAGAAAATATAGAACAATATTTGAAAGAGAAAGGTCTACCAAAAATAAGTAAAGAACAGAGGGACATATTAAATAGAGAAATAACACCCATAGAATTAGATATGGCGGTTAAAAAACAGAAAAATAATAAGACTCCAGGGCGAGGTGGTCTTCCTACAGAAATTGATAAATGTTTGTATGAATGTTTTTGCACCAGTGATGTTGGAGCTGTATAATGATGTATTGGAGCATGCCAAGCTACCCAAATCATGGACAGAAGCATATACTTTGTTAAACCCCAAAGAAGACACTGATCACAACCAAATTAAAAACTATAGGCCAATCTCGTTATTGAATGTAGATTATAAGATATTCTCAACAATAATGTCTGAAAGGTTGAAAGTAGTACTAAATGATCTTATACATTCAAATCAGAACAGCTTTCTACCTTCCAGATAGATAAGAAATAACATAAGAATAGTGCTTAATGTATTAGAATACTATGGCCCACCCAGAAAAGCAGGCAGCATTGATTTCCTTGGATGCTCAGAAAGCATTCGACAATCTCAATTGGCAGTTCCTAATTCAACAGGTAGAGAATATGGGGTTTAGAATCAAATTTAGAAAAATGATCAGCATTGTATACTCAAACCAAAAAGCCAAGGTGATTATAAATGGAGAGACTACAGAAAGTTTTAAGATAAGGAAGGGTGTACGGCAGGGATGTCCAATGTCGCCTCTACTTTTCATTTCGACTCTGGAAGTGCTATTAAGCCAGATCAGACAAAACACGGAAATAGGTGGATTGAGGATTAAAGGAGAAGAATATAAAGGTGTTTGTCGACGACCTGGTGTTTTTTATTGAAGAACCAATGGAGACAGGGATAAATTTATTACAAGAATTGGAGGAATATGGGGCAGTAGCAGGATTAAAAATTAATAAGGAAAAAACCAAAATATTAGCTAAAAATTTGACAGAAAGACAGAAAAAAGACTTAGAAGAAAAAATGGGATTGCAGATGGTTAAAAAAAAACTAAATATTTGGGAATTTGGCTATCATGGAGATGTTCCTCTATAAAGGAGGACAATTATAAGAAATTACTTCAACAGATAAAGAAGGACCTGACAAACTGGGGGAAATTACAACTGTCTTTATTAGGCAGATAGCAGCGATAAAAATGAATATTCTAGCAAAATTTACTATACTATTTTCAGACAATTCCTATAAAATTAGATTTAAGTTTTTTTCAGGAGCTAAACAACATAGTTACGAAATTCATATGGCTGGGTAAAAAAGCATGAATAAGTCTAAAAACGCTACAAGATAGTAGAAGTAGAGGTGTAATAAGTTTACAAACGCTACAAGATAGTGGAAGTAGAGGCGGACTTGGACTCTCAAAATGGGAACTGTATTACCAAGCAGCAGTACTATTATGGGTGAATGAATGGATAAATTTGAAAAACAAAAGAACTTTGGCAATTGAGGGCCACGACCTCCAAGCAAGGTGGCATGCCTTTTTATGGGACAATAAAAAACAGGTAGGACATTGTAATGTATGATTTTATATACTATATTTAGATCATACTGAAGGCGGCACAGTTCTAGGTTTTGTAGGTCTAGAATTTCAAGTCTGGTGGCATAAGGTATTCTGCAATGAGTAGAGGAGTGGAGAATTCTTCCTTGTGGTAATATATCTTATTCATCATATTCTGTAAGTCTTTCGTACAGCTAATGCATAGATCTAGGGATTTTACAAACACTCCTCATGGGGGCAGTATTGCCTTTATGATGGGTGTTTGGTCCTGTTTTGGTCTGCAAAGCTTAGAGAGACCAGGTATATCGGTGAAAGTTCATAGTACATAGCCGAGCCATTCCCGTGGGACTTTCCGTGTTTAGATATTCTCATGGGACTTTCTGCAGCCCTGCTGAGGCCCTGCTGAGGTAATGCTGCTGAGGTAATGTTGAGGTCATTGTTTTGATTTTGTACTTTCATTTTCTTTCAATAAAAGCTGGTACCTGGGTTCTCTCAGGGCTGGCATTTGCTCAGACGGTTCCCTGCGTCTCATTTCAAGTGCCAGACCACCACACTTCCTGTGAAATATTTCTTGACTTTCTCAACTGTGTTAATATCAGATACGTAATGTGGGTTCCAGACTGATGAGCTGTATGCAAGTATTGGTCTAGCAAATGTTTTGTATGCTCTAGTTAGTAGTGTGATATCATCAGAGAAAAAGCTATACAGAATTAGGTTAACAACTCTTAATGCCTTTTTGGTTATGTAGTTACAGTGGGCTCTAGCACTTAGATTATTTTAGATAAATACAGAGTTTGGATTATCAACAAGGTCTTGACTATTTAGCTTGTATTTTATTTTCTGATTTTTTTTTGCCAATATGTAAGACAGAGCATTTGTTTGTTGAGATTTGAAGTTGCCATTTGTTTGACCATTCTGATACATAGCCGAGGTCTTTTTTGAAGGGTAGCAGTATTGTCTGTGGTGTTGAAGAGCTTTACATCATCAGTGAAGAGAACGCAGTTGCTCTTAATATGATCACAGAGGTCATTTATGTAGAGTATGAAGAGAGTTGGTCCTAAAACACTGCCTTGGGGGACACTACTATTGACAGGTACAGAATTTGGTAGGACACTTCCAATTTGACCATTTGTTGTCTGTTTGACAGGAATGCTTCTATCCAGTTATGCAGGTGTCCAGAGATACCATAAGATTTTAGTTTTAGTAGTAGTTTGTCGTGTACCACTGAATCAAAGGCTTTACAGAATTCTATGTAGATTGCGTCTATTGTTTTGCCCTGATCAAGTTGTGTAGTCCATATGTTTTTGCAGTGTAAGAGTTGCAGATTACAGGATAGTTTTTTTTTTCTGAAACCATTGTTTATTAAAGAGTAGGTTTTTTGTCTCTAAGTGGAGGATAATGGATTGGTGAATAATTGATTCCATGACTTTACAGGTGATGCAGCATAAGGAGATTGGTCTGTAATTTTCAACTAGGCTGGGGTCTCCCTTTTTGAAAATGGGGATGACCGTGGCTAGCAACCATAGATTTGGCAAGGAGCTGTTCCTGAAAGATATTTCAAAGATTATGCTTAGAGGTTCGGCTATGGCAGCGGATAGCTTTTTTAAGAAGTAGGCACATATTCCGTCCAGTCCTATAGATAGAGATGGTTTTAGATTGCGTAGTGCTTTTTCAACATTGTTTTCTGTAAAATCAGTATTTATTAGATCATTGTAGTTGTCTGTGGTTCGGCTAGGAAATTCTGGGCATGATCTATTGCTGTTTACAAATACTAAGCCAAAGAATGTGTTAAAGAGGTTTGCTTTAATGGTGTCATCATTACAGTCTTTACAATTAGATCCTTTCAGGGGTGGGATGGACCTTGAGTCTTTTAGTTTGTTGTTTACAAAATTGTAGAAAGTGCAGGTGGAATTGGTGCATAGAAGGTTTTCCTCTTGTTTAATGTGATAATTGGTGCAGCCAGTCTTTATCTGGTGGCATAAATTTTTGTATCGGATTTTGAAGTTGGCAACATGACCAGATTTGTTTTTTCACCAAAGTGATCTCTTTTTTGGATTGAAGCTTCCTTATTGTTATGGGTAACCTGTTTTTTTCTGGTTTTGGGAATTGTTATTGGTACATATATGATGACTCTTTTGACTGAGATATTGTAACATTGCTGTCATGTCTCCCTAGTCCTTTTCATTAGACTAGACATAACCACTTCCTGCAACCGTTCTTCATGTGTTTTAACCTCCAGTCCCCTAATCACCTTCGTTGCTCTTCTCTGCACTCTTTCTAGTCTCAACATCTTTTTAACATTGTAACATTACATTTACATCCAGACCAAAACTGGATGCCACATTCCAAGTGTGGTCTTACCAAGGCATTATAAAGTAGTATTAACACTTCACGTGATCTTGATTCTAACCCTCTGTTTATGCAGCCTAGATACATTTAAATATATCTGACCATAATGTCTACATAATACATAACACAGTACCTACAGATGAGCTTTTCTGAAGGATTTTGGTATATTGTGGTGGTCTCTCATGAAAAGAAGACACTTCACAAAGTTGTCTTGGGATGAGAGCGCAGAGAGAACTGCAAAACCCTCTTTTATTAGAAGCAATCTTTGTTAATGTAGCAATTTTGTTAATGTCCTATCACAAACGCATTACATCACACAACATGCACTGATCATTCGCATAAAGCATACAAGGCTGCAGAGTTTAAGTTTGCTACAGTTCTGGTTAAGAAATGGCAACAATTTGTCTTTGCTCCTTGCTTCGTGTTCCAGCCAACTACCAGAAGGCTCCATTGTCCTAGCACGTACACAAAGAACAAAGAATCATAGTTCCCACATCTCCCCTGTTTTTCCTTTTTAAGAGACAGGGAGTGTTTTAGTCCCAACAACAGTCTTTGTCAGGCCCGTAGGCAAGAGTGCTGTGCATGCTGATGTTATCCACGGCGTTCGTGACTTCTTCAACCATCACAAACATCTTGTCCTCGTCTGGGTCGTCACAGGTTGGCTCTCCTATCTCATCTTCGGATGGCAGTGGTTCATATGTGTTAGTTATTTGTTGATTCCAGAGAGCCATTACCTGCGCAGTGGCTTTTTATTCAGCCAAGAGGGATAAATTGTTAGAAATAGTGCGTACAAAGATGGGTAATACACAAGGCAATACAACACATCCCGCAGCAATCATACCAATGAGCGCTACAATAGCTTGCAAACCAGGCAATTTTGGGAACCAGGATCCAAACATGTCTCTAAAATCAAGACCATTCCATGTTTGTACGGGTACATGCGCAACCTTGATCATTCTATCAGTAATTTGTTGGATAACTTTTCCACTATCATCTACCTCAATTTTCAATACAATATAACCATATGGGTCACGTCCGGTACCGTCGATACCAAGACCTAAAAAACGATATTGTACCCCCTTAGATTCAGATAAGTGAGTGTACAAGCAAATGGGATTACATTTGTCAGTGGTACATGAAGTAGAGCTTGATTTAACAGTGATATTAATATTTTGAGGGCCTCTTACTTGAGCAGAGTCAATAGGTGGGGTGTACCAGTAGTTGTAAACAGTGGTGGCCCCCACATTAGTCCTGGACACCTTTTGAAAAAGATATTTCTTTTTCTGTAGATAAGATCTCTGCCAGCTGTGTGAGCTGCAGGTAACTCCTGCAGCGTCGTTAGGACCTTGATCTTTGCTGATGGCAAGGCAAGCATCAAAGCATACTGAGGTGTTGGTACCCGCCCCGAGTGACATTATGGGTTATGTACCCATTTTTTGTTTGACTGGTAGAGAACATTCCTGAAAGATCAGAACTGGAGCCACCTTTGTATGCATAGACATATAGGGATGCTGTAATGGGTCCCACTGCCTTGGGCTCATAGCACTGAATGCCTTCAGCAGTGTAACATCGCGCATATTGAGTGTTGTTATGCAGACAAGGGGAGACCGTCATGGAGTTGCACTCAGGCTTCAAGGTATGATAGATCAGGGTGGATTGGGTTTTCGTTCTGCTGCGAGTAGTTTTGATGCAGGCGTCGCAGGAGGATGGGGTGGCTGTCGTATCAGCAGGAACGATGTGGAAACCCAGGAGGCAAATGATGAATGCAGCGGGCAGCTTCATGATGCTGATGTAGGCAAGGCTGGTTTGGGTAGAAAAGGCCTCACTTGTCATCCGGGACCCAGGTGATCCTCACTTGTCATCCGGGACCCAGGTGGTGGCGTTGTTGTAGGAAACAGCCGCGTACCCTTGTCCCCAGGTTATAAGTTCAGCTGGCCCATGCCATGTGGGATCTGGCAACTGTCAGAAGTAGACTGGAGGTCTAGGAGGATCCTTGGATGGAGAGCAAAAGTGTCGAGAGGCAGCAGAAGAAGCAGGTGTGCCAGACTCATTCAGGAAATTCAGTGTAAATAAGCACAAGTTAAGCTTGTTTTGCAGCGTGGGTAGCCCTGGGGTGAGTTTCCCCATCGAGTTTTGAATTTTGTCAAGAGCATTCTTTAGGGTCAGATTGGCTCTTTCTACTATGGCCTGCCCTTGAGAATTGTATGGAATGCCAAATGTGTGCAAAATGCCCCATTGTTTACAAAAGGTAGCAAAGTTGGTACTAGTAGAGGCGGGGCCATTATCAGTTTTTAATTCTGAGGACTTTCCCAGGCACGCAAATGACTGGATGCAGTGGTTAATGACATGTTTTGTGGTCTCTCCTCTTTGCGGGGAGGCCATGATGAACCCTGAGTATGTGTCCACTGAAACATGGATATATTTCCATGGTGCAAAAGGCGCATACTGGGTTACATCCATTTGCCAAATTTGGCAGGCTTTTAAGCCTCTGGGATTTACTCCCATTGGCAGGGCAGGGGCTTGCTTGCTGCAAGTAGGGCATTGTTGAATAATTGCGGCAGCCTCTTGGGCGGTGATTTGGAATTCCTTCATAAGAGCCCTTTTATTTTGATGAAAATAGTTATGACTGTCCCAAGAGGTTAGGGGAGAAAGAGAGAAAGCGGATAGAATAGTAGCAGCGGATGCGGCTGTTAATTGCTGCAATGCAAGCAATTTATTTGCTGGCAATGGCCATTGATCAACCCAAACAGGAATGTCCGTGCTTAAGGTCAAGCGAAGGGGAAGAGGGTGAGTCATTCTAGCTGCAATTTAGCACCAAATTGAGAGAGCAAGTCCCTCCCCCACAAATTCGTGTGAAGGGGGAGGATGACGGGCTTTATTTGTGCAGTCCCTGTGAGGTTTTCAGAAGTCACAGGGAGCCAAAACTTACTGATGAGAGCCATTTGAATCCCTCCTAC
The DNA here is from genome assembly GCF_900518735.1 of Pseudonaja textilis. The sequence goes on from NW_020769338.1 coordinate 6,986,218, forward strand.
ACCTCTGACCGATGGGGAGGTCTCTGTTTCCCAGTCTGTAGGCCACTCGTCAGAGCGTATCACCGAGATGTCAGCACCAGAGTCCAGAAGACCGGTGAAGCGGCGACCCTTGATTAAAGCCAAGAGTGTGGGCTTAGTTTTGGTGATAGATCTAGTGAGGGCAAGCACATCAGAGGGAAGTTGCGGTACCATGATCATTTTTGCTACCACGTCACCCTTTTGTAACTTCGTTGGAAGAGTGGATAGCACAGAAAGGTTAATGGCTGAGAGTTTTGAGGAAGGATAAAGCAGATCGGGAACCACAGAGATTCCTTTGAGGAGGGCATGAGGGTGAGATTGTATAAGAGCAGTTTTATTGGAGGAGAAGGAGGCAGAAGGAGCTATGCGCTGACAGAGAGTGGTAGATGGGGAAAGGATATGAGCACATCTTCTGCCACTGATAATTCATACACAATGGATGGTATATGGGCAGCCTTGGGAGAGGGGCTAGCTGCCGGCCCCTCTACTCGTTTCCTGAGGGTTCAGTTTTTGATTGACATTGATTAGCCCAATGATAGCCTTTCTTACATTTCGGGCAGACTGTTTTTGGTCGAACATCTCTACTGGCGGAGGGCTTTGCTGCCCCCCGGCCAGGGGCTCGGCATTGTGATTTAAAATGGCCAGGCTTCCCACAATTGTAACAATTACCAGATGGCTTATTACCTCTGGTGATAGCTGCAGCCATCATTTCGGAAGTGTATTGGTGTGTTTCCACCACCCTGCAGGCTTGTAGGAATTGGGCTAGAGTGGCATCTGGAGAATTAATCAAGGGAGTAAGCAAGGTTTTACAGTCTGCATTAGCGTTCTCATATGCCAATTTAAGAAGAATTTCCTGCCGAGCCGCCTCATTTGTAATTTGCCTTTGTAGGGCCGTTTGGAGGCGTTCAATAAAACCGGCATAGGGTTCATTGGAATTTTGTAGAATTTTTGCAAAAGATTGTGCGGAGGTATGAGGGTCATCTAAGCGAGAGAGAGCAAGCAGAGCGGCTTGTGCAGAAAGGTTAAGAGCATTAATAGGGCTATTATATTGAGCTGCGGGAGCAGCAAAGGCACCCTCTCCTGCCAGTTCATTTGCAATAAGATTCGGATTTTGAGCTTCCAATAGGCGACAATGATGGAGAAACTCCGATTGCCATACAACAAATTGAGTCCCTGTTAGAGTCATATGAAAAAGGCTATGCCAATCAGCTGGGATCATTATATGGGCGTTAGCCATCATTATAAATAATCCCATCGTAAATGGAGCCTGAATACCATACATTTGTACAGCTTGTTTGATATCCTTGATTGATTTAACAGGGATGGGTTCCCAGTGCGGGACGTTTTGTCCCTGTGCGTTCTGCGCATAAACTAACGGGAACGCCGATGGGCAGTCAGAGTGATCTAACTCACCAGTTCTAACTCCTGTAGCGATGGTGGGATGAACTGCACCCATAGGAGGGGGTAAGGCAGGAGAGGAAGGCACAGAAGGGAAAGCAAGAGAAGAAGAGGGATTGGGTGAGGGGGGGTCAGGAGAAGGGGGAGGAGGTTTACCAACCTCTTTGCCTCCGGGGGGGCAGTCGGTTTAAGAGACACAGGCGCCACAGCAGGGGGCAAGAGTTGTACAGCAGGATTCACATAGGGAGGGGGTCCAGAAAGGGGGCCAAGTAGGGGTTGCTCTAGAGAGGAGAGAGACTCAAAAACCACCCTCCAAGCAATTAATATAGACAAAGGGGCCCTAGGACTTGCATGAAGGTATTTTCCAATCTCCTTCCATACTGTAGTTTTGATACTGCCTTTAGCCGGATAAAAAGGGCAGTTGCCAAATGTATTCGAGGAGTTCCTCAATAGAGGTTTTTGGGAGGGGGGCATGAAGGGAGCCCCCCTTTTTAAAGGTAAAAAAATTTCATTTGGTCAATTCTCTGATTTCCTGAATGTGAGCTGCCTGCTCCTTAGAGAATCTACCACCCATACTCACGAGGGATCCGTTGTCGCCAGCGATTCAAGCGGATGAGGTGCACCAAGTCTATTCCAGACGACGAGAATGGGTGTGCCAAAGACGTATCTCTTTTGAGTGGATCACGTCGGGGTCACCAGTTGTGGTGGTCTCTCATGAAAAGAAGACACTTCGCAAAGTTGTCTTGGGATGAGAGCGCAGAGAGAACTCCAAAACCCTCTTTTATTAGAAGCAATCTTTGTTAACGTAGCAATTTTGTTAATGTCCTATCACAAACACATTACATCACACAACATGCACTGATCATTCGCATAAAGCATACAAGGCTGCAGAGTTTAAGTTTGCTACAGTTCTGGTTAAGAAATGGCAACAATTTGTCTTTGCTCCTTGCTTCGTGTTCCAGCCAACTACCAGAAGGCTCTGTTGTCCTAGCACGTACATAAAGAACAAAGAATCATAGTTCCCACAGTATATCAGTATGCAATCTGAATTTTCATCAGATAGAAATAAATTTGACTGTATTAAATGAGTGAATACTTAATTATGCCTTAATGTGTTTCTTATGCTGCTGAGGATCATTAAATAAAGTTTGGAAATGTAAGGACTATGCAGTTAAAATCCTTTCTGTCTGTTTTTGTATTTAAGCATCCAAGGAATTCACATTTTTCAATGTCTAAATTTATAGTAGCGTTTGTGTATTGTTCTCCATTCCCTCTAAAGGCTCTTTCAAACTAAATTGTATGCCAAAAAGTATTAGTACAGAATTAAGAATTAATTTAGCAGTTAGGGCATGAGCTAAGATGCCAAGTGGGCTTTGACCTAACCAGCTGATTGTGAGGGCATGTGGGGAGATGGATTGAGCTTATCTGAAAGTGCGTAGGTAAAGGTGTATCTGAAGTTCTGGCTGACTGTCGAAGATCTTCCCATGTGCATTGAGTGCTGACCAACTAATCAGTAAATTAAGAATGACTATTGTAGGGAGGCTGCAGGTTGCTACCAAATCAACATCCATGGACTCTCCCATTAGAATGAATCTTAAAAGATTGTTGTAAACTTTCCAGTAAGTAGCATCATACAGACAATTAAAAGTCAATTCTCCTGCTTTTTGTTTTCTGAGACTAGGTGTCATATATGTATACATGATGTTGATAGAATCATAAAGCTGGAAGGGGCCATTGAAGTAATTAAGGTCAAACATCTGTTGCAAGAATCCAAATTAAAGCATCTCAGATATCTATCTAGTGTTGAACACATTCAATTAAGAGGTGCTTATCACCAGGATTAAATTTATTGCCCATAATGCTAGTAACCTTGCTTAATATTTAAGCAGAATCCACCTACCTGTAATTTAAATCCTTGTCTAAATTTCTGGGAAAAAGAAAACAGGTCTACCTTTTACAATATTTGAAAAGCCCATTTTCTTAGTCGTCTTTTATCCAGGGTAGAAGTTTCTTTAGTTTGTATTCCTAATAATTGATTATCTGTACCTGTCCCAAATTTTCTAAATACTTTTAAAAGCTCTACTTAGAACTGGATACAGATCTTTATTTTCTTCTATATATTGAAGATAATTTTTCATTCAAATATCTACTTACCTCATTAATTCATTTATGTCATTCTAGATACAACAGTTAAACTTTATTGATACATTTATTTGAATTTATATGGCTTTCCATCTTGTAACAGTGACTAAGAACAGCTAACATAGAATTAAAGCTAAATCACTATCATCATCATCATCATCATCATCATCGATAGATAGTCAAGAATGGTAAACCCAGTTTAAACATCTGGCTGTCTGCAATCATCCATAATATGGCAACTAATATCCATCTCATAGGACTCCTATGCTTAGGAAAATAGCTTACATAAATTTCAATCTTGACATGATCTTGACATTTAGCTGATCATAACAGATTCTGGGGACTGCAAAACAATCTTCAGTGCTGTATGTTATACATTTAATTTATTATGAATTTCCAGTGCAGGTAATCCTCAACTTAAAACTATCCGTTTAACAACCATTGAAGTTATAACACTGAAAAAGTGACTTTCAATCAGTCCTACAACCATTGCAACATCCCCATAGTCACATGATCAAAATCCAGGTACTTGGCAATTAGTGTGTATTTGCAACACTTGCAGCACCCTGTGTCATGTGATCATCATTTGTGACCTTCCCAACCAGCTTCCGACAAGCAATATCAATGGGGAAAGCCAGATTTTCTTAATAACCACATGATTCACTTAACAACTTCAGCAATTCACTTAACTGTGGGTGCATCTCACTTAACAACTACCTTGACAGTGGAATTCTGGTCCTGATTGTGGTTGTAAGTTGAGGACTATCTGTAGTATTGAATATTATGGCATGTTAGCATGTATGATACTGATGCTCATGGTAATACAATGTAATTCTGATTTAGCTTTTTTAAGGTATATCTTCATGATTCTGCCATTGTTCTTAGTTCTGGCACCAGAAGCCTCCTCTGATAATATGACTGAAATCCGAAAAGCTTATGACAATCTTCTAGTCGGCATGATTAGTCATCTGGTGGGTAGCAATTTTTTTTGCATTTAAAACAAAGCTACAATATTTCTTTACAAGACAGTTTTAACATAGATGAGATATCTGAAGAAATGACATTAGTAATAATTTATGCAGAACTTGCAGACAGAAAGATAATAGTACTGGTCAAAAAAAAAAAATCCCATAACAAGTGGAATGAGGTGATGGGACTTAAGCCTGTCTTCCACTGTTTATAAATACAGTGATGGAAATGTAGATCTTCCCTGCTGTTTTATAAGACCTAAGGCTTGATTTCCAAAGTGAGCCAAATTCTTAGATTTATAGGAGGGAGTAACTTTTTTTTTAATTGACTTGGATCGTGTAATGACCCAGCATTCGTTTCTTAGCTTTTTTCTACAGGATTGAGACTAGACTGAGTAACCAATCTGCTCCTTATAGTTAGTAAGTAAGTTAATATACTAAATTAATATACTAAATTTATTAAGTTAATAAATTTTACAAAATCTAGAAATTGCCAATCCATCAAAATGAAAATGAGCGAGAGTCACTGCAAATAAATATAAAGTGTCCCCTGAGCTAGAAATTGAATAGTGCCCTATTTCAATCCAAACTATAGATAGTCCTTATTTAGTGACCATAGTTGGGACTAGCAACTTTGTTCTTAAAGTGAAATGGTTGCTAAATGAAAAAAATAATGTGACCACAACTGTGCTTAGGATCTTGCTAATGTGCTTAGGATTTTATTTCAATTTATTTTTATTTGACCTTTCCTGGGAAGGTTACAAATGCAAACATAGGTTGCAAAGTTACTTTTTCATCAATGTTATAACTGCAAGTCTCTACCTGAGGCATTCACTAAGTGAAAATTATTTGTATGATATTTGCTCATACTTTGTGTATCTGTTACATGCAAAACAAACCCTGATCTACGCCCCACAAGATATTTCTCTTTGAAAGACCCATGAAATAATGTATCTATAAATCCATAGACATTGTTTTTTATATTGAATGTATTCTACAGATGAGCATGCAATGCTATATGAAACAATGGAGTTGGTTGGTCACTTCTCATTTGCCAGGAAATTCTATTTGTGTGTCTAGTTTTATTTTTTTTAATTTCAGATACTTATATGTGATTTTTGGCAACTTTGGTGCAGTAAGTGTTACTTGATGTTGTACGTCAATCAAAATCTATTCACTTTCTAAGTACTGGCTCATAAAATTAATATAACTACTAAATATAGATGACTTTTAAAAAAAAAATAATACTGTTAAAATAGCCTTTTCCACTATGCTGTCTTCTAAACTTGCTGAACAAAGGCAAGCTAACCAGCATGTCTGTGAGTAGAAACAGTATATTTGCAGGGCATCGGGTACAGAGGATAAAATGTTTATGCTAAAATGCTTTGGAACCTCCCACACCCTCTATTGCAGATTACAGAGTTGTTACAGGTCAACAAGATTTCCTTCAGGAAAATAAGAATGATTTTGCAGATTTGTCTCTATGCTGTAGCTTCATAACTCCAAATCTGCTTCAGGTGGTTGGGAGTTTTTCACAGCAATCACAGAGTCATGGTGCAGGGAGATATATACTGTAGGTAAGAACAATTGGGAAAAACGTATTTCTCTTCAACTCCAGTGATAGCAGCTTCTGCTGGACAAAGAAGGAGCTCCATGAAATACTGTCTATTGTTTTCAAACTTTCAACTTAACTAACAGAATCCATTATTGAAACTGAAATATATATAGGGCACCTCTTTTGATCTACAATTAGTGTAGTGATTAAGACACTGGGCCTTGGATTATAATCCTTAGACATAGAAGTCAGCTAAGTGACTTTGGGCTAGGCATTATCTTAGCTCAGAGAGAGGTTGCTGTGAGGAAAAAATTGAAGGAGGAAGTGTTGTGTACATTACCTTGAGTTGTATAATATTAAGGCAGGAAAAACAATCTATTGAGTAAATAATAAATTTAAAAATTTATTTCTGCATATTTGGTACATTCCAAAATCTCCATGTATGATTACTTATTGGTAACTTCATTCTTCATATAAAACAATTTAAATATTTAGAAATAAACTAAAAAAGTAACTCTTAAGTTGATGTTAGTAACACTACATAATTTAAAACTTAAGAATAACATTCAATACTCAGATGTAAAATAATTAATCTACTGCTTCTTACATATGATTTTTTTAATAGGAGGAACTCATTAGTGAGAACATCACATCCAGTTGTAACCTGAACAAACGTTACCGTTCATTTGAGGTAATGTTGATACCCCTTGAAGTAATGTCTCTAATTTGACAAGCTAATTTATGAAGCAATATGCAATTGTTGGAGGTTGAATTTGAATTTTCAAAATGTAAGGATGTTTTGTAACATTTTGCCTAATAAAGCATTTTGGAATATTCACTTAGCACCATTTTGGCTGATCATCAAAAAGGTATACTGCAACTGGACAAAATTACCCTGGACAAAATATGACAATCGTTTTATATTCTTTGAAGAAGGATGTTTTAGCCACTTGAATCTAATATTTTCAGAGCAGGATAATTTTGTACACCCTGAAGAGGTACCTTGCATTTTGACAATTATACTCTTTCCAACTATTAGACAGTCTAAAAGGTTTGGCGTAATTGCTTTTTATTTAATACATTAACCAAAATTACTTTCTGGCTTTGCATTGATAAGAGATCCTAATCTTTCTTCATTGCTGCTTCTGTGCAGGATACTGAAATAATTTGTCCATAACAAGAGGTATGGGAGGAGGTTCATTGGTGATGAATAGCATTTCAGAACTGTGGAATAAGTATTGCCCTTTATTTCTCAACACAATATGGAATTTGATATCCATAAAAGGGCTGTATATTGTAACTATCTTCATAATTATCTGGTGTAAACATTGTACTTCCATATTTACATGTAAAAACACAATTTTGTTTTGTTTGAATTTGAAGTGAAAAATTGCTACTTTTTTTCATCTTCGAATTGGTAAATAAACAAAATATTAGACCTAAAAGTACTCAGTGATTTGTAACTTTAAAATGAATTCATTGTTGAAGCAGTTTTTCACATAGAAGGCTAAAGGGGGTAGGATATAATGGGACTGGGAAGACTCAACCCAAATCACCATGACTACAGAATTCATTATGGGGCTCCAAGTTAATCTCGCAGCCTAAAGCTCCTTGGCTAAGAGAAAATAATAGACAACAATTTATAATGAATAATTTTTGATAATGAGAATGCTACCCTTGCCAGACTGAACTTGTTGGGCGGGTACTATGGAAGGCAAGCAGTCCTTCAAGTAACCTGGCCTTATATCAAGCAGCAGAACTTGATATAAACAACCTATAAGTAGGCAAATGCAGTGAAAGAAAGAGATTAGCTGAAGTAAAGGGAATAGCTGTGTTGTGGTCCTCATTCCTTAGAAAGTCTATGTCTCAGACTAGAAAAGATTTCCTTGCAGTAGGAGACATAGCAGCTAAAGGAAAACCAAAACCAATAGCTTAAATTCCATTGTAACAGTACACACAACACATGCGTCAGGCCAAACTTCCTGTTACCTTTTTAAAAATTATGTAGAGGACAATATAATTTCTATGTCCGTCATGTATTTAAGAAGCAATCTCTTGATATTAGGTAGTTTGCGAAAGGTGCTTTGAATAGAATGAAATCCTAATGCTGTCATGAAATGTTGATCAGTAGACTCTTGGATAGTTTCAGTTGAAAGAAACTTATTATGCCACATATCATAGGAAGCATTCCAGATTAAAATGTACACATAGCTTGACAAAACATTATTAGCATCAATATTTGTAAATAGTGTATATCTTTATGCTTTCCAGTCTTGTTGCCCTGGAGAGAGACAACTGTATTTTTTTGACCTTTATTGCCTTCTAATTTGAAGAATAACTAACATGGTTATATGTAGAATATAGTTCTCCAATTTAATAGGCTACATTTCTTTACAGAATGCAAACATAACTTTTCTGACATCGTGCCTGAAGAAAAAGGCAAATTGTACTAAATTTGCTTCTTTAAAGACTGGCATGAATGAGGTTTCAGAGTTGACAACAAAAATATTAAAAAAGGTATGTGTTTAGGAGAGTTTCATTGCTGCCTTATTCTATTGTATTTTATTAGCTTAATAGTTTTAAAAAATCCAGAATAATTGGAATTCATGGTGGTAACTGATAACTCATTGTATATTCTATGGGAAGAAAAAGGTAAAATTACAATACAGGAAAGATGCTTATAGTGAGAGATATAATTCACAGAAATTCATTATACTGAGATACCACAAAGTTTATAATACCCAGCGTATTCAAAACTAATTCAAGATATTTAGATTGTAGGATTTCAAGTCCAAACCAAATATTCAGATTAATAATCACAGGAAGAAGAAAACCTGTTGGTATATTTTAGAATTCTTACTGGCTAAATATTGCAATAAATGCATTTTAGTAATATGCTCTCATATGGCTACCCAAAGAAGTACAAAAGAAAGCAAAATAACATATTTTCTTTAGAATTCTCTCATGTAAATACTAATTGCCCTCATTCACCTATGAATCCAATAGAGTAGGTCTGATTTTCCATAGCATTTTCATCAGAAAGTGACTGGGTCTAGTAAAATTCTGTCAGTATCTTTTAACTGGCAACAAAGATCTTTTTTTACAGCCACGTCTAACTGAATTACATACTGTTCATCCATAAATATTAATTATAAACAGCTTATATATTTATGTTTTTATCTAGACTGATTATACCTTACAACCAGTCAACCTTACAATCAATCAACGTCATCGGTGTTGTCGTCAATGCAGGAAAATCATCAGAAATTTTGATAACCATACTTTGTGTTGCCTAAAGAATGTTGTTTCAGCCTTGAGTTCCTGGTGGAAGAGGTTTCTTTATTATGGTTTTATACCAACGGGTATAAAGTGATAAGCCTAACTTTCATAAGACTTAAGAGCAGCTTTTATAATCTAGATATATATCAGACTTCTTTTATAGAAAATTATGCAAATATTCTCCGCTAATGCCTTGACAAGACTGTTGAATTTGTTCCATGAGTCCCACAACAGAAAAAGTTGGAAGAAGAGAAGCAGGCTGCCAAAACATCAAAGCTCTCAAGTGCTAATGAAAGTAAAAAAAAAAGTAAGACAATAGAATGAAAGAAGTGTTCCAAATTTATTGGTTTGTGTTTTACATCATATACATGTACTGTATATAATTTGCCTCCTAAGAAATCTTCACCAATATAATCCTGAACATATTGTCTTCATATGGTAGTTAATAGATTTGGAAAGAAAACGAAGAGTGATAATTGAGAGCAAGGTAGCAGTTTGGGAAATGGTTATGACAAAGGTACAAATAGATAGCTTGTAGGATTTAGGACAATGTATTGGAAAATATATATATATATTATTATATAGAAGTCATAAAGGTGTTTGTTGTGGTACTTTGCAAAAATGAATATATATTAAGTTTTTTTTAAAAAAATAAACCATCATCCCTGTATAAATGTTTATTTAATACAATACCATTATGGTTGTCTCTTAACTTGCAATTTTAGCAACTGATTTTATAGTATTAAATTAGCTCTAATTGTGTACTCTACATATTGCACTAAGTAATGAACAGTGCTTAATCGCAGCTGTGCTAATTTTTTTTAAGCTATGGGAGAATATTAGAGGATGACGGGAAAGTATTTGCTTGATGGTAGAATGCCCTTTACTGACATTTAATGATATAAGTATTAGGGATATTTAAATGTTTCAATTTCAGAAAACTGTAACTTGAAGCACCCCGTTTCATATTCAGGCATGCTGGTCTAAATTTATTGGACATGCACTGAGCCTGAAACATTCTGACAAGTGTTACATACCACTTGAAATAGGACTATATATCTTGCATGCAATACTTAAGAATCACAATGTTGAAATACTTGGGATTCAAAAATATTATGTCTGCTCTTTAAAAAACCAGCATAAGATCTCATGTTCAGAGATTAAAATAAGTACTTTCAGATTGCATAGTCCTAGCCAATTCCAAGAGAAGTCACAGATACTGGACATGTGCACAGATATAGGAGGTACAAAAATCAAAGCAGGGCTCTTCCAAAGCAACTCCAAATTAAAATGACAATTCTAAACCTTGTTAAATTATTCAAAATGGAATAAATAATGTCTTTATCCACTTGATTTAATCTTAGAATGTGTGAATGCAAGCACTGTGTTTTCAAAAATGGACTAAAATGTGAAAGCTCCTTCAGGTTATCTGTTGATGCCTTTACAGACATTTTTATAACTTTCTTGCAAAAAATATGAAAGTAGCTTCTCCCAGGATGTTGTCTTAGGAAGATTCTCAATCATCCAGGTCACGCTTGCTCTAAAGATGCTTTTTCCAAAAGGCAACTGGACATTCTTGGTTCTTTTTTCTTTGAAAAACGTTTCACTTCTGAAGAACTAAACTGAAGAAGCTTCTGGGATGAGAAACAAAATGTTTCCAAAGGAAAAAAAAACTAAGAAAATTGCCTTTTGGAAAAAGCATCTTTGGAACTTCTAGGATGTTGTTTTGACTTCCCAGACAACCTTATGAGTTCCTGGCAGTCTTGCTTAATAGTATTAATTTGTTGGCCCCGCTTAGCTTTTTTCACTTGCCAAGATTAAAAAGGATGCATAGCTCTATATAAAGTGAACTCTTGGAGGAATAGGAGAATTTGGAGTTATAACCCACAGTTCTAGCTTCTAATTACAATGAATGGAAAGTCTTAATGAAACCAATCACAATATTTGAGAGGGAGCAGGGGAATTTGAGTCAATATATTGGCAGAATTCCTTCTCACACTGGCAACTGCCCTACAGAACCCAAAAGAAATCAATTTTTCTCAAGTTTCTTACCTCCTCCTTATTTTATCTCCACAAAGTTTACATGCAGAAACTTTACATTTTTTCCTCTTACCTCCATATTCTATGTTTTGGTATGTCTTGAACCTAGCATTTGGCTGTTGGACCTTTTGAGGGGGACAAAACCAAATACCCAATATGTACAACCTGCAAAGAAGAACCATTTTCTCAAGTATGTTTCTCTTCTAAAGTGTACACACTCATTGTTTATCCTTCTTCACTCATCTAGTATGCTCATTTATCAATGACATGGCTAATTTGATTCAAGCATCAGCCTGCAAACACCATTATCCTTGGAAACAGTATTGGTTCAACTCAAACATTTTAATGAAAATAAACTTAGGTAATTTGTAACAATTCTCATATTCAGTTCCAAAGAAAAGTATTTTCAGTTCCAAAGAAAAGTACTTAAACAGTTTTCTATTTTTACCAGCTCTTCTTGACATATCTATATAAACTTCAAGAGAAAGTAAATATTTACTATTAAATATTTTCCCCCAAAGAGCCATGGCTATGGCTGGAGTCACATTCCAATAAAAAAGAACATAACTATTATATTTTTCTTTCCTTCATTACTCGTCAGATACAGCTTTAAGTGAGTGGGTAATAAAGCTACTCAGCTGCCCAGAGTCACCAGAGATGGGCAACATATACATTTTATTAATTAATATCTAATATTAGTAACTCCAAAGAACATGTTTTCTGAAATAAAATTAAATCAAATAGAATCAATTAATTCAGGGGGGAGGTATGCAGCGGGGTGCTCCAGGGCTCTGTTTTAGGCCCAGTATTCTTCAACATCATCAATGATTTGGTGAGGAGATAGATGGAAAACTCATCAAATTTGCAGATGACACCAAGCTAGCAGGAATAGCCAACACTCCAGAAGATAGGTTTAAGATTCAGAAAGATCTTAACAGACTTGAACAATGGGTGCTATCTAACAAAATGAAATTCAGTGGTGAAAAAAGTAAGGTTCTACATTTAGGCAAGAAAAACAAAATGCACAGGTACAGTATATGTGGTACCTTTCTCAATAGTGATGACTGAGAGGGATCTTGGAGTCCTAGTGGACCATCATTTAAATATGAGCCAGAAGTGTGCTGCAGCTGCCAAAAAAGCCAACACAATTTTAGGCTGCATAAACAGGGATAGAATCAAGATCATGTGAAGTGGTAATATCACTTTATAATGCCTTGGTAAGGCCACACTTGGAATACTGCAACCAGTTTTGGTTGTCACAATGTAAACAGATGTTGAGACTCTAGAAAGAGTGCAGAGAAGAGCAACAAAGATGATTAGGGAACTGGAGGCTAAAACATAAAGAACGGTTACTGGAACTGAATATGTCTAGTCTTATGAAAAGGAGTAGGGATGACATGATAGCATTGTTCTCAGAGGGTGCCACAAAGAAGAGGGAGTCAAGCTATTCTCCAAAGCACTGGAGGGCAGAACAAGAAGCAATGGATAGAAACTGATCAAAGAGAGAAGTAACTTAGAACTAAGGAGAAATTTCCTGACACTTAGAACAATTAACCAGTGGAACAACTTGCCTCTAGAAGTTGTGAATGCTCCAACACTGGAAGTTTTTAAGAAGAAGTTGGATAACCATTTGCCCAAAGTGATGTAGGTTTCCTGCCTAAGCAGGGGGTTGGATTAGAACACCTCCAGGGTCCTTCCAACTGTCATTCTAAAGGAAATACATTCCATGGAAAGACCAGCTTGTTCTTTGGTCTTAGATTGCTACTCTGTAGATTAGATTAAGATATAACTTTATACATAAAACCTCACAAATATTGAATTGTTACATATATTCACAACTGATTGAGACATTTACTACTTTAATGTTTTTTAGAATTGTTTTAAATGATTGTTGAATTAGGGTTATCTGGTAAATCAATATATTCTGAAACTCATTTTTACATGTTAACACATCTGTTTCATTGAATAGAACCATGTAGATTTCTCCATTTCAACTCTGTACATTTCCCTTCTGGTTTTATCCATTATGTGTATAAACTTTTGATTTGGTGTTGAAAGAACTGACTTCTTTTATTTTTGAAGACCAGGATAACATTTTCCCTCCAGGGTCAGGATTTATAGTAGCATTTGTGTGCAAGAAGCTAGTAAGCGGATCTGTTGTCTTTTAATGTTGTTATTCTTTAATTTAAACTGGCACATATATCCTGATCCAGTCATACACTGGAGTAGGAATACATACTACTTGTGTTGTATTCAATGTGATGCATTTGGAATAGAAAGAATAAGCCCAAGCTTATTGCTAGCAGCTTCAGTTTATTATAATATGTAGTTTTAATTAGATGTCAAATCTGGTGATCCCAAGTCAGACCTTCTTCAGAATGATCTATCTTCAATCTGCTGCTTTATGTCTCCTGGATAGACCCATGTAAATATTTTATTGCTGATCACCTACAATATATTACAATAATCTTGCTGGTCTGCCTGCCTTCCCTTGGGAAATGGGAGATTTCCTCTTTCGAACAAACTGTAAAATGTCTCTACTTCACATGGAGGAGCCCCTCTCCCTTCAACCAATGGTTCCACCCCATATTCAAAGTGTGCCAAGATGGCAGTGGTTATTCAAGGAAAGTAATAATAAAGGAAGAAGCTATACGAAAACAAGATGAAAAGGAGTAAAATGTAAAAAAAAGCATCCATGGCAGACTGGATGAAAGCAGCTCCAGGGACTAGGATTGGAGAAGGGTGATGGAGGGGAAAAATAATCTCCCCTTCCTTCTCATATCCCACCATCTGAAGTGCCAGGCAATTAACAGCTTCTCAGTTGTTTTTAGCCAGTGGCTGGAGAAAATGAAGAATAGTTCCAGTTCAGGGAGAAAGCAAGAGTTATATCCAGAGCAATTATTTTATGGCCACCAAGGCTAGCTGTCAGCAGTCTTGGGATAAAGGGGAAATGTGATGGCAGCCACTTAGGAGAGCCCAATAAAAAATGGGCTGGAACCTCTACATATTAGAGAACAAAGAATGGATAATGTTTTAATATAGAAAATGCATAAAGAATAGAATTAATGGTTGTTTAGGTTAGGAAGGTGCGTTAAAATTAGGCTACAACAGAGATGATAAAAATTTTCTCTGAGTTGAAGAGAAAGAAGCCAGGGTGAAATAAAGTTTTCACACCCAGTTGGAAGTGGAAGCAGAGAACTGACATTTAAATTCAGATAGAGGGATAAGTATCCTACTTACAAATGACAAGTGTCATTCCAAAGCATTAATTACTTATGATAATTATTTGGTAAAGCTCAAACATGTGTAATTTCCTTAACATTGGAGATTTGCAAGATTGATGTCAGCAGATCAAACGTAGAAACTGAAGACATGCAAACTAACATATGGTTTATTACCAGGCTATAGTAGCAATCTTCCAGGTCTGAATGTCCTTCCCTTCTCCCTGACTTTTATCTTGATGGGATCTGAGTAGCATCATGTCTGAAATGCTTTCTCAACGTACACTTCTGATGCAGATTCAAATTTCTTTTGTTATCTTGATTGCAGCTTTTTCTCTTATTCCTCAGCATTATTCCTTCTACCCATTATGCTGACAAATTAAACATTCAAAACTTGGAACATTATTGCAAAATAAGATGAATCTCAATCAGAATAGCTCTGACCAAATAATGTAATGTAATTTCAAACAGAGCCCTGGGTTCTTATTAAAAAAAAAACCTCACTTGATGCCCCAATCTCCAGTTCTGCAGATTTTTCTTCAGAAAGTGGAACTAGGGCAGGCTGTTTGGCAGAGGCATGTTGTTCCATGGTGGGAAGGCAAAGGTAGTTTCTTCAGACAATTCCTCCTTCCCCAATTCTACAAGTAGACACAATTCATTTAGTACTAATACTTACCAATTGTTTCTTATGGTCAATTCAAGTATTGTTTTCAACAAACTTCAACAACTTGTGGAGTAGGAGAAAAACAATCTACATCTTATTATCTTACCGGATGTCCAACAAATACTGAATAAAATAAAATTATTACTCTCAACTTTGGAAATTATTTTACATTGATGAAAATTAAAATTAGTTTTTAATTTTGACATTTAGCAGCCCCAACATATTCCCGAGTTCTATCTAGTAAGGCAATGTTTCAGATTTCTCCTTTTAAAAGAGCTGCAAAATATGAGGGACCATAAAAGTAGCATGAAGGTCTATAGCACCTTAAATCAGCCACATATTTTCCATGAAAAGAGATGGGTGACTTTGAAATGTTGTACCCAGGGGCAATATTTGTACTTCCAAGTGCCCAGAAATGGGACTTGGAGATGCTTATTAATATTTAAAATTACTGCTTAATATTTAGCTTATGATTACTCACAATTCCAATATTTTTAACATTTGTGTTTTTTCCATAGGTGAAATTTTTTTCTGTTCAGTTTCATTATTATTTTCAGCCACTTTTTTAACCTATCCAAATAATTCTGATTTTTTTTAAAGATTACTAATTGTCTCATCCATTTGATGATCATTTCCTTTACCTCATCCAAGTCAAAAATCTTGAAGAGCAGAAGGACCAAAACAACCCTGTAGTATTCTAATTACTGTACTTCACTCTGATAAGGAACTATTTTAACATTTACAAACTATTTTAACATTCTCCGACTATGTTGCATATTCACTCAATAGACATGCCATGCTATATATGCTATACTTAATTAACTTCCTATTCAGGATGTCATGATGCTTCTGTTAAGATGAACATGCCCAGTCTTTCACAATAAAAAATTAATTTTAAAAAAAATTGAGGAGGGCGGAGCTGGCATCGCGGTGGTACGAGAGATCTTAATGCTCTAAGATGGCCATCGATACCTCGGCTGCTGGATGGTCCCTACGGACGCAAACCGTCCTGTAGAGACGGTAATAGAGAAGGACACATCCTGTTGATCCCAGGGACAATGCAAAGTCCCTGGTTGATCCAGGAGAAGCCCTTTTTTTCCGGCAGCAGAGGTGCAGCCATTGAAGCCGCTGAAGCTGGGACAGCTCCGGAAGAAAGAGGAAAGTGAAAGTGGGTCGATCTGGTAAGATGATTTTTTAAAATACTACTATTTGAGAGAACACCCTGAGAAGGGATGAGAAAAAGTTTAAAGTGAAGACAGAAGAGGGAAAGCAGCGAGATTAAACCTACAGACAAGATTAGTGTAATATTTTTTATTGCTGGACTTTTCTACAAATGCCTTAAAATTTTAAAATTGACTGCTCTTTTTCTTGAATTTTACATCCAAAATGATTCCTTTACTCTTTTTGTTGTTGTTTAGAACTCTTTTCTTTTTTCTAGTGCTTCTTTTAAATATCTAAAAGCATTTTAGTTTAACTGCTTATTTGTTAGCCATTTTTAATTTTTTCTCTCTTTGGATACAAGGGCGGGGGGAGTGAAAGTAGAGACAATAAGTAACACTGCCATCTAGAGGCTTGGAAACACTGTTTCTTTCTTCTTTGTGGCTTGATAAGCCTGACAATAACAAGAACTGTTGTCAAGGTCAATGAGCCAGTTTGTGAAGAAAGTGGGATGAGCATGGAAGAATGTTATTACAGGTGCTGTTCTGGGTTACTGTCTGTGGTTGCTTTCAGGTAGTGAGAGAAAGCAAGAAGTAAAAGAAAGAAGATTGAGAGGATCTTGAGAAGAAAATTTAAAAGCTTTTTTGGAACTTAACTTAGCAAGAGAGTCTTGGACATGATACTGTGGCAGTGTGTGGCTTGTTTTTTTTCCTTCTTTTCATCTTGGTCCAAAATAGATATGATATGGATGTCAGCGGAATTATTAACATACAAGAAATTGAGATTGAAACTGGTACCTGGGCAGACCACAATCCAATGACAATTAAGTGGCAAGGACAAAGAAAAAGTTCTAGATGGACTTTAAATAATGCTTTCTTAAAAGAAAAGGACCTTATACAGAAAATGGAGAAAGAATTGGATTTCTTTTTCAAGGAGAACAGAACAGAAGATACAACAATACAAAACTTGTGGGATACAATGAAGGCTTACTCAACGGGTTTGATAATAAACTATACAAAGATAAGAAACAAAAAGACAAGCGTTGAAAATGTTAGAGGATGATTACAAGAGACTTGAGAAAGAACTACAAAAATCACCATTAAAAAAGACGTGAAAATACAAATGGATATAGTTAAACACAAAATGGGACTAATGGAAAAAGAGGAACTAGCACAGAAAATTAAAAATGCTAAGCAAAACTATTTTGAAGATGCAAATAAGCCAGGCAGATGGTTAGCATATAAATTGAAAAAGGAGAAAGAATCAAGAAAAATAGCTCAACTGATAGATGACCAAGGGTAAACCTGTCACGGAAACACAGAGAAGAAAAAAATTGTACAGGACTTTTATCGGAAGTTATATGGACAACAGATAATAAAGGAAGGAAGATTAAACAATATCTACAGAAAGCAAATTTGCCCGACACCCAAAGATATTGAAATGATGTTAGAAGGAAACGTAACAATGATGGAACTAATGGAAGCAATTAAAAAACAAAATAATGGAAAAGGCCCAGACGGATTGCCAGCTGAATTTTATAAGACATTTCAACAGCAGTTGAAGTTTGCTTCTGGAAGTTATGAATGAAGTTATGTTAAAAAAGAGGACACCTAAATCATAGTCAGAAGCATATATTACACTTGTGCCAAAGGAGGAAGCAGACCCGCAACTAATTAAGAACTATTGACCCATTTCCTTATTGAACTCAGACTATAAAATTTTTGCTTCAATAGTGGCAGAAAGACTCAAACGATATTCAAATAATTTTATTCACCCCAATCAGAATGGATTTCTACCAAAGAGACATATTAAAAATAATATGAGAACTATCCTGGACACATTGGAATACTATGAGGCACATCCTGAAAAACAAATGGCCTTGATATTAGATGCACAGAAAGCCTTTGATAATGGAAATTGGTGATTTATGTTATTACAATTGGAACAGATGGGCTTTGGTAAGAAATTTATTCAAGCCATAGAAGCTATATATCATGATCAAACAGCAAAGGTAATGATTAATGGGGAATTAACAGAATTTATTGCTATAAAGAAAGGTACAAGACAAGGTTGCCCACTGTCACCTCTGTTGTTTGTGTTAACATTAGAAGTGTAACTAGAGATAGAAGAGAAGCGAAAGAAATAAAAGGAATGAAAATTAAGAAAGAAGACTACAAATTACAAGCATTTGCAGATGACCTGGTTTTATATTAGAAGACCCCCTTGGCAACACTGTTGATAGAAAAGATAGAGGAATATGGAGTGGTAGCTGGTTTAAAAATAAATAAAGATAAAACAAAGATTCTGATGAAGAATATGCTAGTAAAACAGAGGGAAGAATTGGCAAAAGTCCTGGAAATCCAGGTCACAAATACCTGGGAATATATTTGACAGCAAGATGTGGCACACTTAAAGAGAATAGTTATAATAAACTCAAGCAACAGATTGTGACAGACTTGGCAAAATGGGAAAACTTACAATTATAATTAATAGGGAGAATATCAAAAATTAAAATAAATATTTTACTAAGAATTTTATATTTGTTCCATACAATTCCAATTAGATTAGGGAAAGAGTATTTTGATGAGTTGAATAAAATAGTGCTGAAATATATCTGGCAGGAGAAAACAGCAAGAATAAAATTAAAGTTATTACAAGATGTTAGAATAAGAGGTGGGTTCGGTCTGCCAAATTGGGAGTTATATTATCAAGCGACAACTCCGACGTGGGTCAAGGAATGGATTACATTGCGAAATACTAGACTATTGACATTTGAAGGACACGATTTGTTGTTGGGTTGGCATGCTTTCCTATGGTACAAGGGAACTAAAACACATGGATATTTTAGAAGACATTATATACGAGAGGCTTTAATATTAAATTTGGAGCAGATTAAAAGGCAACACTATTTGAAAATTCCAGTCTGGCTATCAACTATAGAAGCGTTTTCATATCCAGTGATATGTAAAATGGAACGAATAGTTAGATATGGCGAAATTATGAATGAAAAGGATGAACTTAAATCTATGCGAGAACTGGAGCAACGCCATATAAGGATGAATTGGTTTTCATATGCGCAAATACACTCTAGATATGATAAAGATCTCAAAACAGAAGGTTTTTAGGATAAACTGCTTTAGATAAAATTTTAACAGGTACTGATGAAAAGGTGACTAAGAAATTATACGGATATTTATTAGAGGTTAAATTAGAAGAATAAGTTAAAGAAATTGATTGCATGGGGGAAAAATTTTGGATACGGGATTGACTTAAGAGAGGTGGCAAAAACTATGGTCTCAAAATTATAAAATGACAACATCAACTGCATATAAAGAAAATTTGTATAAGATATTTTACAGATGGCATCTTCCCCCAACGAGAATAGCAAGAATGTTTAAGAATAAATCTGAAAAATGTTGGAAGTGTCATCAGATACCTGGCTCATTTCACCATATGTGGTGGAAATGCGCAGAGGTGAAAAAATATTGGACTACAATCCACATATGGTTGGAAAAAAATGACAAAAAGTCATATTGATTTTAAACCAGAAATATTTTTATTGGGTGTTGTACCAGAGATATACAGTAGAGAACTGATATATTTGATTGTGAATGTTCTAACAGCAGCTAGAATTGTATTTGCAAAGAATTGGAAAAATGAGAAAATATCAACACAGGAGGAAGTTATTAAGAAAATAGTGGAATGTGCTGAAATGAGTAAATTGACATTTGAAATTAGAGAAGAAGAAGAAAAACAATATTATAAGATATGGGATTTATCAATGGTTAGAAAAAAAAGTGTGGAAATGATATATTTTATAGATAACTTTACAATATAAAAATAATAGAATTTAAGAGAAAATGATATAAGAATGTATTTTTTATTAAACGAAGTGGCAATGGAAGTTATATTACATATTGGTTTAAAATGTTGAATATCCTATATGAAGTGGTGGAACAAATAGCTATTGTTAAATGAAAGAACCATAATAATAATAATAATAATAATATACATATACATATATGTATGTATGTATGTATGTATGTATGTATGTATATTTTCTTAAGTTTTCGCGGGTACTTACATGTATGGCATTCAGCTTTGTTCGGGTATTTTCCCACGTCATTGTAGTTGTGCTTTTAAAGTTGTAGCAATGTTTCGGCAGAATCTCATCTGCCATCATCAGGCTTCTGTATTGTGAACACAATACAGAAGCCTGATGATGGCAGATGAGATTCTGCCGAAACATTGCTACAACTTTAAAAGCACAACTATAATGACGTGGGAAAATACCCGAACAAAGCTGAATACCATACATACATATATATGTATGTATACACACACACACACACACACACACACACACACACACAAAATGGAAAATATGAGAATTTATGTGACTTGTGAAGGAGGACTATGGACATGTAGCACAAAAGAATTGCAACCACTCGAAACACTGCATGTAACTGAAAGATGGTTTTATGTTTTTATGTATTGTTTTGTCTGTGTTTGTTTAAAAAAATTAAATAAAAAAATAATTTAAAAAAATTAAGAAAGGAATGTTGGTTTGCTTGTTCTTTTCACATTTCTAGGATTTCTTAAAAGATGAGATGTTTGGTCAGACCATTAGCAGATTTCTTATAACCCTTACAAGGAACCTCTGGCATTTGATATGTGAACATGTTCAAAGTCAACAATTGTTTCCTATGTTTCTACCAAGCCTGACCTGGAATCCTGCTCCTTCAGTCTACTCTTGATAATTGCCTATTGGGACACACATTTATTTAATTATTTATAACCCACCTTCATTATTTTTACAAGTAACTCAAGAATGTACCTTAATACTGCTTCCTCCTCCTAATTTCCTCATAACAGCAGCCATGTGAGGTGAGTTGGGTTGAGAGAGAGTGCTTGGCCCAAGGCCACCCAGCTGGCTTTCATATCTAAGGTAGGGTTAAAACTCGCCCAGAAACCATACTCCTGGTTTCTAGGCTGACACCTCACTCCCATCTTCTTCCCAGCAAAAAAGTAAGTTAATGTAGGAGTTACTTGATACTGCTCGTTTCCCATTCACTTTTTTAGTTCCTTAAACACACTTTCAGGTCATTATAGGTGTAATATTTCCCAATACAATCCCTAAAGTCTGAGTTATTTCCACATTTCCTTGGACATCTTTATTCTTATAAGTTTTTTTTACAAAGATTTATAATTATGTTTTAATATTTTTGATTTTTAGGAAATCCCACCTAATGATTTTATTTTCCAATAGCTTTTCCTACCCATAGATAAAAATTCTTTAAGATACAACAATTATATACACAATGAAAGTTTTATTAACAAAATTCTAGGTAACATAGAACAAGCATTTGTACAATGCTTTTGTTCTTAAAGAACATTTAGGGGAAAAAAGGTACCTAATCAGAATAATGCTCACGTAACTAGTTAAAATTAGACTATTGCTTTGTTACGAAGACCAGATTCATTATATTAAAACATATCAAAGAGATGCAATAATAAGATGTAATAAAGCATCTGCAAGAACATGTGAAAACTTTTTTATACAACAAATATGTGGATTCTTTGGTGAATAGGATGCATATTAAGTTACACTAACAGTTAATAAGCAAGGCAGAGCAGAATCCAGAGACCAAGGAAGAGCTACAGTGCCTTCTGAATTTTTGTAATGTAAGCTCCACCATACCAGTGTATTTTAAATGAAAAAAAGTGCTAATCTACATTAAGATATTAAAGATTGATTTTCACTAATATACATAAAATTAGGTAACAATACAAAACTGGAATACTACACTTATGAATGCTTTTTAAACAGAATTCTAACACACAAATACAATTCTATACCAATTAATCTGTTAATTCTTTTCATTAAAAATTGCAGTTTGCTATTGGTCAATATACTGAAAAATGGAGACAAATCTTGCTCAAATGCATTTTTAATTGTCATCTGCCATAGCAAGTAAGTTTTGACTAGAGTAAAGATAGCAATAAAAATAAATCCTACATCATTCAGGTCAAAAATTGCAAATGGACTTGTTGTTTTACGTAAATTACTAAACTTAGAAAATTAAAGATTTAGAAACAGCGATATTAAATTAAAAAAAACATTAATTCTGGGAAAGGCACAAGTATATGTTTTTTGGGGTAAGAAAAATTGCTGTAGAAAGGAGGCTTACTAAAAAAATGTAACTTAATCCTACTGTGGTTTGAGTTTAATATAATTCTTTTTGTTTTAGTTCCAGAGGATTGTGTAAGAAATGATAATGGTAAAGACACCCTTTAGTCAAAGTAATAGGAAGAAGAAAAATCATGATTGGGATATCATTTTTCTGAAACTAGTGTGTCATATTATAAAATATTCAACGATTTTTTTTGTTGGTACATTAGACAACCAAGAGGGAAATTAATTTGGGTCATATTGGCCAAGCTTTTAAAACTGATCACAGCCCTGTTTTTTAGGAAAAGAAGTTGATCCTCAGAACATGATTAAATTATATCTGATAATTTAATTAATTTAGTAGCAACTCAAATCTTTTTGTATGAAACACATGGGAAGTTTTCCACATAGAAAAATATCTGCACAAAAACTTGTTACAGCTTTTTGGAACAAATAAGAGGGTAAAATGCCAACTACTTAATTATAATAGTACATGTGAAACTAGTAATATCATTTTACATTAAACGTATACAAATAATAAAATTTATGACTGTCAATCAACAAAGTACCATCTAGGTTATCAACCAAATATCAATCAATATTTCCATGTATAACATATTTTCTACTGGAACACGTTCCTTAGACCAAATTATTCAGGGCAAAAAACTACAAATGACTAAGAATATTAATATATGTATATTACAAAAAACCTTAGTGCTTGATTTAAAGTTTTGCTCCATTAAATATTCTCCAACAACATCTCAAGTATACCATCTTGAATGGCAGTTTTAGGTATCTAATAATTTATATACAATGTATTTATATATTTATATATATATATTATTTCACAACAAAAAATAATTGCCCAGAACATTAGTATGGTGTCTTAGAGCAAGTCCCGGTGGAAAAGTGTAGCAGAGATTTTCATATAGCCTTAGCAAGAAATCTATTTCTCATTTTACATTATAGGTGTATTCACAAAATCATTCTTCGAACGCCACATTCACAGCAGTATTTTGCAGATTCAATTGGATATTTGGTACCACATTCATAACAGAATTTTGGTAACTGTGCAAGAGAATTTCCCTCATTGCTTTTGGAACTTCCTCCATTGATAGATGAACAGTCTCCACTGTCAAATCCAGCTCTATGTCAAGCATTAAAAATTCAAAATAATAAAACACAACAAAGATTAGAGCTAAAGAAATACATATTTCAATGATCTCTAAAATATTCTGAAATATTCTTTTCAGTAATAAAGAATTGATATATGGATTTTTGACCCAAGTAAACAACCTCTCCAAAAGAAACTTTTTCAGAATTCTGCTTTAAATGTCGACTAAATGTTTTATGCCACACATTTTCAATGGAAAACATTATGCCAATGAACTTAGCTGAATTACCTACAAGCATTTATGTCTCATTAAAAAATTCACATATAACATGGAAATCAAGGACAAAAGAAAACATTACATGGAATTTTGGGGATATTAGGATCACTTACACTTTTAATATTGAGTTGCTGTAAAAATTAAGAAAGTTATGTTTAGGGAATAGCTAGTGATTATCAATATTTGGTATATGTATATGTTGGTATACACACTGATAGACAAGTACAATACAGAAAATATCTGGCTTAGTTTGCCACCCCTAGAACTTAAAACAGAAACACAGCTACTTCCTTGCTTTGCAAAATAAAATTGGCTGAGGGAATATCCTTACACTATAATCCCAATTGTCCTGTGAGGTATCTAGTTTGACCATTGGGAACATAAATAGTTTTAATTTCAGTAAGGCTCTGAAGTTATGGGGAGAAAAAAACAATGACTTTCCAAAATACTTGACTACTTTAAGTCAAGTTCCACATTTATGTGGATTAGATTAGATTTTTTTATTTGCACAGTGCAAGATACATTTCACTGAGAAATGGTTCAATTTCATTGATTTTTTTAAAACAGAAAACCCTGACCCATTATGCCTTTCTCCGTATTTTCACACTTTTCTCCTTTTCTTTCATCTGCCAATTACTTCATCTGAATTAAAAGGTACAAATATAATTTACCTGGTTGAATAAGTTTCAGTGCCAAATGCTTTTCTTTTGTTTACCATCATACCCGGACCAGTGGTTCGTGTCATATTAGTAGATGCTCCCATCCGTGGTTTCATGGCCCCACTTAAAAGATGACGATATTATTATTATTATTATTATTATTATTATTATTATTAGAATTATGCAGAACTAAAATTATTCAATATTTAGGTTTATCCTAAACTTAACAAGTATGGCAAGCCTTGATTAGATTTCCTGCATTAAATTCCAGCACAGCACATTCCATAGATCTGCATAATTATTCCAGTGATCTTTTCAGTGTCTCCCAATATATAGCTGCTGTGGATATTCCAGCACAACACATCCTGTTGTCCTGTCCATTCCATTTTTTCTAGTCTTCCCTTCCTTCCCTCTTTTTACCTTCTCTCAGCTGCTAATGATGTCCCAGGATATATCCCTGTTCATCAGTTTATCATCACAATTACAGGAATTACAAATTTAGAGTGCCTGGCCCTAATTGATAAAGTTTAGGAAACAGTCATTGTTGCTAGTATTAATGTAAGAGTTTGCTAAAGAAAATCTGCAGTCGCAATCCACTTTTCTGGCATTGTCATTTTATGTGATTGCAATGAAATTGTGCAGTTAATGCTTTTAAAAATGCAGAATCATACTCTTATGTTATTTAATATAAATCAAATCCTTTGCTTATCATGGGTTTGCACTGTAGAATAGAAATATGAATATCAAATTATTCAAAAAACACAAAATGATGTTTGAGAGATTAAAAAAAATATTGTGCATTAAAAGCATTAACTGTCTCACTCAACAATTTATAACAAAACAGAACGGTTGAAATTTATCCGAACTCAAATTATTTATCATCATCTTCAAATTATTGTCTGATTATTATATAAGATCATAATATCATTTCTGAAAATTTCCTGGTTTTGATAGCATTATCCATTTCTTATAGAGAAGCTACACGTTGCCATCTAGAGGATAAAGACAAACTATTTTGCTCTTTAATTCTTTATAATCCAGTAACACTGGATTACTATCAAATGTTTTACTTCAAAGAAAACACCTCCAGCTGGTAAAAGATTTAGGAGGATAATTAAGAAGCTAAAAATTTATTTATTCAAAATGTTCAAAACTATAATATCACCACAGGTGAGAAAGCATTAAAAAGATACTAGAAAGGTTAGCAAGCAGAACCAAGCAAAATATCAGAGCCCAAATTATTTTAAATGATGCCTGCATTTATAAATGAAATATTTGGAGCTGCAACCTGAAAAAGTTGTGAGGGGATAGATGGTGGTCTTCTCTTGCCCTGAAAAATGCTGTATCTTTTTGAAAAATTGCACAAGCCATAATACAGAATTCTACAAGCAGAAGTAAAAGGAAGTAATATAAATTTAATCACTCCTCAAGTATGCCAAAGGTACCTAAAGGCAGGTGATATATCAAATGATTGAAGCCATTAAACCTCTTAAAATCATTTCATACCACTTGTAATGAAAATCACTTGTAATTTTATATGTGTTAACACAGTCAATGGTGTCACAGAGAAATTATATCTCAGGATTATAAAGAATATTCAACAGCAAATTAATTATTCATAGTTGAAATCCATTTACAACCTTAATGAAATCATTCATGGGAACGATACATTTATAAGACATTTTGATATAGACTGGTAAAGACTCAGAAATTAGTCTAGCTCTTAGGAAGAGAGCTTAAGAATGGAGTAAGAATAGGGTATCTTTTTAAGGCTAAGATTAAATCAAATGTTTTAATTATCTGTAACCCAAAACAGCTTCAAGTCATATTTTGAGATATGGAAAATGCAGTTAAGATAACCACATGTGTCATGAAGCCATATCCTGCTTTTGCTTTCAGAATTCTCATGACCACTTAAATGGCATAACTACCATTTAATGAATGACTATAAATCATTGATAGGAACACTCAACATCCCATTTCCTCTAATATTCTCATCAAGGAATGCAGACTAGTTGGACTTTGCTTAATTATTATCAGATTTCCATGGAAATGAGACCAGATCAAGTACAGTTCTAGAAACTTTCAGCACCTTGTCCTGTGAATCCCTTTGGCAGATTTAAGAATATACTTACCCTATTTGTGGACTTGCTTTCACTACATTTTTATGAGCTGGAGAACTCTGGATTTTGTTTCCTACTTGTCCACCTGGAGACAATATTTTATTTGCAGAGGAACCTTGTCATGAAAACATGAAAAACACTGTTTCTTTCACTGCAAGACTGACTTTTCACATTTACATATCTTTATGCACAGTCTAAGACCACAGTGCAAGGCCTAATACAAAAACTGCCAGCAGAATAACACAGATAATATAATCATACCTCAAAAAATTGAGAACCAGGCCAAGAAAATCAAATTGATACTCAGATAATGCTAAAAATTGATCTAACTTAATTGTAATTTAATCAAAAATATTTTCTCTAAGAATGTTTTACTGTTCTTTTTCTTTCACGTGAAGAATTACAATTTGGCAGTAGTCTTTAGATGGATTAGATTGCCATTCCTAAGATTTCAGATCACCATAGGAACTACCCTCCCCCGCAACCTGAGACTCATTTATTCAGAAATAAAGGGCAATATTAAATCAGCAGGCTTAATATTTTAAATGGCATTGAAAAACAAGACCCTTGTCCTACTCTTTTATAGACTAGAAATGAGATTCCAATGCTATCTATTTTCTTCTATAGTATTAACAAATCAGGAGAAGCAATGAGAGAAAAGTAGGGTGATAAACGAGACATTAATATAGCAGTGACTACTCAACTCACTTGTTCATTGTTCTCTTAGGAATCTTATGAAGCAGAACAATGAAAACAGCACAATTGCTTTCAAAATTATTTGTCTCAGTTTTTAAAAATGCATCTTGAAATTGTCATTTTAATTGTTAAGATGTGGTTGCAGAGAAGAATATTTATTATGGCACATAATCACCTCAAACATATGATCAGAACTTCATTCACATTCTGCATATTACAGGTTTATTTGTATCAGCACTAAGTATCCTAACTTCTACCAACTTGGGCTAAATCTGTCTCAAGGTTTAAATTCCCTCTGAGCTACAAGAGAATGCCTAATTACAAAATTCCAGACAAAGAAATCACACACACATATGCACACATGTCCATTACTTGGTTGTGGTAAGCGTGATAAGGATGGTGGTGTTATTCCTGCAGAAGGTATCTTCTTTGCTGTTGGTGTCTTGTACTGAAATAACAAATATGATATCAGTTTTTCTAAGTTTCAATATCTTTCTAGTCATTATATTTATACTTTTGTCTGTCCTGTTTCAATTTCATATTTTCTTTTCTCATTAAACAAAATTTTTCCCTGTAGTTACTAATTGGAGTACGAAACCTTTGTATCCTTTAATTTTTATCCATTCAGCTCTTATTTAAACTTCAATTTATGCCTTTACAATTATAACATTCAATATAACACATAACTTCCAGTCGAATTCTGCTTGGTACATTCTTAAAATATGCGCTAAGTTCTTAAAGAGAAAAAAATATATATAACAATAAATAAATAAAATACTTATTCTATTCCAATTCAGCTCTATCATTAATGTTAGTTATAATCTTTGACATCTAACATTTCTTTTCAATAGGATATCATACTTGTAGGGACACTTATAATAGTTCCATAATTTTTTCATGAATTTAGGAAGGAATCAGATAATTAAAAGTAAGATTAAGAAAACTAAGGGAAGGGAAAAATTATTGAGAAAATAAGATATGGAATAGAACACAAAGATGAATATGAAATTGAATTTGCGTCTGTATGGAGAAGTGATAACCCGGGACCATGCTATTCTCAAAAAAAGAAACTTTACTTGTATTATGTTTTGTGAAAACCCAAATAAAAATTTTATAATAAAAAATATGATATCCATTTAAGCAAGTAATTTAACAGGTTAAATAACTTTCCACAATCATGCTGATTAAGTGTTATGTTTTTAATGCCCCTTATTTAAGGCAGACTTATGCCTACCCTTTTTATGTATTGCAGTTAAAGCATGTTACTTCGTTTTTAACAAGCATGATAATGTCCAACAAAGAGGAAGATGGTATTGCAATGTAACAAGAATAAACCAGCATGATCTCTGTGTTATTTGCTGCTAAAGCACATCAATTGAACCACAGACCAACGGTCAGTGTCCAGGAGTTATGTTCAACACATATAGAGAGTTATAGACTCTGACGGTTGTTCTACACTGTAGCAGCAGTTTTCTAAGATCTCAAAAAAGAGTACCGACCTTCCTTCCTCCCCTCCCTCCTAGTCTCCCAATTAACAGAATGACAAATACGATTTCTAACACTGAACAACGAGCTTTCACACTGAATCTAAATTAATTCTATGTAATAGAAGTGTAAACTAAAATTGGTATTGGACTACATATGGAATGTATGGATTGGATTGGCTAACCTTTGTTTCTTATTTTACTGTCTGAAGAATGGAAATGACTAAACTTATCACAAGTACAGGTATTGATGCAACTGAAAATCTGTTCTGATTAAATTATGGAGTCTACTACCATAAGGATGCTGTGAAAGCCATGTACTTGGATAACAGCAAATGGGGATTTATATAAATTCATGGAAGATAAGCCAACTTCTAGGTAAATTATGTGACTAAATACTCTGGCATATTCTACATAATAAAGAGGAAAAGACTTCAAAGCAGATGGTACTTTTGGAAAACGATTTGAATACACTTTTGTTTGCCTTTTTATTTCTTCAATGAAACAGCTAAAATACATTGCTCAAAAAAATAAAGGGAACACTTAAACAACACAATGTAACTCCAAGTCAATCACATTTCTGTGAAATCAAACTGTTCACTTAGGTAGCAAGACTGATTGACAATCAATTTCACATGCTGTTGTGCAAATGGAAGAGACAGCAGGTGGAAAGCATAGGCAGTTAGCAAGACATCCCCAATAAAGGATTGGTTCTGCAGGTGGTGACCACAGACCACTTCTCAGTTCCTATGCTTTCTGGCTGATGGTCTGGTCACTTTTGAATGCTGGTGGTGCTTTCACTCTAGTGGTAGCATGAGACGGAGTCTACAACCCACACAAGTGGCTCAGGTAGTGCAGCTCACCCAGGATGGCACATCAATGTGAGCTGTGGCAAGGTTTCCTGTGTCTGTCAGCGTAGTGTCCAGAGCATGGAGGTGCTACCAGGAGACAGGCCAGTACATCAGGAGACGTGGAGGTCGTAGGAGGTCAATAACCCAGCATCAGGACCACTACCTCCACCTTTGTGCAAGGAGGGACAGGAGGAGCAATGCCAGAGTCCTGCAAAATGAACTCGTGGGCCACAAATGTGCATGTGGCTGCTCAAACGGTCAGAAACAGACTCCATGAGGGTGGTATGAGGGCCCGATGTCCACAGGTGGGGGTTGTACTTACAGGCCAACACCGTGCAGGACGTTTGGCATTTGCCAGAGAACACCAAGTTTGGCAAATTCACCACTGGCACCCTGTGCTCTTCACAGATGAAAGCAGGTTCACACTGAGCACATGACAGATGTGACAGGGTCTGGAGACAGCGTGGAGAATGTTCTGCTGCCTGCAACATTCTCCAGCACGACCGGTTTGGCAGTGGGTCAGTAATGGTGTGGGGTGGCATTTCTTTACGGGGCCGCACAGCCCTCCATCTGCTCACCAGAGGTAGCCTGACTGCTATTAGGTACCGAGATGAGATCCTCAGACCCCTTGTGAGACCATATGCTGGTGCAGTTGGCCCTGGGTTCTTCCTAATGCAAGACAATGCTAAACCTCAGGTGGCTGGAGTGTGTCAGCAGTTTCTCCAAGACGAAGGCATTGATGCTATGGACTGGCCCTCCCGTTCCCCAGACCTGAATCCAATTGAGCACATCTGGGACATCATGTCTCGCTCCATCCACCAATGCCACGTTACACCACAGACTGTCCAGGAGTTGGGCGATGCTTTAGTCCAGGTGTGGAAGGAGATCCCTCAGGAGACCATCCACCACATCAGGAGCATGCCCAGGCGTTGTAGGGAGGTCATACACGTGGAGGCCACACACACTATTAAGCCTCATTTTGACTTGTTTTAAGGACATTACCACATCAGGAGCATGCCCAGGCGTTGTAGGGAGGTCATACAGGTACATGGAGGCCACACACACTACTGAGCCTCATTTTGACTTGTTTTAAGGACATTACATCAAAGTTGGATCAGCCTGTAGTGTTTTTTTCCACTTTAATTTTGAGTGTAACTCCAAATCCAGACCTCCACGGGTTGCTAAATTTGATTTCCATTGATAATTTTTGTGTGATTTTGTTGTCAGCACATTCAACTATGTAATGAACGAAGTATTTAATAAGAATACTTCATTCATTCAGATCTAGGATGTCTTATTTTTGTGTTCCCTTTATTTTTTTGAGCAGTGTAGATTAAAATAATAGCCTATCTGTAATGTTCAACTTCCCATAAAGACTTATAAAAAGCAATCTGTATTGGTTCTCTATTATTTACTCCTGGTTTCTTAGCGCCTTCCCAGATTTTGTCAGATTGTTGTTGTTTCTTAAATATCCAAAAGAAATAAAACAGAACAGAATAGAATTTTGGAGGTCTTCTAGTCTAACCCCGTTCAGTCAGGAAGTCCTATACCATTTCAGACAAATGGTTGTCCAATCTCTTCTTAAAAACTTCCAGTGTTGGAAAATCCACAACTTCTGGAGGCAAGTTTCAAGAACTTTCAAGTTATTATTTAATTTTAAAACATGCTTGTTTTTAAAACAGTAAAATGAAAAGAATGAAATTTATTTACCTGTATTCGAGCAGGAAGCTTCCCTTTAACTTCACTAACCACTTTCCCTTTATTAGAAATACGTGCTGCCTGTTCTTTGCAGAAATTGATATGTCGATCAGCTGCATTTTCATTAAATCGCCTCTGGCAGTATGGACACTGAATATAATCTATATTCAACAGAAATTTATGAAATACAGATACATAACAAATGGCTATTCATAACTTCACTCACTCAATTGATCAATACAATTTTTCTCTCATGAGACTTAGAATTAATGCTCTGATGTCATAACATTTATAACAGCTGCTATTTACACAAAAAATGTGTGTGTGTGTGTGTGTGTGTGTGTGTGTGTGTGTAATATTTCATAGGACTATATAAATTCTGCAGGGGAGGGGGAAATATAGTACATCTAGAATGTATGTAAATTAAGTTACTGGAGCACTCCATTATTTTCTCTTAATTACCCAGCTAAAAACAATGTTTTTTATATTTCTGTCTACCTTCACAATTTTAGGTTTTGAGTCTTATTTCAAAATTCTGAGAATAACCAGGGAACCAATCAAGTTCTCTTCGATCTAATCAACAGGACTCTTTAAAGGAACAGGTTCCAACTGCATCCCACCCGCTAAGCTGCTTCAGTTCAATGATAACAAATAGCCCATCCCCTCTATTCCATATGTGCTAACATCTTTCCATATATGTATTTTAATACAACCTGTGTCCATCTAAGTGTTTGCAAAGAAAAAAATAAAAGTTCTTGGGAGTTCTGTTTCTTTGATTACAATTGCAGAAATGCCTGCAAAGTGTGATGAGAGAAACATATCAGTATATTTTCAAACACATAGTTTTTACAACTCTAGTTTCATACAGCAATACAGGACTCCCATGTATGGATGGATGAGGGAAAAGGCATTGGCTGATGGCTGGCTTTAGCTCAGTCAGGGGAAAATTGAAAGTGGTGAACATTGTTGTTGTTTTTAACAGAAGTTTAAAACTGATTTAAAAAACTAGATTCAATGATATAGTCGTCTGAATTCCTTCCCTAGGACAATTAGACTGAACAAGATCTTATTTGTGGTCACACACGGGGAAGTGTGGTAAAGCAAGACAAAAGCCAAATAATTAAATCTTTCCTCTTAAGTGTAGATTCCTTTCCAATTCCAGGTGTAAAAAGTTTTAGTGCAAAACCTCTGACAAATAATCAATGACAAATAATCAAGGCTGCAGTAACTTAGGACAAACTTGCCTCTTTTTCTACTGATGTAAACGTGCAATTATTTCCTATATAATAATTTAGAAATGATTCAGTAACAGAGCTTTGTGTGAAGATAAAAAAAAAGAATCATGGTATCAGGTCTAGGTCTGTGTCATTCATAAAAGATACTCTATATAATTAAAGTTTTGCATATAAAGAAGACAGATAAACAGAACAGACATGATAGGTAGAATCTAATTTTTTCAAATCACCCAGTACTCCTAAAAGTTTACTCTCTGAATAAAAACAAAATCAAATATAGAGGATTTCGGATATAAAGTTATCTGTCCTAACAAGCATGGTGATCATGTATGATTGATTGATAGAGCTATGTAACTGTTCAAAAATAATACTGCATGAACATATGCTAAAATGTATACATATCTCAAATTCAAATTATATACCAGGATCATAAGAAGGAGGTGGTGGCGGCGGCAATTTTCCACCTTCTTTAAGAACCTGATCTACTCCTTTGGCTGCTCTTATAGCTGCTAAGAGCTCCTGGTGCTTTCGTCGCCAGTTTGATGGTTTCTTTGGAGGTTCTGGCTAAGGAGACAACACAGACAACAGACATAGTTTTGCGATGTAAAACATTTGATTTCTCTTGTTCCCAATACAATAAGCAATAACTCAAACAACACCAGCTAAATAAAAACACTGTATTATTTTTAACCAGGCTATCTGCCAAACTACATTTAGTCTTTGAGACAAGTGCTGTGATAGCACTTATGAAAGTAAAGTAGGCAAACAAAAAGTAAATTTAATATTCCAGGCAAGCTGAATTCCAAGTAAGAACAATGTCTGATTATAATCACTTCCTACTCTTCTGAATGCTTGCTGAATTGTCATTAAGGAGAGCTATTTTCTTGTTTTCAATATAGTTAGGTATTGCTTTAAACTTAGAAGTAATTACTGTTATATTAACTGCTCACATAGGAATGCAGAACTAGATTAATTTAAAGTATTAGGTCTGCCCAACACCAACAAAATATATCTAGTACAGTATAAAATTATACAGAGAAAGTTAAGCACTTAGATCATTAGAGATGAGAACTCCAAGGTCTTTGGATCATCAACAAGGTCTTGACTATTCAGTTGGTATTTTACTTTCTGACTTTTTTTGCCAATATGTAAGACAGATCATTTATTTGTTGAGATTTGAAGTTGCCATTTGTTTGACCATTCTGATACATAGTCGAGGTCTTTTTGAAGGGTAGCAGTATTGTCTGTGGTGTTGAAGAGCTTTACATCATCAGCGAAGAGAACACAGTTGCTCTTAATATGATCACAGAGGTCATTTATGTAGAACATGAAGAAAGTTGGTCCTAGAACACTGTTCTGGGGGACATCAGTGTTGACAGGTACAGAATTTGATAGGACACTTCCAATTTGACCATTTGTTGTCTGTTTGACAGGAATGCTTCTATCCAGTTATGCAGGTGTCCAGAGATACCATAAGATTTTAGTTTTAGTAGTAGTTTGTCGTGTACCACCGAATCAAAGGCTTTACAGAAGTCTATGTAGATTGTGTCTATTGCTTTGCCCTGATTGAGTTGTGTAGTCCATATGTTTTTGCAGTGTAAGAGTTGCAGATTACAGGATAGTTTTTTTCTGAAACCAAATTGTTTATTAGAGAGTAGGTTGTTTGTCTTGAGTTGATGATAAAGATAATGCCAAGATAAAAGAAATATTATACGAGAAGTACACTTAAAACAATTAAGTTCTTTAATCAAAGAAAAAAATAAATCAGTACATTACTTTGAATAAGTTCCTAAAAGCTCATAACATATTTGCAACCAATATTACATAGGTTTTTTAAAAAATAATAACTATATTTCAGCATTTGGGTACTTACCCGTGGTTTTATAGGCTTTACTGTGGAAATATCAGTTCCCTCTGCTCTCTGTCTGCTAGAGTCAAATGTTTTTCTTTTTTTAGCAGCAGTTTTTTGGCAAATGGGAGCATGTTTTTTCTGTGAAATGAACATTTAAAAAAGTGGAATATTTATACTTGGATTTTTAAAAATTCATTATCAGCTCCCTGTCAGGAAAGAAAAGCAAAAAACTCAAGAGATAAAGCTTACAGGAAGTCCTCAACCTATGACTATAATTGAATTTTGCTTGATAAGCAATGTGGTCATTAAGCGAATCATACGATCAGACCTGATTCTACTACCATTTTTATCATGACCATTAAGCAAATCACCATAACTGTTCAGTAAATCCAGCTTTCTTGCATGGAGTTTGCATCTGACCCAAGGAGCCCAGCATCTGGCACTGTATCAACAATCACTGTCTTTGTCTATCCTTGTGGTTTTCTTGATAAAACACAGAAGTAGTTTACTCCTGTGCAGCATGAAATACCTTCACCACTGTCACTAAAAGAGATCAATAAAATAGAACAGAATAGAATACTTTATTGACCAAGTGGGATTGTTTCCAGAACCTTCCTATGGGATAGAACCTGTACAAGCTCTTGCTTGCCATACATGGGGAGCTGAGATGATTTCATGCCTTGAGTGACTCTGCTAGTAGTACTTATACTTAGACTATAATGGTCTTCACTCATTTCTTCTGGGAAGGCAGGAGGAATAAAGGCAGTTTATTCAAACTGCCTTTAGGGGAGAAGCCAAGATATATGCTAGCAGCTTTTGAAATAAACTCCTGACTTGCAACAGGCCTTACTGATTTGGGCATAACCTGATGCCTTTAAAATGTCACTTGGGGCAAGAAAATAACCCAGACCAGCCCCAATAACATTACCGGAACCCTCAAATTTAACAAGGCAACCTGACATTATAAGGCTGCTGTATGAAGGGGCAACTAATATATTTAGTATTTTCTGCCTTGATCACTGGGTTTATAAACAAGCTTACTTAACTTATGACTTGCATATGAACGCTTACTTGCATATGATTCAGACAGATCCTGAAAACCCAACATTTATTTATTTTTTAATCAGTTCTGTACCCAGGAATTAGGCTGGGTTATTAAAAATAATGAAAATCTTGGTACTATAAAAAGATGGGCAAAACGTAACGACTCAGTGTCAAAATTACTCTATATGAGAGTATGAGTGGAAAATCCAGATGTTCCACTTGATTGAAAGAGTTGCCACCTCCCTCTTCTACACACCTGGCCAGGGTCAACACTATTAAGAACACTATGTTCCAAGTCAAGTTCCTGATAGGAATTCAACAAATGGCATCAAGAAGAGTTTTTACAAAGGTCTGTAATGGTAACATAAATCACAAATATGGAGATGATGAATCATAGAAGGAGAAAGAAGAAACAAACCTTTAAGGAAACATTTCAGTGAAATGAAAGTTCCATTGTCTGGAAAAACAGAGTCCTACCAAGATATTTGCTTGTGGATTTTAGTATCTGAGAATTTATCAGTTATCACCACGAGGATGGTGGGTTAATTTTAAACAATACTATAGAGATTATTTTAATGGAAACAATATTGAACTATGTATCAATATGGACTTGAACTGAGTTTCTATGTATTTTGAATAAACCTTTCCTTCATGCTGTCATGGTGTTTACTTTTGTACCTGCTCTTATGGGAACATGAAAAAGGAGAGGGAAGAACATCAAGAAAGAACATTCTTTTTGGGTCTTGTGAAAGGGTGGTTATGCCTTATATAATACCATATTTCAAGGCCAAAAAACTGACCAAGTAAATGGAGAAAAAAGCATTATCTTGCTTAGGCCTTCAAATTACTCTAAAGAACTGGTAGAAAATACCAGGGCTTCTACCAAAATACAGAATCAGACAAGACTTGGCACTTTCCCCACAAATAAGCTTCTACCCATCCCCACTTTAGAGATTCCCTGATGTTATGGCTGGAACAATAAAGACTGTCTTGTAGTCCGTAGTTTGGGAAAGGACTCAATTATTTGAGATGTTCCCTACACTTTTGCAATATCATGTATGGAGTAGCCCTTGTGAAAAAAAAAGCACAAAGAAGGAATTGAAATAACTTTGCTCAACAAGCTCAGTTTCTATCTCCTGGAGACTTCTCTACAGGCTGAAGTGAACAAGCAGTCTTCCTGTTGCTGAGGGAACACTGCAAAGCATAAATTGGCAGCTCAGAGGCTTTTGTATCATTGGGCCTCCTGACAAGGTCAGAGGTAACTAGTTGCTTAACCAGCCATCCTACTTATCTATACCTAACAGGAAAAAGGAGGGAGAAAACTTCTGCAGCTTCTTCAAAAAATGGTCTGAAAGCTGGCAGGAAAAAAAGCTGTTCTCTACAAAGCAGAGAAAAAGATGATGGGATCATGTTCTCCTTTTACAAAATAGCATATAATTGTTCCATTAAAAAATTCCATCATAGCAATAATAGCAATAAGCTTATATACTGCCCCATAGTGCTTTGCAGCATCCCTGAGTGGTTTACAAATGTCAGTATATTCCTCCCAGCAATCTGGTTCCTCATTTTACTGACCTCGGAAAAATGGAAGGCTGAGTCATCCTTGAGCTCTAATCAAACTCCAGGCTGTGGGCAGAGTTTGCCTGCAATACAGCATTCTAACCACTGCACCACCAGGATTCCTATCATTTCTCACCTTGATTTAAATAAATGGGGCGTTGGTTGTTACCTGATACGCTTCTTCTCGTAGAGCTGCGTAGAGCATCCAGAGTGGGAGGTGCTCCAGTCTCAGCTCTCACAGGCTGCGCTTGAATTGAGGAACGCTCCTCCCCATCACATGGTCCCTCGTAGCGTTCCCCAGTTTTGCGAAGACGAGAAGGAAAAGGCCTTCTGATCCTAACTAACAACTAGTCCATTGGCCGAAACAAGATTCCCCACCAGACGGAAATAAAAGGGTGGGGCTGGATGCTCTACGCAGCTCTAGAGAAGAAGTGTATCAGGTAAGAACCAACGCCCCTTCTCCATAGAGCTGCTGCGAGCATCCAGAGTGGGACATACCAAAGCTTGCCGAGTCCTACGGGAGGGACCCCGTCTGGTTCGGAATCTCCTCTGGATCCTCAAGGACCCGTTGTAGGACCCGCCTACCAAAAGAGGCCTCCGCCAAGGCAAAAACATCAATTTTGTAATGCCTGATGAAAGGGGACGGGGATGCCCAGGTGGCAGCCCGGCAGATGTCGGTTATTGAAGCTTGCGTGGCCCAGGCGGCCGAGGTAGCTGCGCTCCTGGTGGAGTGCGCAGTTATGCCGGAGGGGATAGGTAGAGCCTGTGCCTGGTATGCTTTCGATATAGCGGCCCTGATCCAACGGCCAATAGTGGTAGGTGACACTTTGTGACCGAGCGACTTGGGTTGGAACTACAGAAATAATGCCTCTGACTTCCGGAAGGGCTGGGTGCGCCTGATGTAGATCCTCAGGGCGCACCTCACGTCAAGGGTGTGCCACTGTCTCTCCCTTTCCCGAGAAGGTCTAGGGCAGAAGTTCGGGAGGATGAGCTCCTGCGCTCTGTGGAAAGCTGAGTTAATCTTGGGTAAGAAGGTGGGCTCGGGCTGGAGAACGACCCAATTGGAATGGAACATGCATAGATCTTTTCTGATAGACAGGGCTGCTATGTCCCAAATCCGGCGGGCAGATATGATAGCAACGAGAAATACAGCCTTGAGCGTCAGAAACTGAAGGGAGGCCTCCCTGATGGGTTCGAAGGGAGGCTTGGTGAGTGAAACGAGAACCGTATTGAGGTCCCAGGTAGGATAACTGTGGACAGCTGGGGGGCGTAGGTTGGAAGCTCCTTTAAGAAAGGCCCAGATACAGGGGTGGTGGGAGAGGGAACCCTTGCTACCGATGGAAATAACGGTTGCCAGGGCCGCGACCTGCCATCTCAAGGTGTTAGGGGACAATCCCTTGTTAAGGCCCTCTTGGAGGAAATCCAGGACTTGTGCAATGGAGGGAGAGAGGGGATTGGTCTGGAGTTTGTGGGACCAATTACGGAAGGCGACCCACGTGGCGTTGTATATTCACGTGGTCAAGGGCCGTCTGGCTGCCAGAATGGTGTCTATGACCTGGCTGGAGAACTTCTCCCTCCTTAAGCGGTCCCGCTCAACCTCCAGACGGCTAATTGGAGCCATTGGGGTTCCGGGTGTAGAAGTGGACCCTGAGACAGGGAGATCTTGTCGGGATCCTCCAGGGGGGCACTGAAAGATTGCGGAGGTCTGCAAACCACGGACGTCTGGGCCAATAGGGGGCAACCAGAAGGACTTCCGCTTGCTCCAGGATTAGCTTGTGGATGACCCTGGGGATGAGGGCCAGAGGGGGGAAGGCGTAAAGAAGCCCTGGGGGCCAGGAGCAACGCAGGGCGTTGTGGTTCTCCACCCTGTGTGAGGGGTACCTGGAGAAGAACCTTGGGAGCTGGGCATTGAGGGGGGATGCAAAGAGGTCCACTTTTGGAAGGCTGAAGATTGAGGCCGCCTCCCTGAATAGGGATGGGTGGAGACACCATTCCACTTGGTCTAGGGTGGCTCTGCTGAGCCAGTCCACTCGGATGTTTAGCGCCCCCGAGATATGGTCTGCCTTGATGGATGTAAGGTTTGCTTCCGCCCAGCGACAAAGGCGTTCAGCCTCCCTCATGAGCCGAATCGATTGGGTGCCCCCCTGTCTGTTGATATGGGCTTTGGCCGTCACGTTGTCTGTGAGGACCAGTGTCACCCGCATACCTGAGGGAGGAAACTGCGAAGTGCCAGGTAAACGGCGTGGAGCTCCAACCAGTTTATGCTTCAGAATCGTTCTGTGGTTGACCATCTGCCCTGGGACGAGAGAGAGTGGAGGTGTGCACCCCATCTGAACAGGCTTGCGTCTGTATTGAGGGTCAGCCTGTTGGGCTCCTTGAAGTAGTGGCCCTTGTTGATGGCCGGTCTGGTCCACCGGAGGAGGGACGTAAGGACTCTTGGAGAAACCCTGACCATGAGCCTTGAGTTCCTCCTTCCTGATCACTGATACGGAAGCAGCAACCATTGAAAGGATCTGGTATGAAAACCGGCCCAGGGAACAATAGAGATGCATGAAACCATTTTGCCTAACAATTTTGACAAGTCTAACAAAGAAACCTTTTTTGAACGTCTAATAAGATGAACGGATTTTTGAATGCTAAGGAGTCTTTCCGGGGACAGGAAGACCAGCTCCTGAACAGTGTCAATCACCTCCCCCAGATGGGTTAACCGGGTAGAAGGGGAAAGGTGACTTTTTTTCCAATTTATCAGGAACCCGTGGTCCTGGAGGGCAGAGAGAGTGATTCTGGTGTCTCTTTCTGCCTGATCTTTGGAGGGGGACAGGATGAGGATGTCATCCAGGTAGCAGTGGAGACAGACTGGGAGGCTTCTCAGGTGGGCTGCCAGGGCCGCCAGGACCTTGGTGAAGGCCCTGGGGGCCGAGGACAGTCCGAAGGGAAGTGCGATGTACTGGAAGTGTTGTTTGTTATAGGAGAAACATAGGAACTTGTAGTGAGAGGGCCGAATTGCGATGTACAAGTACGCCTCTGAGAGGTCAATTGAAGTGAACCAGTCCCCTCGTCTGGTTCCTAGAAGGATAGATTGTAATGTGTGCATTTTAAAGTTGCGGGGAGACAGGTAGCAATTCAGTCTTTTTAAGTCTAAGATCGCCCTCCAACCCCCCAAGTGTTTTGGCACTACAAACAGATGGGAATAGAAACCCTGTCCTCGTTGAGCGACGGGGAGGGGTTGAATAGCTTTTATGTCAAGGAGGTGACTGATGGCGGCCTCCATGAGAGCATGCTTGGCAGGGTCTCTGGAGAGGGGGGAAGTCATGAAGAAGTCGGGAGGGGGGGACTGGAACTCACGGGCAAGGCCAAAGCGGACAGTGTCTCTGACCCAGGCATCGGAGGTGGAGGCCTCCCATCGGTTGCGTCCACCGATGGGGAGGGAGTGGATTAAGTTATCTGGAGCGCCGAAAGGGCCTGCTCCCAGATCCCCGGAAGGGCCTTTTATAGGAGCCACCCCTTCGGGACCTCTCAGCAGAATCAGCCCGATCTTGGGATGGGGGCGGCCGGTAGGAGGGAGATCTCTGGTACCTGGGGGGAAAGGAGATCTGGAAGGAGGAACGAAAGGATCCTCGTCGAAAGGGCAGGGGGGCTCTGGAGTTGGACCTCCGAAAAAGAGAGGGGAGGTATTTGCGCTTGTTACGACTCTCGACCAGCAAGGGATCAAGGACCGGACCAAATAATTTACCTCCCGAAATGGGAGCGGATGCCAATTTCACCTTGTTCTTAATGTCCGCTTGCCAGTGGCGGAGCCAGAGCAAGCGGCGAGCTGTGACCTGCAATGATATGGCCCTGGTGGAGAATTTCACAGACTGATAAGTGGCATCGGCCGAGAACTCAACCGCGGTCGTGAGCTTTGCAATGTCCTGGTGTGCCCTAAGATTGGACGTGGGGTCATGTTGCTTTAGCTGGCGGAGCCATCTGATAGAGGATCTGGTGAAGAAAGATGCGGCCGTGGCTGATCTAATGGCCCAGGCATCAGATTGGTGAGCCCGGCGTAAGGCCAGCTCGGCTCGCTTGTCTTCTGGTTTCAGGGCCTCTAGGGCATTGCTAGGGATCAAGGAAGAAGCCAGGCCCATGATGGGCTCGTCGACCGTGGGGGTGTCCAACAGGAGAGAGAAGTCAGGATCAAGGTTGAAAAACCTTTTGTCCTGACTGGAGGGGGCTGGAGGCGCCCCTGTAGAGGCCAGCTGTTTGGAGACCAGGTCGGAAAAGATAGGTGGGACCGGGATGACCTCGGTCTCTACTACCGGCTGCCTAAAGATGGAGTCATCGCCCCCCCCCCCCCCGAGGCAGTGGGAAGTGGGTCGGAGGGAGGCTGGGAGATCAGGCCGGAGATATTCTTGGCCTTGAAAAGAATGGATTTGAAAAGATGCAGTTTGAACAGTCCTACAAAGGCGGGCTGGTCAGGGGTGAGGCCTTCATCCTCTGACATTTCCCCCTCCATTGGATCCGCCCCCGAAAGGGGTTCACTATAGATCATGGACCCCAATTCAAAGTCCTCTTCTTCCCCGAATTGGATCGGGTCCCCTTGATCTTGTTCCTGCTCCTCCTCCTCTACCCCATGAGAAAGAGAGAGGTCCCTCTGAGAGTGTACCTGACCATGTGAAAGATCCAATCTGGGGAGAGATCTGATGGATGGAGACTGGACTTCAGGGGCCGCAGGCCGAGTGGCCGGACCGACCATCTGCTGGAGACCCTGCGCAATTCCCTGGCGGATGGCAAACTCCATCCAGGATCTCATTTTCTCAGGGATTTCGACCATGGGATCCTCCTCTGGTTCCTCTTGGCGCAAGCCAGCAGCAGTGGGGGTGAAGGTAGCTTCGGGGACTTGTCTAGGCGCCGGACCCGAAGATTGAGCAGGTGAGGGAGGAGGAGGGTGGAGTTGGGTGGAGGTAGAGGGAGTGGCGGGAGGGAGGGTCAGAGGCATGGAGCATGACTCTCTAGACCGCCTATCGATTTCCCTCTCCAATGCCTTGTGGCGTCTGAGGGCATCCTTCTGTGAGACTTTGGAGGTCTCCTTTGCCTGTCTGCGCAGATAATGCGTTTTGGACTTGGCCTTCAGAGAAGGTCCACGTGAAGCATTGTCATCTGCCATCTGAAAAAAATGCTGAAAAAAAATTGTTTAGAATTAGTAAGAGATGGTTGGCTCGTCTAGTTTTGCGACCTGCACCAAGGCTGGGTGTCACAGCGGTTGTTTCACGCCCCGCTTTTGGTAAAAAAAATTTTTTGTGTTGATTTTTATGGTTTGTTGTATTTATTCATTTATTAATTATTTTTTTAAAAAAAATACCAGTCTGATATTATTGCAGTAATGTAACAAATACAAATATATATGGAAAAATTTGAGCCTATTGCTCTTTCGGTTTTATTTATTTATTTATTTAATTTTGTTCCAGCGGAAAAGAGGGAGGCTGCCCCAGGAAGGAGCAGCAGTTGCAAGGCACAAGGGTAATTCAATTAGCCGAAAGGAACGTCAGAGGCCTGAGAAAAAAGGGAAAAAACAAGTATTGGCCTTCAGCAGCTGCCTCCCCAGATGAAGACTGGGGGGTTGAAAACGCTGCTACCTCGCCAGCTGAGGGGGCTACGGAAGCCAACGGACCTTAGGAAGGCTCAGGGACCCTCGAAAAACGACCCAGAGGGAATGAGTGATAGGCTTTAAGCAGTCCCTGGGGATCTGCTTAGTGAGTTAGATTGTCAATGCAGCCTGGAGAATGGCCCAAAATGGCGGCCGCGAGCCGGCGCTGAGGGAGAAGGGCTATCAGCGGCGGAAATCACTCTCCCGATAGAGGAGGCCTATGAGGGCCTGAAACGGGAGGAGAAGGGGGCAGTTAGCTCTCCCTTGGTATATCGGCGTTCAGTGGGGGGGAAACAACCAATTGGAGGCAGGAATGAAAGCGAAAGCGCAAATAGGTAAAACAAACGAAGCGGTAGCTGAAGGTGGGGGGGCGCCAACAGCGTGAAGCGCTGGAATTCTGCCCGATTATCACCCCCCCCCAGAAGGGGAAAGAACGCTCCCCTAGGGAGGCTCTAGACCCCAAGGCTAACTGCGCAGAAATAATATAAAATAAACGGTCCAACCTGGAAGTGAAGAGAGAAAATCCTGAGTCGGCCAAGAGCTCAGAGAAAACACAGCCTGACTGTCACGAGGCTGAGCTAAAACTGGGGAACGCTACGAGGGATCACGTGATGGGGAGGAGCGTTCCTCAATTCAAGCTCAGCCTGTGAGAGCCGAGACTAGAGCACCTCCCACTCTGGATGCTCGCAGCACCTCTATGGAGAATCATCGGACATTATACTCATATACTTACTAATGCAGGTGGAAAAAAAGTCCTTCCACAAATCCGACATGGTAATAATTCTTCAGACTGTTGTGCATTTTTATAATCTGAAAAAGAAAGATACACACAATTGTTGGGGCAATAGGAATCCTCTTTAACATTTCTTAGCCAACAACAGTATGTTGGTCTACTTAAAATGGACTGATACTGAACCTAACCTAAACTATAATTGTAATTGTGGACTTGTAGATTTAATTCAGAAAATGCTCTTTAAAGATAGAAATACTCTGCATTTCTCATTTGGAAGCATAACATTTTTTTCCGAGCTTTGTCTACAGTACTGATAAATTTATAGTCCTTGGAAAGATTCCCTGATAGATCAATAATAAAAAAAATTAGACCAATGTATAAATAATTTGAAAGACTTGGATAGTGAAATCAAGGAATTCAAAAATACGGGAATCTGGAAAGACACACTTTTTTATTGTTTTGTATTCTGCATACAATACTTCCCATTAAACATTAAAAAAACAATACCATGCATTTTCTTTTTCAAAAATGTTAGTGCTTATTTAATTTAGGATAGGGTAAATAATACTCCACATATTTTTTTTATTTGAAAGAAAATATAGTACAGCATTCAGAATGTTTTGATAATTTTAAAGAAACTGGACAAGAAAATTAATTATTCTGAAGTCTTTTTTGGTCATACTGCAAACAGATATAATAAATTAGTATTACTATTTATGTATTATATAACAGACTGAACAAAGGATGAGAAAGTAACTCAT
Source organism: Pseudonaja textilis (assembly GCF_900518735.1). The sequence continues at coordinate 7,030,543 of NW_020769338.1, forward strand.
GATATTCTCCATTCACATATAATTTTTGGATTCTATATTGGGATTATCTGGAAAATCCATTAAAAGAAAATAGAAAAGAAAAACCGTAATTTCCTAGCAATATGTTAACATCAATATCCAAACTTTCCTGAGGGAGATTTAAAACGTTTCATTATCAAATGTAATTTTTCTGTTAAGCTTATTTGACTAGAAAACAAAGCTTCACAGGCAACACAAAGAAGCTGTGAGTTACAGCTGATTTCCAGAGGAATTTCAGTGCCAATATTTCCCCAAAAAGAATGTGGAACTACTACTCAGTTCTGCCCAGGTCTACTACATTCCTAAAGAAAATAATTATTTAATAAAGAACTCATACAGTTATTGCTCATATTCAGGGGATTTTGAGTAAATGCTTTTTATCTTAAGATTTTCAAAATAATGTTAAGAAAATAACTGTTTATAAACTTATATTTTACAATTTATGCAAATAAAAATCACTATTGTTTTAAGAAACTAATTGCTTCTAATGATTTTCAACCAACCTAGGGGTGTCTATTATGTTCTTTTGGCATAATGGTAACAGATAGTACTACATAATATTCATGTGATTAAACAACTATAATACTGTATTTGCTTTCAACAATCTTATCTCTGAACTACTACTCTTGGCATATTTCAACTGACTTCAGTTTTATTTTCCAAAAGCAAATAATCTATTAGGAAGCTAAATATTTCCTTAGTTTTTCAATAATGTAATACAAAGAATGAAATCATGAATGGTTTTATATGCACAGCCTTTCTATGTAGAGTGATCTATGTGCATAAATATAAAAGAATTACATTACATGCATGTAACCACACATATTTTCAAATGCCACTAGAAATGGAGGTGGAACATTTGGAATGTTAGATTTTCAGCCATAAGATTTCTGCATGTACATATAGAAAAGGAAGCAGGCAACTGTTTTTATTCATAATTCACAACATAACATGTTTTCCAGCACTTTGAAGTAAGCCAGTGCATGGCAGAAATAATAGGAGTTACCGTATTTATCGGCGTATAACACGCACAGGCGTATAACACGCATTCCCTTTAAGAGGGAAATTTCAGGAAAAAAATATGCGGCGGGCGCAGCGCTGACATCACGTCACGATGCTGCGCCGCCGCTAGGCACTATTGGGAACGGGATCCCTTAAAGAGGATTCCGCTCCCTGGACATCGGCGTATAACACGCATACATCATTTGCCCCCTATTTTCAGGGGGAAAAAGTGCATGTTATACGCCGATAAATACGGTACCTTCTGGGACTGCATGATTCTTGGCTTACAAGATCTAAGAATATCCTCCTTCACTGCCTTCCCCCCAAAAAAATGGAAGCAGGAAAAAGAATACTCAACATATTTTTAAAGAATTGTTGATAATGTTGTAAATGAACCTCAAATTAGAATAAATATTGTTAAATTAGAACAAATTTAAACTTTTTAATGGGGCAACTAACTGTTATTACAATAGTCGGTTTTATGAGTTGAACTGGAATTTGAGGGAGCAAACTAAAAAGCTACTAATCTAAATATATTTTCCAAAGAAAATAAAGCCGTAATTCAGTTAGAAATCAATTAGATATAATAAACACCTGACTGACAGGGAAAATGGTGTCCGGTAGGCAAGTAAATCCTGTCCCTCCCCCTTTCTCAAAGGCATTCATCCATGTGTATCTCTATATGTACATTCTCTACGTACATTCTCTATGTGAGCTCAGCCATAAACATTTTGACACAAAGAATGCTGATTCTGAAAAGGAGAGGCACTTGAAAAACTAACAGCTCAACAAAACAAATTTCAAGGACTCTTTGTTTAACTCAAGTAACTTTTATCTATTCACATTACCTCACCACCCTAAGCTTAGAAATACACATATTGCCATAACCCAAACTGTTTGCTATACTGATTAAGGGCATAGGTAAATATATCCTGTCCAGTCATGTCCAACTCTAGGGCACGTTGCTCATCTCCGTTTCTTGGCTGAGGGAGCCAGTGTTGTCTGGAGACATTTTCTATGGTTATGTGGCCAACATGGCTTATAGGCCAAAGACACACAAAATGCTGTTACTTTCCCAGCGAAGTGGTACCTATTAATCTACTTGCATTTGCCTACTTTGAACTGCTAGGTGAGCAGGTGCTGGGGCATGAATGAGAGTTCACCCTGTTGAGTGGTGCTCAAGCCTCGAACATGGGCTGTAAACTTTCCAGCTGCCAAACTCAAGTGTCCTTAACCACTGAACCATCAATCCCCCGTGATTAAATGTATACAATATTATATAATTGGCATGAATCTGTAAAGAGGGACTGTAATATCTCTCTCTTTTACTTCTAGTAGCACTTCAGTGAAGGTATGCTGGTCTCTGGTTTAAATGATTTCTAAAATTTTCTTACAGCTTTCACTTTTCAAACATCCTGCTGATCACATAATTATCTAATAAAGGCTATTTCTTCAACTATACCAGACCAATGGCATAATTGATAACTTCTTGCATACTTGGATAAACACTCCAATTTCAGGATGTTGTAAAACTTTAAAGTTAAATGAGGAAATATAACTTCAAATTTGAAACAAGCCATCCTGATCAAGAAGTCATACTGGCCTTTTAAGAAATATAAGGCAGGCAATCATAGGTACCATAAAGTAATAAATTAAGTCTTACAAGACTTTGCATATGAATACCAAAATGTCTTACAATTTTGGAAATCTTGCATAAGGTCTCATTTAATTCCCTCAATGTAGTCATCATGCAAACATATACAATGATATCAACAGACAAGAAAACATTAGTGGCCATCACTATATGGAAAAGTGATATGAATCCAGAGCCATACTTTATTTCATAGCACACAATCAATACTGGAAGTTTGCCTACTTAATACAACTGAACATTTCATAATGAAAGGAATCCAGCATTATAAGAGTTATAGTCTGTTAACAGTCTGCCTTTTCCTTCCCTTCTACCCCAATTATCTTTGTGTGAAGATTGGGACCCTCCTTGAGTAGATCTGAAAGTTATCTTGATGGTGTAGAAATCAGCTCCTTCTGTTCCACCATGAAAACTCTAACATCCCATTGGACTCCATGTATTATTATTTATAGCAAGGATGTGCAATACATAGCCAACTGTGTGATGGAAAGCAGGCGTAGTTCTTCAGTTATCCCATTTACAGCTCCTACAGTCTACTCAGGAAAAATGGACTTGAATATTTTATTAATGGCATTAATGGGAAAAATTAGTATCTTTAGTACTTACAACACGTCTTAAAAATCCTGGACTTTCCAAGCTAGGTTGATTTCTTTATTTCCTTATTTTTTTAGCTGCCAATCTTACCATAAGGTAACTCTGGGTGGCTTACAATAATAAAAATATACTGTATCTATATTAAAATAAAAATAAATAATTGAAATGGGTTTCAAACATAAATGCAGTTTTGAGACATAGCATTGTGAGTAATTTCTGGTGGAGTCAGAATGGATTGGTGTCATCCTCGTCCTTCTTGATCTCTCACCTATTTTCAATGTCTTTTCTTCCAGATTAGGTTTGGAGGATAAACAATTGGAGGATAAAATATTGTGATTCTACAGGGCAGGTCCTAGTTGGTGCTGGTACAGTGGGTTCCTCAAGATTTTACACTTTTTTTGTTCCTGTTTAACATCTACATGAATCTGCTGTTAATATGGGGCTTAGTACCATCAGTATGCTGATGATATTCAACTACTATATATATCTCTACCGCAGGATGACCAAGAAGCTATCAAACTATTTTTCTAGTGTTTGGAAACTGTGGATGTCTGATAGGATTAGAACGGGTTTCATACTAGCCTTGGCAGGATTTAATGACTGTGGGTTTGGGAACCTCCAGATCTTGGGAACTTCCATCTTTAGTATGGGATGAAATAGTAACTCACAGTTTGTAAGTGCACAATTTGGGGGGTCTTTTTAGATTCTTGGCTCCTGCTCAAAGAGCAGATAATGGCTGTAGCCAGAAAGCATTTGCAGAAACCCTGTACACCAACTGCATCCATTCCTGGATTGTGTAGAGAAAGGCAGAGTATTGTTGGAGGAGAACTGCAAGGGCTGCTAATGGATAAAAGGTCTGTAAAGAAAACGTAACCCTAGGAAAATAAGCGTAAGAAAGAAGCTTTAAATAATCCTGCCTTGATTCTAATTGGTATAAGAGAAAACAGAGAAATTCTGGCAGAACACCCAATACATTACTGTAAAATTCCAGTAATCTTTGCAGTGTCTGTTTTCCTGACCTGGTACATTTTGAAGGGTTAATATTGGTCCTGATATTCTGCCAGTCTCCTTTTATCTACTCTTATACTTCAGATGATTTTTTTTCATTTGCTTACTACTCTCCTGAACCCGAGACTTCATTTACAGAATATTTTATCTATTACTTTTGTTTGTCATTATCTCTGCCTCTCTGTAGAAACCAAAAAGGCCTTTCTTACAATCCTACCTTGGTTCAGTGGTGGGATTCAATTTTTTTTTTACTACTGGTTCTGTGGCCATGGCTTGGTGGGCAAGGCAGGGGAAGGATACTGTAAAACAGTCAGAGGTGGTATTTGCTGGTTCTCTGAACTACTCAAAATTTGTGCTACTGGTTCTCCAGAACTGGTCAGAACCTGCTGAATACCACCTCTGTCTTAGTTGTCCCTTACTTGGACTCCTAAGTATATACATGGGATTTTCCTTGAATACTATTTAGTAGATGTACAGTAACTGGTTCAGAACCATGTGACAACACTAATGTTTCAGTAGTTCTGACTTCTAGCAGACTTCTAAGTGTAATTCAAGGTACTGGTTACCACACCTATACATTTCTTCATAGCACAGGGACATGTTATTTGTGGGTCTATTTTGAATCTGACAGGGTAGGCATGTTTCAGGTTCCTTCAATGAAAGTTTTTTGCTGCAGTCTTTGTCCTACCCATGTTCAGGTTGTCTTGACCCTCTTGGTCTTTTATGAGACTATAAAATCCTGGCTGTCCTACCAGGCATTGGACCAACGTACAGTATTAGATGAGCCCATATTATAATGGTTTAGGGAAATTATAGTGATTTTCCTTGCATTTATTTTTATTAGTTTTGCTGGCTTTTAACTCAGTAATATGCAAAGCACAAATTTTTATTGTACTACAATTTTGGTTCAGTAAATGCGTGGTTTTAAAATAACATGGAAGTATCTCCATATGTTTGTTGAGTTTCTCTCTGGCTAAATGATACTTGATTTACTAGAGCAGGGGTGTCAAACTCATGTCATCACGGTGGCGTCACATGACGTATCAGGACTTTTCCCCCCCCCCCTTCGCTAAACTGGGCATGTTATGGCCAGCACATAAGGCATTTGGCCCGTGGGTTGGGAATTTGACAGCCTTGTACTACAGTTTCTGTCAGCAGAATAGGAAAATCCTCTAGAGAAAATTGAGGAGCAGAAGCCGCCCCCCCCCCCCAAAAAAGAAAAAAAGATTCCTGTGAAAATTGTTTCCTTTTACTAATCAAAACCTTTATTAGACATAATATCATTTTTCTGGTAAATAATTGGAGGTCATTCACAGAAATGTAAGTGCAGGATATTATTGCTTATTCCATACAGACTATATCTAATTCTAAAACCGAAATAAAAGCTATAATGAACCATCAAATTGGAATGGGCCATTTAGGCCACTTAGCCCAAGTTGTGCCTAAAGCAACAATCCAAATGAAAAACTTTTTCACACATGGTTTTCTGTCTTCTGTTTGAACACATCCAGCAGAGATCCATCATGCTCTATAGCAGGCATTGTGTTTTAAAAAATATTCTAATATTATTTTAGTAAATATTTAAAAATACAATCAGTAAGAAACATGAAAAGGAAAATAAGTTAAAAAGATGGTTTAAATTTGGTTTCTTTTCATAGTTTTGTCTAATAGCTAAGCATTATCTACTTCTCTGTTGTATAAGACTATATTTCTTATGAGTCTATTTGAGTTTGAGTGTTTTCTAATTTCTCCTTCAAAATCTGAAATTTTAGTTCACTGATCATTATTGTTCTTCTCTGAGTTAATTCCAATCTGTTTAAATCCTTTCTAAAATGTAGCCCAGATCTGGACATAATATTTAAAGGGTGATTTGACTCAAGCCAATAGGATGGCATTATTACTAGAATTTAGAAATGTTATTTTATTGACAGTAAATAGAACTGTATTTGCCTTTTTAAAGCTATTATGTTACAATGGTTATACATATTAAAGTTATTGCCAAGCTAGGTTTCCCTATTTTTATACCTGTGCATCTGATTAATATTCCTAAGTGAATAACTTTGTTTAAACTGAATCAGCACCCTTTTAAATAAATATAAATGATTTGCTTTAGACTTACTAACCTATATGAACATCTTTGAGCATTATTTCAAACCAGTGACTTTGGGCAGTGAACACTTTCTTCTGTTTCTGTATAAATATTTGTATAATCCACAGGATAAAATTTGACATAGAAGTATGGAATTAGACCAAAACTATGTGGGTAGCCATAAAGAAATAAACAATATAGGTATTGTTTGATTGAAACATTCATTGACTGAATTTTTAAAAAAGTTTTTCAAATGGGGAGCTTTGTGCATTGAGTACTACTGTATACAAAAACAGTTAGGTTCAAGCATGGTATCCTGAGGTTTGTTTCCAGCTTGCTTGGCTCCGTACTTTTTGTAGACAGGTTTTTCTGAAAACATCGCACTAGAATCTGTTCTTGTGCAGTAAAACAATTGTAAAACCAAAAATACCTAACATTCATCCTATATTCTTGATGTAGGTTTATTTTAATAGTACTTATGATAGTTTGGTGATCTTCAACTGTTCTAATATGTTCAAACTTTTCCATTTTTAAATATTAGAAATCTAAAATTTCATTAATACTGACTAAAGGCACCAAAGGGTAAGTTATGATAGATGCCGCAATGGAAGGAAGCAGGAAACCATCCTCCTCCTAATGCTGGGATTCATGCATGGCTTCAACAGTTGACAAACTCATGATTTTAACAATTTTCCAAACAAAATAGGAGAAAGTACACTCAAAGGCGACACATCTTTTGAGTATACAAGACATCAGGCCTGAATATAGAAAGCTGTGTCCTGTTAGACCATGCCATAGCCTTCCTAGCCAAGCTTAGAATACAATAGACAAACTATTCTATTCTCTGGCCAGTTGTTTTGGCTATCACAAAGTAGCTATTCTTTTGGACAAGTTTCCCTGATCTCTTAGGTTTGCTTCTGCCCACTCTTTATCCATCCTGTTTGATGCTATCTTCTTTTCTTCCTCACCTGTCTTCTTATTCTCTCCTTTGCCACAGCAGCAGATAAAGTCCCTAGACTGCAATGTTCCATGATACCCATGGTTTTGTGGGCACCAAGACTGAACATTATACAAAACCCAAGCTCAGCTTTCTGGTTCTTCTGCTGCAATCACTATTATATATATTCTCCACAACAATTAATTTCAACAAGGAAAGTAAACATATTACAAAAACTGTTTTGTAACACAATTCATACACAATTCCTTGCTGGGCAGTTGAAGCACAGTACAAAACATCTGGATGGCATCATAAGATGAAATAGAGGTGCACTGCTAATCAACTAAATTGGCATATAGTTAATATCAACAGTTCTGAAGAAAACTGAACAGCAGGATATTAAAAATGAACAGTTTGATTTAAATGGTATTTCATTCCAAATCAAATTCATAGATTTACAGCATTGTTAGATATACCTGGTATACCTGGTATACCTGTATAGTGAGATCAGTTTAACATTCCTTTTTCTTGTGAAACTCATTACTTTAAAAAACAGTTGAAAGCCCAGAAATACTGTAATTAGACCTGACTCTATTGAATCAATGTAAAATATAAGTCAGATTAATAAAACATGGATTTTAGTACAAATATTTTAACATTCATACACACTTAGATTGAAGATACACATTTGGGATTCATTTTATCATTCAAAGAACTAGATATGTGCATAAATCTCCACATAGCTTAAACACAAATTTACCCAAGGTAATCCTGTGTACAGCTACTTTTGCAGTTTGTATTCAATGTATCAATTTAAAATAAGTGTGTACTTTTTCTTAATAAAAACACTTTTTTCTACATTACATATAAAATAAAAAATGTAACTAAGAAAAAAAGCATTCCTGATTTTGATTTATGAAATAAAAAAGGCCAAAAATCAATCAAAAATCAAGCCAATCCACACAAAGAACAAGAGAGATGCCAACACACTTTAAATAGTGCTGTCATCATCCTCAGCAAGATTAAATGAGGATTCTGTTGGCTAAATGTGGCAAGAAAGCTTTGCCAAACCCAATTCCACTACAGGGTAGGTTTTCAAAACCAACAAAGGGCTGTTTCCAAGAGTAAACGGTTTAGTAGGCCTTTTCCACAAATGACAATAAAACCCCCCTCCTCCCCCTTTTCACTCTTTGCATTCCTAATTGAATATACAACCTCAAGCGGCTCAAATATGTACTTACATTAAAAACAGTTCTCTCAGGATTTCCATGCTAATATTCATCATATGATGCATGCTAGCCCCAACTTTCCCTAGCATCACTTCTGCAAATACATTATAAAAAGGCAGGAAAAGAGAAAAAGCGAATTCACTGGCATCCACTCACCTTTTTCACTCCCCACTCCCTCCCGACTGTGCCCCAAGTGCAGTGGCTAACAAATTGCGTTAATCATGTAATTAGCACACCCAGAGTTCAAAGCCCGACCTCGGGCTTCAGCCCGACCGACTTGCACGGTTCAGAAAAAGATGCGGACTGAACGGCACTGGCTGGCAAAAAGGCCCGTTTTGGAACTCACCAGCCATCCCTCCTCCAACCCGTCTTCCAAAATGACCGCAGGGGTCCCCAAAGCCCCGGCATTAACCCAGCCGCCGCAGGAGGGACAGAGCAACGGCTGGAATAGACAGTCAGCCCCGACACGCCCAGTAACAAACGGGAGAGAGACGCGCCTTGGCTGGCTGGGGTGGGGATGCAAACCCTTCGGGAGACCCCAGTCCTTCCTCCTCGGCCCCTTCCCGGGAGAAGAGAGCCTCCTCCCGCCGTCGGGGGTGGGGGGAACGACTTCGGGCATCAGAAGAGTCCTCCCGCCTTCTACCCTTTCCTCCCCGCTTCCCGGAGCCTCGCGTCTCCTTCTCTTCCCGCCAGCCTGGAGGAGCGAAGGATCCCCGGCTGTTTTCGCAGTCCCCGCCCTTACCCTCCAGCTCTTCCATGGCGCTCCCTGCCTGTCTCAGGTTCCCGGCCGCTGCTGTAGCAACACGGCCACCTCCCAGCCGCTAACATCCCCAGCGTCTATTGGTTTCCCAGCACAAGTGGGGGGGGTAAAGGGCGGTGCGGCGCGGCACGCAGTGCGGATGGGCTGGCCTAGGCTGCGGCTCTGGCTTCTTTCTTCTTCGCGGTCGCCGCCCTGGCGTGGAAAAGGGCGGGCTTTTTGGTGTCTAATTCCTTTGCCTGGGCATTTTTCTGCTCCTAATACCTTTAATTGGTCCTACCTCCCAAGGAACTTTTTTTTCCCCCTGCCCTTCTGGCAGAATTTTTTTTTTTGGACCGCGCTCAGCAGAAATACAAGGCGTTTTATTTTATTTTATTGCTTTTCTGCTGGGTGGGGAGCATTCACACAGTAGTTAGGCGTGGTTGGAGTCCTGGTGACCACAGGAGTGACTTTTGGATCGCTTAATAATGTATGGGACGTGAATGAATATCTGATCAGATGAAGTTAAAGCTGGTCACATTACAACACATTAGATCAAGGTTCTCCAACTATGGCATCTTAGGGACTTCAACTCCCAGAATTCCCCAGGCAACATGGCTGGCTGGAGAAGTCTGGAAATTGAAGTCCACGAGATTTCAAAGTTGGGCACTCCTGTATTAGAGGCTCAGTAAAAACAACCAAGATGCAAAAAGTCAGACATTTTCCCCAAAGGGAAGTACAGTACCAAAATACATAGTTTACACTATCCCTCATCATTCATCACTCAGCGGTGGTCATAGAATCACTTGGGTCTTTGGCCTGCTTTGAAAAGGCACGTTTTCAATGCCTTTCTAAAGCAGAGGAGGGCTGGGGCTGGATGGGCCTGGGGGAATGCTATTTTGGAGGGCAGGAGTAGTAATAGGCACATTCCTGCAGTCCCACAAGTTGTCAGTGTTTAACTGAGGGGAACAAGTGCGTCAAGATGATGGGATAGGCAGAGACACAGGCAATTTCGTAGCAATTTATAGATTCAGTGAAGCATATTTTCTTTCATAAAGGGAAATTTCTTTTAAATTTGATTCTTGATCCAAATTAAAACTGACATAAATGTAGAGAGGTCTTACAGGCAGCGTAAAATGGGTATGCCTCACTTCTTCCCTGATTGTCTGCATGGCTTACCCACTGACCTGGCTGCCAGTCTTCAAAAATAATTCCTTCTCTATTCCTTGTTTATCTCAGGTTTTATTGTCCTCTGTCAATAAATATCATTTTAATGATTGTATATGTTCTCTTCAACTACCAACATTTTTAAATAAAAAAATGAGCTTAAAGACCACATCCAAGTATGTTGACAGTTGATAGATATAGCAGAATGATGTGGATGAATACTGTTACTTGAAGTTGAATTTCTTCATAATGTATGTTCAAAGAAACAATTCATTACATCAGTAATACAGATATTTGTTATTTCTAAGATTAGCAAAAATACAGTGCTGTAGTTAAATGGCAGCATTGCCATTTTTGACATTAAAGGGTTACCAGTTGATAGTTGAAATTAAAAAAAAACATTGGAAACTTACTTGGCAGCATCTGAAATGGACACTGAAAACAGTAACATGCCTGCTAATTCTGCATAAGCATTGTGTTGCATTCTTTTTACTGTTCTTTTGGTAGAATATGTTTTTGTTTTACCCCTCTTCACTTTAAGAGTATCAGAACTGATGAGTTTTTCCCAAAGGGGAAGATTCAATTCTTGTACTTATTCTTAAAACTGGTAGTAAGGGGGTCGTATTTGTGAGAGTTTCGTCTGCTGTTACAGTCTGTTTAGCCTGTACAGTAATCTTTGGCCTGTCTTTTGCCATTTTTTGGTTTAATCCCAGGAAATACATAATGAAAAAAAATCTGCGTTGGGATTTTGTTTCAAGGGAAGCATTCTGTCACTTTGCCTGGTATAGTAATCTTGTAAATATCACTAAAAAAGATTTGCAAGAAATTTTAATGCACTGTATGTAAAAGAGGTTCAAAAACAGGATTGTGTTTTGCAGGAAAAAGAAACATTTTGAAAATTAGAAAAAATACACAATGCAAATATCATTTTAATTATGGAATTCCAATACAGTAAATGTGAAATAAAATAAAGTGAATATGTACATATGTAAGTATGTTTAAGTAAACTATTAATCATGAACAAATAGGTGCTGTGAACATAGCCATAATGACATAGGTTCAGTGCTTCATCAGATATGCAAGGTTATGAACAAATAAGCTAATTCTAATTAAATCACAAAAACGTTTGTCAATGTTTTTCTAGAATCATTTGTTTTTTAAAATAAGTTACAATGGTGAAAACATAGTGTTAGAACTCCCCCTGCTGGCTCTGAAAAATAATTTTGCAAAATTTTGCAATAGGTAGATTGTCCTTTGGAAATTGTGATATTGCTGAACTAGGGGACTTCTGGTTGTTGTGGCTGTTGTAGCATCCCTGTGGTCATGTGGTCACAATTTGGTTGCTTGCCAGCCAGCTAGCTTGCAGTTATGAGTATCCCCCAGTCCAGGGGTGGGATTCTACTACTAGTTCTGTCCATCTCTGTAGAACCGGTAGTTCTGAAGAGCAGCAGACAGAGTTCTACGTCTGCTGCTGTTCTATGTCTGCTGCAAACTGGTTCTATGTCTGCTGCTGTTTTGGCCCACCCGCCCGCCTGGACTCTTACCTGACCTTTATTTCCTTCTTTTTCAACTGCAGCTGCTTTGCGCAACACAGCTGTGGTTGAAAAAGCAGGAAATAAGGGCTTTTCCAACCACTGCGCACTTGCACGCAGCACTGCTCAGCTATCTGGGCAGCTCAGCAGGTCGTAAATTGCACTCGTACGCGCAATGTAGAGAGACAGAACCAGTAGTTATACTGGTCAGATCCCATCCCTGCCCCAGTCATACAATTACCATTTGCTACCTTTACTGCTAGCTTCCAAGAAGCAAAGTCACAGGCTGCAGGCAGAGGTTGCAAATGGTAATCACATGAAGTGGTGCCTAATGACTGCATTTAACAGCAACTGGAACTGCCACAACTGTCTGTACATTGGTGTTATGTGACATTGCACTTTATGGCTATGCTAATTAAAGGGTATAGTTCCACATGAGCAGTAGGAGAGTGCATGCACATGCAGCTCCATTTGTGCAAGTGGCAAGCATGCCTGCCCACTGCCTGCAGTAATGGAGCTGCACATGCACGCTCACCTGTCCACTGTGCGTGCAAGTGTAGCTGCTTCCACGGCCATTAGGGGTTGAGGACCCCTGAACTATTGTGCAGCTCAGTCACATCTCTCACTGTCAGCAGTTTCTCCTTTATGTTTTCTTTATATGATCTGGAACCTGAATAAGAGGGCAGAGAGAAATAATTTTGTTTTAAAATTGAAGAAGACAAGTGAAATATTTTTCTTTCCTTCCAAAATGCTGAAAGCAGAAACCAGATTGAGAAAGGGAGTGTTATTATTTAAGGCAACTTGAAATGTGATGTTTTTACACGTTTGTCCAAGACTCCCATCCTGTTGTGATGTCACTGATGTCCTTTGGTAGTAAAGGAAATATTGCTAGAAACTTACATGTTGCAGATTTGGAATCTGCAAACTATCTGTAATTGGATTTCTGTACATTACTTGTAGCTTTGCTAACAAAGTCCTAAGATCATGTCCAAAATTGGTATGACTGACTAGCATTTCTGCTCAACACATTTTTGGCAGTGTGGGTATTCCAACAAGGGCAGCATCACAGAACTTCATATTTTTTCTTACAATTGTAAATTCATTCACTATAACCTCTCTGTGGATGGTAGTATTTCTATTGCACACTTAACACAATATTGGCAAACCTTGTAATTTCATGACCACCTAAAATGGTAAATACATTTATGAATCCCTTTCCTCCATGAATAAATCTAATAAGTTCTACCTTGGTAGCAGTGAATGTGCCATCTGTTTAACATTAAATGGGTTCTTCATTATTATTATCCTATTTATCTATGCAGAGTTGGAATTCTTTCAGGACTTGTAATGTTGCCTTCTGAGAACACAGTAAAAATTTTGTATGTATAAAATAAGAATTTTTACAGGGCTTTTTCACTTTGCAAGTTGAGCCAATCGAGGAGATACTTTCTGCTCTGGACAGCAAAACAACCGTTTCCATTCCCTATTGATTTTATGCGTTTGCTGTCGAGTAGTTGATGGCTACCACATAAGAGAGGTCTATCCTTGCAACTCCTATATGCCAAACAAGTGGGGCAATGTGACTGCCAGTGTCTTCTGGATTTCAGCTTTATGCATGCAAAGATTAGTCTTACCAGAACTTGGTTCTGTTCTTGCTAGACAGCTTGTTTAAGCAAAGCAGATCTGAGTTCTCACAGAATTCTGCTTTGCCTACATGATACCAATTACAACCATCCTCAGATTTGGACTTATAACACACTTAAGAAATTTTGTCTAAATGCATGGGGATTTAAATCCCTCAAGACCATCTGCTGGGAAACCTCAACACTAGTTCTGAGATAAAATCAAGAAGAGAAATATGCTATCAGGCAGCAGAATGAGAAGCACTTGTCTTCAAAATAGTCAGCTTTAAAGGACCTGCATCTAATTGTATGCACAGCAGGATATCTGATAGCAATAGTAATTAAACTTATATAATGTTTCATAGTGCTTTACAGCTGAGCAGCTTATGGTGTCAGCATATTGCCCCCAACAATCTGGTTCCTCATTTTATTAACCTTGGAAGAATGGAAGGCTGAGCCTCTTCAGGATTGAACTCCAGACTGTGGGTAGAGTTAGTCCACAGTACTGCATTCTAACCACTGCACCACCAGGATTCTTTGATTACCCTCTAAGGTTTCCTAAATTATACTTATATAAAACCATACATGGAATGAATATTGAAGTTTTTCTTCCTTTGTCACAATGCTAGTACTTGAGGTTGTGTAGATGCAAGGAACCAGCAGGAGAAAAGACTTTTTCACATAGTGCATAGTTAAATTGTATATATTGCTAGCAACTTGCATGATTTTAAAGATGCCTGGAAATGTTCATGAAAAATACTAGTTAGTGGAAGATGACACGAAGAAGCTATTTCATCCTAGTCTTGTGAATTTTGAAAATGCATGTAGTTACTAAGTTGGCCATGTAGTAACACAGAATGGGACAGATGAATGTAGAGGTTCGGTTCATACATTTTTATGAGAGAAAAGTATGTTGAAAACTTCTGGTGGAAAGCAGATCAAAAACTCCAACTATTCAGGGAAAACCTGAAAAGAAAATTCTATTTTCTAAGCAATGAAGAGGAAATAAAACAAAGTTACTGAAATTAGGGCTTCTGCATTTTAAATTTAGGCAGTGGTGGTGGTTTGTTTTTCAGATCCTGCATTTTATTTATCTATTAGATATTTATCCCATTTTTTATTTTTATAAATAACTTCTGACAACTTTTAAAATACTTGCTTCTTTCTTTTTTTCCATATGTCATTTGACAGCTCTCATTCCATTTTTTACTTTATTATTCTCTCAAATAGCATGGTTTATCCTTCTAGGGAAAAAGTGCTATTCAGGATGAAATTGAGACTGTAAAGTCTGTTGCAAACATACACATACTGTGTAATTAGAAAGACTCTCATGCTTAACTTATTCCCCGGAGGAACTGGAAGCTACCTGTTGCCAGGCTGAGAATTCTGGAAACTGAACTATTGAGAAGACTGCTTTAACAGGTGTCATAGATATGTTAGGAATGCTCAATGAGCACACTTCTTATGTATGCAAGTGACAGATACGCACTATTTCTCAAAAGTGACTCATTCCTGCATGACATATGTCCAATGAGTCCTAGAAGATACAAAACTGGTGAATCCTATTTGGCTACATTGCTGAACTCCTGAAGTGTATTAGATGGGTTAGACATACAGTTCTTGCTGAAGAAGACAGGCACATTGTCAAGAACTAAAATTAAATGATGAAGGTCATCCAAATGGAAACCTCAAGTCAACCTTGGACTGTAAATGGAAGGTTCTTCACTCAAAATATGTATCTAACTAATGAGCATCTATATAAGCAAAGGCATAGAGAAGCAAACTATGCTAATGAGCCATAAATATTCTGCTGGTTGTTATTTATTAACACCAATTACTAAATTCAATGCCAATTAAAGTATTTACAGACCTCACACCAACAACGTCCATGTGACAACCGTAAAATAGTAATATTGTAAAAATTACAACCTTAGTCACAACAGTAATGTATGTTTCGTTAACCAATGTTTAGATTTACTAAAAAGCAAAGTTACACTAATATTTTAATAAAATTACAAGTATTTGAAAAGTGCATGGCATTTGAAATAAAGCTGAAATATAAATAAAGAAACAAACATTAGGACTTGGGACAAATTGTGATTGATATCCATTTGATTGCCACAACAAAATAACTTTTTTACTTTAATATTGATTGAAAAATGAGAATACTCCAATTCTAAAAGTTTTAATAAATTATTCTTCATTTTAGGAAGTAGGTCTTTACTAAAGCGTGGGAGATTTTATCTCCCACCTGCTATGAGCTCATGTCTTTTAATATGTACTGTGCTTACTCTTATGCTTTAGCAGTTAACATAGTTGTCTGAACAACAAAAATACCCCTTAAAGAATTAAAGATTCTTGGATTTCCAACTACTCACAAGCAAATAACTGTACTGAGAAAACACAAGACACACCTGACTGTACTTTTTACTTATGTTAAAAGTTTATCTTGTAAATGAAAGAATGCAGATTCGTAACTAAATGAGCAACTTCGTCAGTTTAGCAATTGATGATCACGTGCACACAACACACGGTGCAGAAAATGAACCAAACCCTAGCCCTTTCAAAACAAGTTGTAGAAAAATTCATAGTCACAGTTGCTTTCATAAGCATTTCAAGAAAGGGCAGTTGTGGAGCATCTAAATTGTGCAATATAAAACATTGTAAGTAATGTGGCTGAAAACAGAAAAGCAGAGTTCTTTAAAAACAACCAGTGCTTCCTTTAAAAGTGATTTTTTTTTTAAATAGGTGAATACTCTAGCCAGGCAATTTCAGAAGATCACTGAAGCTATTGTGAAACAATCCAATTCAAGCTTCTGTTCAGCTGAATGCTACTTTTGCTACAAGATCTACATCATTCCTAATTTGTATTTTGTATTTCAGTGTGGGCATTTGTTATGAGATCCATCTCTCAACAAAGTCTCCTAGTCAGTAACCAGGTCTCAACCATTGCTAACAAAGATAGAAAAAGTTCTGTCTACTGTTACCACCTGCATTCCTTCTTTTTGTACTGCATTGTGCAGGTTCTTGTAATGAGATTCGTCCATTTTAAATTTATTTTTTGTTCAAGTGGCTGGCTCACAAGATGCAACCTTTTTTCCAACAGGCTTTTGCAGTTCGAAAATATTTGTACAGTTGTCACTGTCAGTCAACCTAAAACATCAGCTTTCTTCTTTTGCTGCTTCCCCCTGAGCTTCCCCAGTTTGTTCAGTGGGGTTTCTCTGTGCATCTTCTTCCCCTTCTGCAAGAAACAAAGGTAAATTTAGTAAAAATAGTATGAACAATGCAACTGAAATTTGCATGTGCCACTGTGTTCATATCTGGCAGATACACAAGTCTGGGTTGGTTTTAAGCAATACTAACTGGCTACGTAAGTTTTATACAATGAGAATGAGATTCAAAATATAAAGGCAGACTCCCACTTAATAATGCAAAAATTCTGCAAAAGCAGAAGACTTTAGATGGGGCTTCATTATGTTAGAAGTGACTGGATGGCATTCTGTAATCAAAGAACATGCCATTTCAAACTGATTTTAGTATTTCAGAGGAGCAAATTTAATAATAGACATAAAACAATGTGTGGTGTAGCATGTATGTAATTTTTTTTATTTTCGCTCTCCCACACTTCATAATTATGGCATATATCTCAGCATATTAGTTAGCCTAATGGCTGACTTCGAAAGATACAAAAGGGATAGACTGTCATCTGTACTTCTGTTCTTGCCTTTCTTAAAATAGCTAAATATATGTGTGTTTACACATATAAGTACATATAGCTCAGAAGCATTTTATAAGATGTATCTACAAGTAGCTAGCAGAATTCTATGTAGAAATAATTTAACTATCACAACTATTAAACTGTGTCCTGAATTAACATTGGCTTAGAATCATTGCCTCTTGACCCTACTTAGTTTATAAGTAAATTGGCTTATAATCTCTACATGGCCATGAACACTACCTACTCTGTATGAGATATTTACTTCCCTGTTCTGGAAATATGGACTCAGGTGTTCTCATAACAGCTGGAAAACATTGCCATCTCCTGGAAATGCATATTTTAAAAATTCAGTAGTAATCATATTTATTCTAATTTTAGCCTAAATAGCTTGTGACCCATCATATCAGCCAAAACTTACCACTAATGCAATAGGCTTAACAAACCCTTGTGAATAGTTTACCCTTCCTTTCCCTCTATGACTATAGAAAGGGGCTCCTGAGGATTTAGCTGATGGATCATAGGTACACCAAATGTTTTATCATTTCTAAGCTATGAAATACGTATATGCATACAACACACATACACATTCAAATTATACTTGAACAATATATACTGTGTGTATGAATATGTGCAGGTGTAAGTGTATGTCAAGTATAATTTTAACAATGCATAGATATCAAAACCTAATACACTGTTTTCAAGAATGATTCCTCTTGCAGTTTTCTTTTGCTAAAATATGGATACTTACCAGTTTTATTTATATCAAGTTCAGATAATTTCAGGGATAGTTCACTAGAATTCCCACTTGTTGAAGACACAAGTATATCATGAAGAGCATTTCTTCTTCCAGTTCTTCCTGAAGCAATGAAATCTGCATATGTAGATTCCACATCAGTCATTGCTAACAAGTATCCTCATAGCAGTATCTTAAAAAAACAGAGAAACACAATCTCTTTACTGCAAAGAAGGGCATGCAGTTAAGAGATGGAGAAATTTTCAAATGTTTTAAATATAAAAATGATACACTTGATTTACAGTGAAATTTCATATTAAATGAAGGGATTGGAGGAGTTATCCAATAGGATACTGGACATAAAATCCCTAAGCAGGAACAGAACAGAAACAATAATTCTGAGTGTACCATATATGATTATATTTAATGTTCCTAATGGCTATTCTATATATTCTGTCTCCAAAATAAAGGCTGAGATCACAAAATAAGGGTCAAATGAAAAACATAAATGATAAATAGTACCAAAGCACACAAAAATAGAGAAAAGCTATGTAGCTTACCATTTCATTGCCCAAATGCCTTTCAAATAAACAATATTTATTATTTATGTTATTACTTTATTTTTTACTGTAAACTGCCCAGAGTCATGAAGCTGAGATGGTAAACAAGGTAAAGGAGTCCCTGTGGATTTTACTCCGTTAGTCGTTGCCAACTATAGGAGGTGGTGCTCATCTCCATTTCAAGGCCAATGAACCAGTGCTGTCCAAAGACATTTTTGTAGTCATGTGGCCAGCATGACATCATGGGGAGCTGTTTCTTCCCATTGAACTGAAATCTATTCATCTACTCACATTTGCATGCTTTTGAACTGCTAGATTGGCAGGAACTGGGACAAGGACAGGAACTCACCCTGTCACATGGTACTGGGTCTTGAACGTGGGTTGCCGGCTTTCCAGCTGACAAGCCCAGTGTTTTAACCGCTGACTACTTACTGCACTGCCTTAGAGTGGGGCAGAAATTTTATTAAATAAATAAGGGTTTATGACATGGAAGATTTTAACAGACCTTTGTTGGAAAAGTTCCACATCAATGATGCAATAGCTGAGAAGACTGTCAATCTCTCTTGACAGATCTCACCAGAGATGAACAGAAATGGAAACAAAATCCCCTGTGCATACTACATTAACAGCATGTAGTTGTATATGTAGTATATCAGAGCAGTATTCCTTGAATTATGTTGTGTGGAAGACCACAAACTGGTGCAAGTCTTGAAGGAATCATTTATTTATTTATTTAAATATATATGCCACCTAACAACTTTGGGTGATTCACAAGCGGAAAGAAGAAATGAAAGCATACAATACAATATACAAAAATGAAGAATAAAAATATAGGGAGAATGACAGAAAACCACGCAGGAGTGGAAAAATAAATCCACATAATCCAAATAAGAGTTTTGTGGGTTTTGGATCTTTTCAATTCCATCAATTAAAAAACCCTATTTACAAATAAAGACATGTTTGTATATGTCTTCTCAGACATTACACTGAAAGAATAAGAAAAATAATATAACAATGTTGGATAAAGAAACCCAAGTAATGAAAGCTTTTAAATGAAGGGGCATTGGTCTTATTCTTTTTCCTTCAATGTATCTTGAAAAATTTTTAAATATTGAAATTATTTATTGATATTTTATTATCTAATTAATGTCTATTTTTTATGAAACTATTTGTTTTGTTTCCTTAAATTATGTATAAATTCAGCATTCTTCCACTGAAATCAGGCAGTTTATAGAAGCTGATTAAAAGGAACCAGAGTAACATTTGTGTATAATATGTATGTTATACTAAAAAAGAAGGAAACGTTTTAGATATCCATCTGCAGGGCACTTAAGAACTGGTACTTAGAACTAGGCATTGTGTTTAAAACTGAACAGCAGAGTCAAAAGCTAAGATATTTTCGTTACTTAAAATATTGTCCCTGCACTCCCACCAAAATTTCTGCAATTGTTGATACAGGAGGTTATGTCAGTGGTGATAGCAGCATCTAATAAGCAGTTGGCTATCAGCTTACAGCTGTCCCCTCCTGAACTGAAGGAGTGGATTTTAGGTTGAATGCAGATATTGGAAATGTTACTCTGGTTCCTTTTAATCAGCTTCTATAAACTGACTGCTTTCAGTGAAGGAACACTCTTGAGGCAGATCTGCTCTCTTAACAAGTACTTGGGTATTTTTAGCTTAACCTCTTTACTTATGTGGTTTCCCCCTCTTTTCTTTTGCTCACTCAGCCAAATCTAAACAACCACTAGAGCCTTCCTGGAGCCACTAGAACGGTTATTTGACAAGCAGGAGGATAGGGATTAGGTACAACATTTTATGCAAGCTAAATATAGCCATATTGAATATCTCCAAGCAACTTATATATAAACACAGCCATCTGCTCAAACACGCTACTTTAATCTAGTAAAGAACCTAAACTGGGGCTCATGAATTCATTAAAGCCCTCCACAAGAGAATTACCTCAAGAAATCTTCAAACTGACAAGAGCTTCTCTCATGCATCCATATCTGACAGACCATTTTCCAGGACAAGGATGTAATGTTCATAAACTGCAAAAATGTGATTCTAATGTGAGCAAAAATTCATCATCTTTAGAAGGAGCTACAGTAAGCTTAGAAACTATAATTTTACCTTTACCAGATCACATTATTTTATCTCTTACTAGATAGTTTGAGGTTGGTTTTATTTGTTTACTTCATTTAAATTCCATTGAAATCCAGATCAACCTCAGGTGACACATGCCATTCTGGGACACAAAGCACCAGCAACATTGGCATGGGGACTCTTTTTCCACCACAATACTGTTTCCAGACCTAGAGCAATTGGTATGAAGAGAATGATAGCCCAATTTCACAAGTACTATTTCTCTGCCAAAATAAATTGTATCACAACAAATTTTTTAAAAAAGGAATGGGGATAGATTACTCTTGCAAACTATTCCTTAAATCTTATTGTTTTCTCATTAATGTAAGCATAGAATTTTCTCACTCACTTTAGCAATCTTCATCTCATTCCTATGCAAGGTTTCATTTTGACTCTTTAAACATCCTTATAGGATTTCTGTTGCTCTTTCTTCTGGAAAATATTTAAAAGGAAACATCTTACAACATACTTTTTAATTCATCTCCCCTATAACTTGGGGGCTTCTCCCAGAACTCCCAAACTGTGATCTTCAACATATTTTGGTCATAGCTGAAGGATGCTCAAAAATGTAAGGCTATCTGTATCCTAACACTCTATTTTTGTATCCTGAAAACAACTTGGAAAGGATGGGCCAAAATGTTTAAAGGGTTTTTTTTTTTTTTGTGGGGGGGGATGAAGTAGGGAGAGCTTAAGGAATTGACCTTGGCTCTTTAAAACCCTACTACCATCTGCCCATTCAAAGTTGTTATAAGCCACATAGCCTACAGTTCTTCCAGGTAAAAAAATGTTACCAAAAAAGTGCACCTGTAACCATAAGGATGTTGCACAGCCCTGCTTAGTGAAATGATTGAACTTAAATTTGCAAGATCTAAGTTCAAGTACTCCCCACATCATATAGCTTCCCAAGTAATTTTGATCAGTCACTCCCCCCAAAAATTCACTTATTCCCCTCACAAAGAGCTAAGCTCTTCAAGAAAAAAAAGAATATACTCATGCAATAAACAAAAATAGTTGGAAGCCAAATGATTGCATCAAGTGTGTTGAAAGGGGAAAAGGGAGATGTGTGTAGCTACTTTATATGATTTCATTTCTCTACTACATCAGCTGTTATCCACAAAATAAATGGATATATATACATGTTTGAACATGTATTCAGTTTGGCTATTTTCCTATTGCTCACAGCTCTAAGAATTGAGGAATAAAGTAAAAAGAATTGAGCAATTGCAAGAATTGAATTTTGTGCAGCACTTCAAAACACACATTCAAATTATGGGTAGGACCACTTTTATTTTTTATACTATATTGTATTATGTTTTAAATATAAAATAGATTTTTCTTTAAAAGCTGTAGATAGAGGGCAATGTCATAATGAGAGTTTCATGGCCTCTATAAATTTAAAATAGTTTTTATTTCTTTTTTTCTTCTTAAAGTTGCTCCTATCAACTGCAAAAGTGCAGCAGGGAAGGGGCATTTTATTTCTCATCAGTATCATACCATTATGGCCTTCTACTAAAACTAAACATTACAGATAGCTTTCCCTTTTGTGAAAAATTAGAGAAATTGCAGTTTCAATAGTTGTTGAGTATAATGGGATGGTAAAGGCAGTGAGAGAAATTGCAGTTTCAATAGTTGTTGAGTATAATGGGATAGTAAAGGCAGTGAGAGAAGCCAGGGATATTTGGTGGGAAGGTGATAGCAGATAGTATAAGGTGACATAAAAGAGAAAAGCCATCAGAAGAGGTAGAGAGAAGAGATATAGTGGTGTGTGTGTGAGAGAGGGGGGGAGAGAGGCTAGAATGATAGAACTAGACAAAAGGAGAAAAGGGCAGAGGGTTTTTTTTGGGGGGGGAGGGAGAGAAAAACTCTTAAAGTGAAGTGGACATAGAGGAAGAGGTATCACAGGCTACATCCAACCTCCTGCCAGCTGGCAAAAGGCCACATGTTTTCAGCCGAGTCTTTGAACAAGGAGCTACAGATGTGTCACAGATAGCTATTTGAATTGCACCCCAGGGAGCTATCAGTTTCCATGGCCAAACAAATAAGCAAAGCAACAGGAAAACAACACACTCTGTGGCTGATAGATGGCTTAGAAGTAAGACAAGGCAAAACCCTCATTTTCTGGAATGCAGCTATGGAGAGGAACAAGTTAAGTTGCACCTTAAGCTGCCAAAACTTCCTTCTAGAGCGTTAAGTTTAATTTTATTTGTTAAAATGGTAAAGCATATTAATTAAGAATATGATTTACCATATTTATTATTAAATATTTATTAAACCCAAGTATTCCAGCAGAACATTTTTCCCATTATGTTCCAATTTGACTTTCACCAGTGTTAATTTCTCATGTGATCTGGAATCGTGTTCTAGATATGTTTTTGATAACACATTCCACTGCAGAACAGGCAAAAAAAAGAAAGTAGCAAGAAAAACAGAAGAAAGGGTGGGGAGAAACTGAAAGAAAGATTTTTCAAAGATTATTTAAGAGATTTTGATTATTTACAAGAAAAGAGACACATAAATAAATCTTTCTCACCTTCTCTAAATTAAAACTACCACCAAAAGGTATGGATTTCCAAGCTAAAAACCAAGATACACATAAAAGACAATGCACTTAACACAGTAGAACAATAAAACTGGGAAAGACTATATATTTTCTGGATCAAAATATCTGATCCTTTAAATATAAAGATGTATAATAGTATCATACTACTATTATATACTATTATAATCACTTTTCCTCTGGGAATCCAAGGCACCATTTTAAATTCAATTTAACTCCTCAGCTGAGTTCTGAACTACAAAAGCACTGGGTAATTAGCAAATAATTCCTTTAAAGCAAAGTGGAACTCTTGATATTAATTTAGTCCAATGTCACAAACTAATTATCCCTATCAGACTGCTTATCTGTTAAGGTGGAAGCTGACAATAAATCTTGTTTCCATGACCTACATAAAATTGTAATCACCAAGTGGCAATGAATATTCTATATTAATCAATTAAAGATGCTTTAAAGTATTTTCATGCTAGTTGCATATTATTATTGCTTTCCACACCCACATGTCAATGTTAATTAAAAAAAATCATTTCAACAAATAAAAATGACAAAACTGATCTTGTATTAAAATAATGGTCACAGCCTTGAGTATATTAATTTAAATATATGCATAGAGTAATCAGAAATCCTAACCCTGTGGATTATGAAAATGTCCTACTTTCTTACCCCTTATATAATAATAAAAGATTACCCACATTTTGGCTACGTGGCAAGTTGTAATTAATACAAAAATGAAGTGAAAACTTCTGAACTTCCTCTCGTTATGACAATCTGTAGAAAATGGAGAAGGAGTTCAATTAGTTCAATTTATTTTTTATAAATTTTTTATATAGTGGTATTCATCAGTATTTTGGAAGCCATTATTCCTTATAAGGAAACATACACAGGCAAGTTCTGAATTAAAAAAAATCCCTATGTTAATGGATTATTGACTACAAACTGACCATAGCCACCTGTTTAAAGGTGTTGCGACAGAAATTAAGAGACTGTGAGTTGCAGTTTTGCATTAAACATGAAACCAGTTGGTGAATCTGGCCCAGTCACTCCCCTTCAGGCCTAAGAAAAAAAGCAATGTCATGCCACTTCAAAAAATAATGTTGCCAAGAAAACTGCATGGATTATAGGGTCCTATAGAGTTGGGTAGGCAATAACTTTTAATAATATTAACAATCATCATTATGGAACTGCTACCTTGTGAGAATGGTAATGCATTTGACTGTGTGAAGTTTTTAAAATTAGCTTAACTTTCAGTTTGGGTCCTGGATGAGGGAGTGTCACATGTGTTGTTGGTGCTATATTGCTAAGCCTTGCTATACAAAATAGCAGCTGAAACAGGAATAGCATTAGGGTTTCCTAATGCAGCAGTGTTGTAGGCAAGTGCTTCTCTTTGCCTCTGTGTTTGGAGTTTATCTGACGTTCACCGAGTTGATCATTTACCTGCTCATAATTTAAGCTAACATTTATCTTGTCATAAAGCAAACAATACAATATTTATATTTAATTTTGCACAACGGTGTAAATTCACAAAAATGCAACTTTTGGAATACAATAGAATCACCCATCATTTCGGAAATCTAGGATTTACGCAGTCAATTTTTCTACTACAGCTATAATCCTGGTTTAAGGATCCAAATGATATTGAGAAATAAAGTTTAAAAACTGATATTATTATCCAAGCCCATGTTTTACGTCTATGGGGTAGAGAAGATATTACAAAATTCTAACTTTCATTTAATGCTTATATTTAAACCAAAAAAGAAGGGCGGGAGGGGAGGACACAATGAAAAGGGGCGTTGGCTTACCTGAAACGCCCTTTCTCAGCATATTGATGGAGAAAACTTGGAATACTTATAGATTCAGAATAGTATCCACAATATGATCTAATTAGCAAATTGTCACTGCACCTCTTCTCCAAATACTTTTGAAATAAAACAGGAATCATCAGAGATGAATCACTATGGTCCTTCTGACAACATTTGAAAGAATATACTAAGGAGAAACCAGTGCATTTCTACTACAATACACTAAACATTTGTCCAATCTGATTTTACTGATCCAAACTGACATATTACAATATCTGTAAAAGGAAGCAGCTGCATTTAATAAATCTGGAAGTCAATTCAGAAGGCATTTTTATATCAGGCCCATCTTTCAAAACAGGTATGAAGAACTAAAGCTTTGCTTCAAAGGGAAAACTTTAATATACTGAAAGCTTAAAAGAGAATCAGTAAAGAAACTGTTTTTCAATTATTTCCAGAAATTATCCTACTAGTGATAAAGAGAATTTCAGCAAGGATAGGGAGCAGCAATTTAACTTTCTAATATGACGTGACTTTCAGAATTAACCCAGCAATCTAGTTTCAGAGAAATATTACTCATATTCAATCATTTAATGCAAACAATCACTCAAAGCTTGATACATAAGAAAACTAATTGGTTTGTTGTAGTTTAGTTTGTTTTCCAATTATTTTGCAATAATTGCAAAAATATATGCAAAATTAGGAGAATAAATTTTCTGAAAAGGCTGCCTAAAATTATTTAAAATGGATATAATTTATATGTGTTCAATAAACAATGAATTACTTTATTTTATATGGAATCTTTGCAAATGTACATACAATTTCTTTCCAAAAACAAATACTAATTTTTTCATGTTTTCTCAAAGGCTTCCAAATTTCTAGAAATGTTATTTTTTGGTATGCATTCAAATTAGATTCAGACCAAATATTGTACTCACCAAAAGTGTGTTTGCTTTGGCTGGATTCAGTTCCAGTTTATATTGTGTGATCACTTGAAATTAATCACATTTTGTTAAGACTCAAGTGTGTCAAACAGCACTATAAAGCCTTTAGAGGACTCCATATGCAGTTGTTAACATTTTGCTAAGATATTGTTTAGCAACCTGGATTTTGCTTAGACATCATCCAAGATTTCTGTATGTTTCTGAAAAGGTTTGAAAAACTGCCAGAATCAAAAAGAGAAAATAACCTATTTCTAAAGTGTTGATATCTTTCTGAATAATCTTCAAAACAACATAGCCTTAGAACTATGAGATTCTTCCCCAGAAGAGCATGATTATCTGAAATTTGAGAATTCGAGCACCAAATGTAGGCCTTGCTGCCTACAGATCACATCCCCTGTTGTTGTTTAACGCCTTCTGATTCTTCATGGCCCAATGAATATAATATTACCAGGACTGTCTGACATTTAACCTACTTCTTCGAGTTCTTATAATATCATATTTGTGCAATCAATGGTACTGTCTTGTCATCATGCTTTCGGTTAATCAGTTCCTGGCACATATGTAGATACAGGAAAGTTTATATATGTGGGAACAAAGCCACTAAAAGCTCCTAAGATGACACTGTCGCTGCTTATTTGATTCCACGCTAGAGCAACTTTGCTATCCCAGATAGGAAAAATCCTTCATTAGAAATCCTTAGAGATACATTAATATAATTAAGCATGAAATATTTAAGGAAAACCAGAAGATAGAGCTTATATTCTTAACAAAATGGTTCTCAACTAGTAATACAGGTTGTCCTCAACTTAGAATCACAAATGAAACAAAAATTCTGTTGTTAAGCAAGACAATTGTTAAGTGAGTTTGGCTTCCATTTTATGATCACCATTGCCACAGTTAAATGAATCACTGCAGTTGTTAAATGAATGATGCAGTTGTTAAGCGAATCCAGTTCCCCCATTGATTTTGTTTGTTGGAAGCCAGCTGGAAAGATTACAAATGGTGACCATATGACTGTGAGACACTACAGCCTTCATAAATACATGCCAATTGTCAAATGCCTGAATTTTGTTCACTTGACCATGGGGATACTGTGATGGTCATGTCATGTCATGTAACGGTCAAAAACTGGTCATAGCTCGTTTTTTTTTTCAGTGCAATTGTAACTTCTAAAGGTCACGAAATGTATGGTTGTTAAATGTCTATATTTCTTGCAAATTATTTTAATGAAACATAGGAGTCAGATTTTAGGCTTCCGTGGGTGTCTGGATGGGAAGCAGGCATCAGCCTACAAACTAGTACCACTCACACCGGTAGCTCCTGCTGCTAACTTTAGGTTACCTTGTTTGGCTGAATGGCTGGATTGGGAGCAGGCCAAAGGCATGTAAGGAATCTGTTGGGATGGGGGGGCGGGGGGAAAGGATGGATGTATCCTACAGCATCCCTGTGGTTGGTTGTAAGGATGAATAACTGCAGCAGCACTATAATAGCTGTAACTTTGAAACTGGGTCATAGGTAGCTTCTGGGGGAGTCTGTTATAACCTTGAATGGTCATTAAGTGATTGATTGTAAGTCAAGGACTACTTGTATATGTACTCAAATTACAGGCAAAGACTGAAATTCTTTTTCTTTTTTAATAAAAAAATTATTTCAGTTTTCCACATTTTAAAAACATCTTTTTTTAGTGAACAGCGTGATTCCAGGTTTTCACATTTCCATATACATATGACTTGTGATTACATATTCATCTTTTACACTTAGTTTCATATCTTATCATTATTTTACATATTTTTAAATTAATTTTCTCAAATACTTTCCTCAAGCTTGTTTTATAAATTTTAAATTCATTTATTAACCTATTTCTTTTGACTTTTAAGTATTTCTCATAGCTTCATATTCATTGTGCTTTATACGTTTTATCTGTCAAGTTTGCAATTTCATCATATTGTTATTTCATCATTTCAAAAATTCTATCTCAGTTCAAACATTCCAAAAAAGTTCCCCCCACAATTACCAATTAGAGTGTGCCACCCCTATACCTTATATATCATTTGATTAGTTCCCCTTTAAATCCCAATAATCATTTAACTTTTAATATTTTAAATTCATCATACAAACTGGTACTACTCTCATTACAGCAATCCTCATAATTTATTTCAACTATATTCTACAATTTCATTAAACATAGTTAATAAACTTATCATAGTTTCTCATTTTTCACATTATTCCATCTCTGTTTTATCTCTATATATAGTTTAACAAAAAACAAGCATTCCAATAACAAAAAAAAATCTTTCATTTTAATAATCTATTTTCCTCTACTTTCTAAATAATTTGTTACTTCTAATACATTTATTTTACATCTCATCACCTTGTAGAATCCCTCTTTTTAATTCTTAATTAACCATTGTCTCTTATGTTTTTTGAATAAACAATTTCTTTTCATTTTTGTTTGATTTCCATATTTCTTTATTTCCTGGTTCTGTTTCTTCTTAGCTCTTTTTCCCTTCATTTTTTCTCTCTTTTTCTTACTCCAGTTTTTATCCCCTTCCCTCTTTAAAACTTCCTTCTGGAATTTCCTTTTCTGCTGTTTCCTTTTACTTTGTTTGGTTTTCAAAATATTCCCTTTTTTGATTGCCTCCTCAAATCTCGAGTTTTTAATTTCCATTCTTCTCCCCCTTCGCTTTAATATTCGTTGCTCCAATTGTTCATTTAAGATGGCCTCTTCCTTAATCTGCTCATCCTCTTCTGGCACTCCTTGTTGTTCTTCATGCTCTAAAATCTCCATTTCTAAAAATTGTAATGCAAAACCAAACGACTTGCCTCTTTCTTGTAGTATTTCTTAGTTCAATTTTTAATTCCAAAAAAGGCCTGCCATTTTTAAACACTTCTGATATATATGTGTGTGATTGTGTGTGTGTGTGTGTGTATTTTCTTAAGTTTTCGCGGGTACTTACATGTATGGCATTCCGCTTTGTTCAGGTATTTTCCCACGTCATTGTAGTTGTGCTTTTAAAGTTGTAGCAACGTTTCGGCAGAATCGGCAGAATGATGATGGCAGATGAGATTCTGCCGAAACATTGCTACAACTTTAAAAGCACGACTACAATGACGTGGGAAAATACCCAAACAAAGCAGAATGACTGACATACATATACATACATACATACATACATACATACATACATATATACACATACACACACACACACACATATATCTTTAGTCTTTATATCCACAATTATCCAGTAATTTGATTCAGCCAATGTCTATAAAGTTTATTTCCAATGATAGGTTTTTCCAGATTCATCCAATAGTCTAATGTCCATCAATTTAAGTCTATGCCAAAATTACCAAACAATCCCCAGATAGTTTCTTCCTGCTTCTTTCTTTGTTTTAATATTCAATATTCCACTTTCATTTTCCAGGGTCTCTATTTTATTGTAACAAAGTTTCACTTACTTTGTATCAAATTCAACTTTTAGAAGAGCCAGGTTATAAAGAGTCACAAATAATTTCTTTTACCACTAGATGGCACTCTCTTTTATATCCAAATTCCGCCCCTTTTCCCCCCTTGTTTTTTCTATTTAGGGCTTTTAAGATTCAAAGTCTAAATAAGTCCAAATATCAATTACTGTTTTTTATTTTTTTCTTTGACATGTTTGAGTTCAGCTTTAGTTATGTCTGTTAAGTGCTAAGATCATATATTTATCCAATTTAAACAAATATCTTCTTCTGGCTTCCTCCTTTCAAAGTTCAAAGCCACTTTCAGCTGTCAAATTTTTTTTTTCTTCACTTCCTCTGGCCACTGCTTTAATTATCTCTCTTAAAAATTACTTAAAATTTTAATTCTGGTACCTTGTTCAAATGTTGCACCTGATTAGCTTGGTTTTCATGCTGTCCTCTTCTTCACCGCTCCTGCACAATCTTGTCCAGGTTAGTTCTTCCACTTCAGGGTGGCCATATTTGACCACAGTATTTGATATGGTTTGATATATAACCCCATTTATTACAACCCAAGTTGCACCTGCTGGAAAGTCCCTAATCTATTTAATGGTAGATTAAAACGCAATGATTAGTGGCTTTAGATAAGGAGAAGTATTTTTGTTTAAATTAATCAATCTCCTTACTTACAGTTTAATGTGTGCAATGACATCATACAGATTTCTCCATTCCTCATGATATACAGTACTTTCCAGTCCACGTGCACTAGATCCAACACAATCTATCTGGAGTTTGCAAACTTTGTAAGATCACTAGCCCTTCAAATGAGTATTTAATTTTTGTGGCTCCTTTGGATAAAATCATTGGTTTTGTTGTGGTTTTCAGGGAAATATATTTGTTGCTTATTTCCAATCATTAATTTTTAATCTATATATTATACATTTTGGAGTACAGTTGCTCGCTATTTTTCAAATATCTTCTAAGTTGATTTGAGCCACTTTGGTGTTTGAGTTAAAAGTACTGGATTAGAAATGAGGAGGCTGAGTCTTAATACTGCTTTAGACACAAAGCCAGCAGGGTCACTCTCAGACAGAATGCAGACTTGAACTAAAGAGATGCCGTACCTTTATATTTTGTTATATAAATTAAGTCATATTATATAGCAATCTTTCCACATTCACTTTCCTCACCGGAAAAACTGTATTTTCTAGGTTAGCAAGAATATAAATTAAGCGGATTAAAGCCAACATAAAGAATTATTTATAGTGCTATCCCAAAAAGGCAAAAAAAATCAAAAGCTACTACAATCATACCAGCTATGTTTATTTTTATTGATCATCTCATAAAGCATTTGAGGGAATAAACTTTTTGTTAGGCTAAATTCAATTTCTGGTGTCTGCATGGATAGTCCATGTAATTTTTTATTTAAAAGAGATTCATCGAAGCTGTTTCTTTTTCAATTTTCACTATAAAAAGAGATCCTGCTGAGTAAAGGCACCAGACTAGAAACCAGGAGACTGTGAGTTCTAGTCCTACTTTACTCATGAAAACTAATTTGGTAACTTTGAGCCAGTCTTTCTCTTTCAGTCCAACTCACCTCATAAGGTTGTTGCTTTGGGGAAAGTAAAGAAGGAATATTAGGTATGTTGGCTACCTTGAATTATCTATTAAATAATAATCCTTCAAATACTAATTAAGTCTGATCATCCTAACGTTTTCCAGATCAACCATAATCTAATTGCTAAATAATGAACATTACTTATAGTTAACAGATCTGCTACCTGGAGTGATTTAATTTTGTTGTTAATTGGATTATCTGGGCAAATGACAAAAAATAGAAGCAAGATTAAAAACCCACACACTGAAGAACAAAACAGAAAAAAGGAAACCAGCAGCAGGGAAAAAGACATACTGTAGATAAATTGACTAGGAGTGCGCATACAAGGTACAAAACTCCCTGGGAAATGCAATTACTGTATTTTTCGGAGTATAAGATGCTCCGGAGTATAAGATGCACCTAGCCTTGGGGAAGGAAAAGAAGAAAAAAAAAATCTGCCTCTGCCTCCCAGCATCTATCCAATATTCATCTGGCCCGTTCACTGCCGCCCATTCACCATGGCCCATTCACCATCACGGTCCATTCTAGAACAGCTGATTGGCACCGCACCAATACCCCCACCCCCACAATATTCACTGTATAAGATGCAGACATTTCCACCCACTTTTTTTGGGGGGGGGGGGAAGTGTGTCGTATACTCCAAAAAATATGGTCAAATTGGGATACCACTAACATTATCCGCTTTCTTCAGAGGCGGCATTTAACATAAAGTCCAGTACATTTGAGAAATACTGACTAAAGGAAGGCTCATTTAAAGAAGTGAGTGGCTATGTCTACTTCAAGAATAAATTAATATGATAGTCCATTAAGATTAAGAAGCTTCTTTGGGGCAAAGTCCTACATACTTTTTCTCAGTCTTTTTTCAACTCAAGTAATTATATGGTTGAGGTTTTTATTTATTTATTGTTAGCTGAAGCAATGCCTTTGCTTCTGTTGCTAGGCAACTCTGTAGTATAATGTATGCTATTATTTCAACAGGAAAGCCTGAACAGGCCATTTGCTGTTTCCAGCATTATTACATGGATCACTATAGGACAAAAGCCATTCTGAAATTACATTTAAATCACATTTTAAAAACTGGGATTTGTTTCAATGTCTTTTAGTAAACAACGAGAAGCTAACATTTCTAATAAAGTGCAAACTTACTGAAATTTCATGCTTATTTAAGAGAATGCAAGGAATACTTTATTAGACACTTTTAGCAAAAGTCGCTAAAATATAAATGCTATTTAAAATCTTTATTGTTGTTGAAATACATCTTTCAGCCTCTTTGATACATGAAGAAAACATAGAAAAACTTCAAGTATTTCATGCAGTTATTTTATCACCAGTGTACCTTAAAAATGTTTGTTGGTAGTAATTAATTCCTTGTTCAATTATAGTCCAGAATCAGTCTCTACATAGCTCTATGATTAACAAATACAAATTGATTGTAATTTGTCAGCTTGTTATTTCTAGAGGCTCAACAAAGATGATGAAAAGTAATATATATTTTCTGTCTATTATGTATCGCATCTCTTGTGTTATTAACCCGTATTGCTCTAAACAGTTGTCCATCGATACTGGCAGTAAAAATAAAGTATTCAAGATAAAAAATGGATCGCAGTACTAGGACACTCTCTGACAAATGAGTAGAATGAGACCTATATTTCTTCCCTTCATTCTGAATGCCAAGATACAAGCAATGATTGGTTGGATGTACTTTGAGTCTCTCATGTAATATCTGCAGACAGAGCTCCTTCATATCTTTCTGACAATAGCCAGGTGCCTTCCAGGAAATATAATGCAAGAATGACCTATTCTGGTGTTATCTGGTTCTGTTATGCAAACCCAGTTACTTTATATTGTAAACCATGTTTACAATGTCTGTTAAGTGAACACAACCAACTGTGATTTAATTAGCAATCCTTAACGAAGTAAATTGTGATTTCATTTTATGTATGTATGTATGTATGTATGCATGTATGTATGTATGAATGAATGAATCCAGGAAATTATTTCTTCCATAAAGCAGACTTGTTTACAAAAATGAGATTTGTACCATTATTAAATGTGTAACTTCTCTGTGATAGTTCTACATAAAGAAAAATTTCTGCAAAAATACTGTGTGGTCTGAGTTCTTTTATTCAATGCACTATAAGACTTGGAATTAGTTGATGAATCAGTTGTTTAGAAGAATATAGTCCTAAATTGGATTAGTTTACTTTTTCAAGGAACAGAATTTGCCACTTTATGAGAAATGGACAGATTTAAGCCTAAGTATTTGGCTTTGTACTGTGACATAATGTGTTATCACATTTAATATTTCTTACTTTTTTCAGGTTAGCATTGGTAAATGTGTCTGGCTTTTTGGAATTTATTGGGAAACATAAGTTATTTTATAAAATATTTTGTCAAAAGCTCTTGTGTATAAATTAATTTGAGCGGAAACATATTCAAATTATGCAATTTAATATTTTCCAAGCCTCAATTTGGGGGTGGTGGTAACATAAAAATTAAACAGAAATAGAAATGCAGATGTCTGTATACTTATATTCAAATTTGGAAGTGTAGGAAATAAACTTTATAACATTCAAAGGATAAACTATATAAAAGCACCAATTCTTCTCAGACTCTTATCTTTTCCCAACCACTGTTAATTTCCTCTCTACCTTTTCTTATACTGATTCTGCATTCCTCAAGCATTGGAAAGTGAAGGAGCAGATATCCTACCCTTGACATTGTTGCACTTACCAGAAATCAAAAGATTATAAAGATTTCTGAAGTGGGGAGCCTAATGGGGTACCTATTGGAGATCTCAGGCATAAAATATAATCTTATTTTGAACAATGTAAATCATATGTGGGATGCTGGTTTTCCAACCTCTAAAGAAGGGACAGAAATTAGCAGTTATTTGATCAAACCTGTTCCTACTGTAAAGCAATGAAATCCTGGTCTCAACTCTTTAGGTGGTATTTAGGGCATTGGTTGGAACCATGACAATGCCCAATACATTCCCTATTCCGATAGCTGAATCAGGCTAAGAGTCCAGTATTAATGGTTACTGATCAATATTTATTAATTTTCTTCTTCATAGTGTTAGTAAAAAAGCTTACTAAAGGCTTACTCAACCTTAAAGTTTAGTCTCTTGTTACTGGAATGATAAAGGATTTTCATATTAATGATTTTAATTTAACTTGTGAACCAGAAAGAAATGGCATAAAAATGACAGGAAGA
This sequence comes from Pseudonaja textilis, assembly GCF_900518735.1. The sequence goes on from NW_020769338.1 coordinate 7,064,853, forward strand.
AAAAAGTATTCTTGGTTAGAATGGACTAGGACCATGATGGCGAACCTATAGTATGCATGCCAGAAGTGGCATGCAGAGCCATTATTCCAGGCATGCGGAGCAATTGCCCGTTGCTCTTTTGGGTTCTGGCATGCCATCCACCTGACTTCATGTGCGCATGTGCACCAAAAACCAGAAGAGCAGCTGCCTGGTGCGCATGTGCGTGCCTGGAAGATGATCTTGTTTCCAGAACGCGCATGTGCATGGCCACTTGCTCTTCTGGTTTCTGGTGCGCATGTAGGTGCAAAGACCAGCAATAGGAAGAGTATCGGTAGTACATGCTAGAAGACCTGGAAAGGGGCAGAGCTGTGGGCCAGGACAGGCGGGCTGGGGCTTCCCTCCCTCTCCACCTGAGTGGGGTTCTTGCATGGCTCCAGCCCATGGCACATCCATGCTCTGGAACGCCTGGCCAGCTTGGGCGCCCCAGAAGAGCTGGCCGAGCCCCCACCACCACTTTTGCCACCACAACCACCCACATGCCGGCAAGCCATGTGGGCAGCTCGCCTCCCCGCCAGCAGCTCCTCCAGCGTCCCGCCAGGAAGTGGCAGCACAACAACCACCACCAGAGGCGAGGATAGGAGAGCCAAGGCTTTTCTCCCTTCTTGTATAGCCCCAGCTGTCCTGGCCAGCAGGTCTGCTTCCCTTGCTCTTCTGGGTTCTGGTGTACTGGCCATCTCGGGCATCCACCCAACCAGCAAATGCTGCCCCGTGTGCCCAAACCGACCAAGCACTCTGGACCACAGATGCGCGTCAGTGCCCCTGGAAGAAGGGTTGGGGCTCTACAAGCCCGTTTGGGTGGGGAAGAGAAGCCCTGGCTTACCTGTCCATGCCTCTGCTGCTCCCTCACCCCCGGCAGCAGCTGTTGCACTGCCACTTCCAGGTGGGATACTGGAGGAGGAGTGTTGGGAAGAAGGTGAGCTACCCACATGGCTTGCTGGCATGGGAGCAGCTGTGGTGGCCAGCTGGTCGCTCCTGCCCTTCCCCTTGCAGCTGCTGCTCTTCTGGGGGGGGGGGGGGCTGTGCAGGAGCTGAGCCAGGTGGGAGGAATGCATGCCGTTGGGAAGTGGTAAGAGGTGCCCAAGCTGGGAAGCTGTCACGATCCTTTGGAAGAAGTGGCGGGAGAGGGAGAGGTAGCTGTGCTGGCCTGTTCTGAGGCTGGGAAGGGGCTACAGCTTTCCAGTGGAGGAGGCCGCAGTGTGTATGTCCCACCACCTCAATCGGGATTGGGAGGGGGAGGGAGGCGCAAGTACCCCCGAAGGCAAGGCGGAGCCGGTGCATATGCACAGAACTGGTCTTTGCATGTGCATGTGCACCAGAAACCAGCAAACCAGGTGTACTGTTAAACATTTTAAAAAGAAATTTGTATGTATCAACATAGATTGGTACAAATGAATTGAATTATTGTCTATACACACTTGACTTTGCTTAATTCCAGTGTAAAGATGTAAGAAAATGAAAAATCATGTCAATATCTGACCTGATTCAGCAGCAAAATATGAATGCATAATCAATGTCAGACTTGTTTTACATAACAACTCTGTATGTTATTTTAACAGACTACACACAAAAGATCTTAAACTAAGTCAGAACCTAAAAATAAACTGAATCATCTTTACAGATGGCAATTACTTGGACAGACTCATATATATTACACTCCCCCTAAAAAAAATTAGCACCATCAAAAGTCTAAAAAGAACTTAACACATTATACAGAACTTGTGTTGGGCTCCCAGCTTGCTACAGAGCTGATCAGCTTCGAACACACCTCACAGCAAGTTAGCTGGCAGTGGAGAATATCACCTTAGCTCTGATGACGCGGGATCTGTATTGCTGCTTGTGTGCTAGCCGATGGTGTTGAAGGTTGCTTTAGAATGACTCAGTAGAGCTGTCAGCTGCAGGATGGATTCTGAAGCAACTGCAGGCTGGATTCTGAAACAATTGCGGGGCTGGAAATGGCTTTTTCATGTATTGATGTCGTGCATATTGTTAGAGGGGGTTGGGGCACATATAGGTAGGTGGTAATTAAGCATTGAGTTAAGACATGGTGAAGGTGGCACCAGGTGGGGATCAGTTAGTGAGGGTCGGAATATGTTAGGGATATAGATATGTTAGGGCTAATAACATTTAGAGATAATAGGTTAGGCGTGGCCAGAACTAGAACTGCGTATAGGCCTGTGTGTGGTGTGGTGTGTCTCATGATAATGATAATAAAAGGAAAGAGAGCAAATTCAAACCCAATGCTAACCTTGACTGGCTTTTAACCAGTCTTGCCTGATTAGAGTATTTGTTGTTTACTGATATATTGAATAAACCAACATTGTCCTAAAGAGGATCTGGAGTTTGGATTCATTTAAAGACAAATCTTCAATACTCAAGGACTGGCTGACAACTTGTATATTCAAGTGTACATGTATAATACCTATCAATACCTTCATGCTATATGTGTATAATGACACTAATGTGCATAATACAGTATATGAACTTACAACACATACTAATAAAGAAAATTCCATAATCAAATAATGTATATTTTGTCAGGAGCAACACTTATCTTAAAAATAGAAAATGATTACTATTGCCAGGAGTGACTAAAAGCTTAAGACCTTTCCAATACAGAAAGAACTCAAATCAATTATGGTTTCAAAGTCAATTTGAGATTCTGTGAGTAAACAGAATTAGACCAAACTACCTTATCAGATATACAGTTCTCTACTGAATTTTCTTAAAATGGTAATTTTTAAACATATAGTTCAGCAATGCTAACAGAGGCTATTCTATTTTGAAGCAATGATGAACTAATGGGACATGGGTGGTGGGTGGGTTCAAGTTCTCATCACCTCAGACTTCCTCAACCAACTCCCTCAACTCTCCAAGTGTGTTGAGATAACACTTAAGAACTATGGGTTTGAAGGATAGTATGCTGTATCCTTGAAATCTTTAATTTCAAAAACTAAAATATTAATTTTAAAGGTAATGGGCGTTGGTTCTTACATGACACGCCATTTCTATTCGAGCTGGGAGGATCATCCAGAGAGTGGG
>NW_020769338.1:7077930-7194209 GCF_900518735.1 Pseudonaja textilis
CTCAATAGTTCAACTCAGCCTACAATCAACACAGACTGAAGCACCTCCCACTCTCTGGATGATCCGAGCAGCTCGAAGGAGAATCTGGGATCCTCCAGGATCTTCCATTTTGTATTTATTTAAATGAATGCCCTTTTATTGAGAGATATAACTATATTCTATTTTTATTGATAATTGGAAGCACTAAAAGGTGGGCTTACATGATGCCTATATTAATGTAGTAAAACTGAGTGATTCAAACAAAGTATTATGGTTGAGCATCAAATGAGAAAATAGGCTGCTTTGGGACAATTGTGCAGGGCTTGAGCAATGCATCAAAGTTGCCCATTTTTCTAGGAAGTATATAGGACTAAAATTATTAAAGCATGAAGACTCTATGATTACTACTTCATGCACATGAAAGCTATCAACACTATCTATGCTTGGACATTTTTTAAAAGGCAAATGAGATCCAGGCCTTGCTCTTTTAATCTTTTTCTAAGCATATCCAAGTAGAATTTGCCTGAAGAAACTATTACAAAGGGAGGTTACTTAAAATTCTGAGCTTGAGCTTGTTGTTTATTTCACATTCTCCATGTGCATTCTTGACAACTTTAAAAAGAGAAAGACTGAATTGTTTACATGCCTCGCTATTTTATGATTTAAATGAGTCTTTTAATTTACTGATTGTGATCTGAAGCTTGGCAACCAATCCAGAAATTATACTGAAATAAATTCAGGAAGAAGAAAACAAGCTAAACTTTCTCACAAACAAATCCTTGGAGTGATTGATTCTTAAGAAATATTTCCACACTTCTTACCATCAGTTCAGTCAGCTTTGGAGGACATGCTTTAGCTTTTGTTCAAAATTATGAATGGACTGAATTATATCATTTCCTCTGGATTAAGGATCTGGTTGAATACATATTAAATACTACAGGTAGTTCTTGAATTATGACAATTAGGAACATAATTTCTACTGCTAAACAAGAGTATATTGTTAACTGAATCATATCTAATTTTGCAACTTTTTTTTGCCATGGTTAAGCAAAACAGTGCAGTTGTTAAATGAATCATACAGCTGTTAATAAATACAGATTTCCCCCTATGTCTTTGCTCATTGGAAGTTGGCTGAGAAGATCACAAATGGCAATCACTTGGGAGGCTGCAACATGCTGGTTACTGGGCAACCAAATTTTGATCACATAGCTATGTAAATGCTATGATGATTGTAAGTGCAGCTACCAGTTCACTTTTTCAGAGCTGTTATAATGTCAAAGAATTGCTAAATGAATGGTTGCAAGTCTAGGACAATCTGTAATTTGGAAATTATAAATTTATGCCTGTGTCCAAAAATTAGGTTGTGCTCTTATCAATGAATTTTAGTAATTCATGTGTCAGATGAAGAAAATTTAAGCAAATTAAATTTACTTTGAATTTGCACAAATTGTGTTTCTGCTGCAGAGCTCTCAAAGGACTACACAATTTAAAATATAATACAGTCATAGTCACATAACAAAAGTAAACCAAATAGTATTATAATCTATGAAAGACCCTATAAACATACATTTTAGCCCATCTAAAATTCAGTAGTCATTGTGTTTTCTTTCATAAAGAAGTTCTACCTTCTGAATGCTATTACAAAGAAAACTGTCTCATAGACTCACCAAATTAGTCTCTGCTGATGAGATCATCTTTCTCTCTCTCTCCCACCCTCCCTTCCTTTTCTCTTCCTTTTCTTCTTGGACAACTGCTTATTATGAACTAAAGTGAATTCAAAGTTCCTGGGGGCATTTATCATACTTCCTATCGTGCCTTGAATTTTCCCCACCCTGAGGAAGCTGATACTTCTCTTACAACCCAGTAGAGCATCTAAGGAGATGAAGCTTCTAGCAAGATTATTTTGACTTCTTCACCAAAGCATCTCAATTGTGCTAGGCAATGATGGAACAGATGTCTGCTCTCCAAGGTCCTGAAGCCTGATAGTTGAAGAACTGGATAGAAACCTACCATCTCCACCTCCCCATTTGCACCTGCTTCTTGTTGTGTACTACTAGACAACCCATGACACATTGATCATCCTTCTCTTCCTCTTCCTTTCCTTGAATTTTCACCACTTTCCCCATTTACTTTGCTTATGAGAAGCTTGAAGAGTAAAAGTCAGTGGGGAAGCCAGCAGGAAGTTCCAAAACCAAAGCCAACAAGCAGGTAAATGAGACAACTTGCTGTGGTCACCTCACCATGACCAACACTACATGGCCAATTTGCTGCAGAACAACTAATCTCAGGACAATTTATCAATTCAATTTAATTATTTAAAATAGAAATATTTTAATTTTTATTATTCAGATTTCATTTTGTCTCTCCTTTTAAATCCTTTCTTTATTCTATTCTATTCCAACATTTCTTTGATATCAGTGTAACTCTTGTCCTTCAGTGTGTTGTCCTGCAGTGATTTGACCAGGTGAGTTGGCTGCAGCAAATTGTCATAGATCCCTGCTGATATTGAGAAAAGGAGCAAATTGTCATAGATCCCTGCTGATATTGAGAAAAGGAGCAAGCATGTGTGTAGGGATGGGTGGGTCAGGAATGGTACAGGGAAGGTGTGTGAGAAGTGCCATGTGGATTGGGAAAGGTCTGTGATAGGCAGTATAGTCAGTCAAAGTATCTGAGCATGCACAAGAGTTGCTGTGCAGGTGGGAATGATGTACAGGGGGGGTAACAAAAGTGTGGTTGGTGATGTGGTGCAAGAGATATCACACATGTAGGGTATGTTGGGGGGGATTGGGGAATCAAGAAGAATGCATGGCATCACGGGGCTGGATAAGAGGTACCATGCCATTCAGGGATGGCACACAGGGGAGGCAGTGCAGCCCATTAAGGGTATGCGGGGCTGCCCAAGAAGCACTGCAATTGGTTGGGTAAGGTCAGTTGTGGGTTATGAAAGGTGCATGGGAGTGCACATGAGGTGTTACATTAGCCAGGAAAGATACACAGGAGGTGGTGTAGATCAGACAAGTGCATTGGCATGAGCAAATAGGTGCTCCATAGGTCATTGAAGGCATGCATGGGGTTGGATGTCACAGAAGCCATGGGAATGATAGAAGGAAGTTTGTAGGAGAGTGGCATGGGCCAGAAAGGCAAGTAAGTGACTGCGGCTGCCTGGAGGGGCGGGAGACAACAGATTGTGAGACTGACTGGTAAACAGTCCCAGAATTTTGAAAATGAAGATCATGTGATCTCAGCAGCAGCCAGTAGCAATGAAGCAGCTACAACTTTCCCAAAAGTTCTGAGCATGATTAGGAGACATGGGTCCCACATTTTGGACACATTTTATAAATCAACCCATTTGTAGTACTTTAGTTCAAAAATTGTAGGCCTATGATGAACTACTTTGCAACATAGATAAAGATCATAAAGATAAAGGTCATGACAATGAGAGCTTTAGTAGTATATAGATAATCTTACTGTCACTTTGAGCATATAATGAAATATTTGATGAAACAGGACATAAATTACTATGTATAGCCATTAAAGCACATAACAAAGAATATAATCATCTCATTTTAGTTTAAGACTATTGTCATACATGGTACATGATGACTGCATGAATTAACAAATTTATGAGCCTGTGATTATACTGATAAGAATTATAACTACTCTGCTATGATTATGTATCCTCAATTTTGCCAAGTCTTTAGTTACAGAACTGTGTCTGGTCTTTTGATTTTACAGCAATTATTTCTTGATAAGATTAGCTAAGGAGTTCGTTGTCCTTCTCATTACAGGATTTTTTTGGGTGCAGATTCTACTTTGCATCATTCAGAGCCAGTTTGGTCTAATAGTTAAGGCCTGAGGCTAGAAACCAGAACACTGTGAGTTCTGATCTCGCCTTAGGCATGAAAGTTGATTGGGTGACTGATTCATGCCAGATTCAGTCAACAAGTTGGTTGGTCAATTCCTGTCACAACCAATGGACTCAATTTATGAAAAAAAGCAGACCCTGCACTTGTGGGAAAATGCTAAGAAGGGGGAAAAATCATCGTGAGTCATTAGTTTCTATTCTCTAGTGAACACAACAATGCCATTGACTGCCCAAATGCTACATCAACATCAGCACCTACATACAGCATTTTACACAAAGAAAAAGAGAAAAGTATTCCAACAATGTATTCTAGTCAGCAGAAAATCAAATGAAATATGCACAATGTGTGAACAATATGTAGAGATATACATCCAGCTACGCTCTCCATAGACATCAAGGATTTTTTTAGGAACAGCTACAGCTCAGGACAGAGTGCACTAAATAATATACATCTAATTAAAACTTACTCTAGGTTCAAAGATAGCACAGGAAGAGCTAAGTGAGAAAAATTTTCTGATTTCTACTATTCTGGCGTTCTTTCGAAAGAAATGTTTTAGAGCCAATGGGCCATACTTAAGAGCTATGGTTTAATAATCAGTGCTTATCTTTACTAAAATAAGATTTTAATATAGATCACGTGTCATATTTATTACAAACACGTAACAAGAGATAAGTATTTTGACCCCAATGATATGAATTCCAAAGCATCTAGGAAGTGGTGTTATAGACACAAATAGTATAGCCTCTGTTCAAGACATAGTATTGAGCTAATACTGCCCTTTCAATTCAATACTCACATGAAAATTATTTACTATTTAAGTTGATTCTGCTTTCATTTCTTCTCCTGAAAAGTGACTCTGTCCCTTTGTCCTCCCACAAACATCTCTATCTGTGTTTCTGCTCACTGGGGGAAGTAGTTGCTACATATCCTTTATAAATGCCTCCCACGCTTATATCTACTTTAAATAGCCAACAGTATCCTTTCAAATTTACTGAATTCAAAAAGAACAATATTTGAGAATCATGTTTTCCTGACTGAATTGTAATATTGATTGAAATTTTAAGTTGCCCGACTCCCAGCAACTCTGGGCAACTGACAATTGTTAAAACATTTGAAAAGCAGAGAATACAACCCGCCCCCCTCAAAAACAGAACTAGGCAAGATGTAAAATAAAATAAACCCAGAGGAGGAACAGAATGTAAGAAAGGGGTATCATCTAATCTCTTCAAAGACTTGGGAAAAGAGCCAGGCCTTTAAAACCCTTTGAAATACCAACAGGCTGGGACTGATTTGAATTTGACCTCATTCCAGAGGACAGGCACTACAGCAGACAAAATGGGCTTCTGGGGTTCTGATAGGTGGCATTCAGAGGTGGTATTCAGCCAGTTCTGACAGCTTCTGAAGAACCAGTAGCAGAAATTTTGAGTAGTTCAGAGAACTGGTAACTACTACCCCTGGTTGGCCCTGCCCCCATCTATTCTCTGCCTCCCGAGTCCCAGCTGATCGGCTGGGTCTTCTTTTGTTGCCCTGCCCAGGAGCACAGAGCTGGAAAGCAGATTAGTGGGGTGGGGAGGGAATGGGGATTTTACAGTATCCTTCCCCTGCCATGCCCACCAAGCCACACCCACCAAGCCACACCACACCCACCAAGCCACGCCCACAGAACTGGTAGTAAAAAAAATTGAATACCACCACTAGTGGCATTGTTTCATTAATGGAACTCAGAGCATACTGACCATGTCAGGTTGAAACAGTTGGGCTGATACTGTGGGAGACAAGCAACCCTTCAAATAATCTTTGCCATGTAGGGATCTATAAGCCTTAAATGGAACCCAGAAACAAAATGGCACCCAGTGTAGCTTGCAAAGAAAAGGTGTTAAATTCTTGTCAATATATTTTTGCAAAGAAAAGGTGTTATATTCTTGTCAATATATTTTTTCACTAGTTTGCTTCTGGGCCAAATTTCATTGTTTAGCCTAAAACTGTTTTCTCCTAAAAAAAAAAAAAAGTCAAGCTCTAATTCTAAGTAGCAGTCCTGTATGCACGCCGAACAAAACCAATTTACAGCTCCAGGGTTTTTGTCAACAAATATTATTTCCCCTACCTTGATGCCTTGACAGTTTATGAGCAGCTTCATTATTTTGAACTGCACATATTTTCTCCTCCCACAACCCGCAATAATCTGCAAACAAACTGTAAATTCAGCAAAATATGGTGGCATGCCAAGACTTTAATGGATTCCTCTTTAATATTCATATCAACCTTGGTCATTCCGCCCAACTAATTGCCATCCTACTATATAACACCCACATTATAAAGCACTTATTCTGAATCTATTTTACTCACAACTTTCTGTAAAGGTCTAACACTATAACATAGTGGCTTTTGTAGAAAGTTATCTGTAGGTACATTGTTTAGTCCAATCTCAAAAAGATCAAAACATTCTTGTATAAGAATTGTCATACGTTTTTGTGGTTTGACTTTTAGGACAAACTTCAGCAAGGTTTAATCTATTTCCGTGAGAACCTTAAGACAGAGTAAAATAGATTTCTGACATGATTTCACACTTTATTCAAGGAATAATGTATGACAACTTAAGAATTCATATTTTATAACATTTCTGCTTAAAAACATAGAAGAAAAGTACTGATCAAAATATATTTAAAAATTCAAATACAAACAATGCAGAAATTCTACATTAAAAGGGTGAAGACTGACTATAATTTAATAGGTTGAATTAAAGACAAATCTCTTAGAGATTTTCATGAAAGCTAAAACAGAGAAAGGTATGAAGGAAGCATATTCTACAATGACAAACATAGAACCGTCTCAAACCAATCTGATGGTTCATTGCAATCATTGAGTGGTCTTCAGAATTTCAAACAATAGCACTTCTAGCCTTATTGACAATGCTACAACTGAGCTACATGTTGAATTTGATAACAACATAACAAAAGCCATCTCCAGAATGCCCATTAAATATTTTTTCTGCATGTAGCAAGACTATATTAATTTGGCAGATTTATAATACAGGCAGTATTTTATAAGTCAGGCTATAAGCCTTTAGTATTTTAAAGAGTTAAAAACAATACCTGAGACTTGAACTTGGGAATCAGTTGGCATTTATTTAGCATATGTGCACTGAAACCCAGGAGTCCACAACACTATTACAGAGTAGATATTTGGCTGCCTAAGATTGCTAGCTTGTTCAGTTTGTTCTTGTATGCTATCAAGGGTTTACCACAGGGGGACAACTAGCTTTGCACAGAGTACCTAACAGCATTTTTTGCAGGAGAGTTGGCATCATCTGGGGTTTTTCGCCTCCAATTTTGCCTCTCAATCAGTCAGACCTGGTATCACTTAGTTCCTTGCCTCTGCATGAAACACCATTAGTTTTTTCCCCATCTCAGAATGGTACTTTACACATTTTTGAACTGCTATATTGGCATTACCTGAGACAAGTGATGGGAGCTCACTCTGTCACATGGTGCTAGGACTCGAACCACTGGAGTACAAAAAGCCAACTTTCTCCTGTCGGCAAATCCAGCATCTTTAAGCCAGTGAGCCATGCATTTCTAATCAATGGCAATTAACTTCACAGTTACCTCAGCCCAACTCCCAAGTTCCCTTGAAGTAGAAGTAACACAATAACATAAGCAGGCTGATAAACCCAGATTCATATACCACAACTACAAGGTAAGCCAGAAAGAAAACTAGCAAAATAATCTTTTTTCTGTGCTTGCCTGCAGTTGTCTCAGTTTCTTAACACAATGTATAATATCTACATGTAGTTGACAAGTAAATTAACTGTCAAGCATGACATAGGAGACTAAGTTGGTTAATGGGAGCAATAAAACAAGAAACCACTATTTCACAACTACTTTACCTGCTTTTTAAAACAGAGTTGAATAATAGCTTTTCACACTTCTACCCAGCCACTTTTTTTCAATGCTATTATTGGATTTGGCATACATAAGCTCTACTCTGAATTTGTAGCTTATCCACCTGTCCGCAAAAATCAGGAGATGGGCTGTCACCTGAAATTTACCTAGACTGAACTTATAGAACAATGCACAATTTTTTCACCTCAAATCTCTGGCTCTGTGTATTAATCAAAGTCAACAAATGACCAGTATAGGTGAAAAAAATCAAGTTGCTTAATTTAATTTCAAAGACTTTTAAAAAGACATAACTTTTCTTGGTATGCTATGATATTCAAAATAGCTTTGTATTTCAACTTTGTGGTATATTTTCTGTTATACCTGACTTTGATTTTGGCTTCTCTAGAGCTGTATTTCTATAATGTAGAATACAGTTCGATATAAAAAACATCCTTTTTTGGATATTCTGAACTTCTGCCTATACTTGACATTGAATATTACCAAAGCTTCTTAAGAGTTCTAGTAATATGTAAAGGGGCCCTGAATAAATCAATTAACACTGAAGTTTGATGCCTGTTTCATTTATAAATAAAATCATTAACAGTGTGAAAAAGCTGTTGTCCTGTAGCTTCAAGTGGAAATGTGTGACTCTGGGAATAGGGACTTGAAACTGAATCTTCTTTGTCCAAGTCCAACAATCTTACACTACACTTGCTCTACATATTAATTGTGGTAGGCAACTTATAAGAAAAGGGTAAAAGTCAAAATGTTTGTTAGTTTTTCTTCAGAAACTAGGAACTCAGTGGATGAGGATGTTATGAGAAAGAAAAAGTAGTCCTGTCTTTCATATGGGCAGGCTGCCTAATCCTTTCTATGGCATATTGATACTATATAGCAGGGCTGTCAAATTGGCCACCCCATCCCATTTTAATGAAGGGGGAGTAAAGTCACAATACATCATGTCATGTCACAACATGCTGTCACGAGTTTGATATCCCTGCTATATAGCAATAGCATAGCATGTACTGTGGACTTTTATACAGCTTCATAGTCCTTTACAGCACTCTGTAAGCAGCTTTCTGCAAGAATTTTCTGCATGTTGGGCAATAAGTAGAAGCAATAAAAAATACTGACAGCCCTGAGCTTATTTCTTTACAATAGTTTTCCAACCTTTCTGCCTTTGTGGTCTGGTGGGGAGAAGTGGGGATGATTCAGCACAAACGGTTGACACACACACACACACTGCTCACACAAATGGTGTGCGCACACCCACTCATGTAAGTGGGGATGCACGCATGAATGATCTCGCCTACTCCTTACATGGCCCAGTTCTGAATGACTCAAGGCCAGAGGTTGGGGATCCCTGCTTTACAGCTTCTCTTCATTTTAGGTTTAAAATTTGCTTCATTTTGATTATTTATTTATTATAATATGCCTCCTTTTATTTGAGCTTATGTACTCAGGACTCTCATTATCTGAATTCACTCTCTATTCTTTCCTCAACCTTTTTAACTATATAAACTCCTATAGAACACCCTAGTTCTAACAAAAGTTTTATTATTCAACTATCTCAGCTAATAGTAAATTAATAAGATCAGCTATACCATGGTGTATACTGAATAATGAAGGCCAATTAAACACAATAGTCAAGATTTAAACTTGTCAATATAGGCCTCCATTATAAGCACCTATTTTAAAACTTCTCAGTTATTTGGAAAACACCCATATTAAAGAAAGTAAAAAACAAACAACACCTTTTTGGTATGAGACCAAAGCAAGTCTATATGTAGAGTCCCAGGAATTACAGGTCTTTGGCCCATATGAAAAAGATACCTGAAACATATACACTGCTCAAAAAAATAAAGGGAACACAAAAATAAGACATCTTAGATCTGAATGAATGAAATATTCTCATTAAATACTTTGTTCATTACATAGTTGAATGTGTTGACAACAAAATCACACAAAAATTATCAATGGAAATCAAATTTAGCCACCCATGGAGGTGTGGATTTGGAGTTACACTCAAAATTAAAGTGGAAAAAAACACTACAGGCTGATCCAACTTTGATGTAATGTCCTTAAAACAAGTCAAAATGAGGCTCAGTAGTGTGTGTGTGGCCTCCACGTCCTGTATGACCTCCCTACAATGCCTGGGCATGTTCCTGATGAGGTGGTGGATGGTCTCCTGAGGGATCTCCTCCCACACCTGGACTAAAGCATCCTCCAACTCCTGGACAGTCTGGTGCAATGTGGCGTTGGTGGATGGAGCAAGACATGATGTCCCAGATGTGTTCAACTGGATTCAGGTCTGGGGAACGAGCGGGCCAGTCCATACCATCAATGCCTTCTTCTTGCAGGAACTGCTGACACATTCTAGCCACATGAGGTCTAGCATTGTCTTGCATTAGGAGGAACCCAGGGCCAACTGCACCAGCATATGGTCTCACAAGAGGTTTGAGGATCTCATCTCGGTACCTCATGGCAGTCAGGCTACCTCTGGCAAGCACATGGAGGGTTGTGCGGCCCCCTAAAGAAATGCCACCACACACCATTACTGACCCAGTGCCAAACTGGTCATGCTGGAGGATGTTGCAGGCAGCAGAATGGTCTCCATGGCGTCTCCAGACCCTGTCACGTCATGTGCTCAGTGTGAACCTGCTTTCATCTGTGAAGAGCACAGGGCGCCAGTGGCGAATTTGCCAATCTTGGTGTAAGCACAACCCCCACCTGTGGACAACAGGCCCTCATATCACCCTCATGGAGTCTGTTTCTGACCACCTGAGCAGCCACATGAACATTTGTGGACCACTGGAGGTCATTTTGCAGGGCTCTGTCAGTGTTCCTCCTGTCCCTCCTTGCACAAAGGCAGAGGTAGCGGTCCTGATGCTGGGTTGTTGCCCTCCTATGGCCTCCTCCACATCTCCTGATGTACTGGCCTGTCTCCTGGTAGTGCCTCCATGCTCTGGACACTACGCTGACAGACACAGGAAACCTTCTTGCCACAGCTCGCATTGATATGCCATCCTGGATGAGCTATACTACCTGAGCCACTTGTGTGGGTTGGAGACTCCATCTCATGCTACCACTAGAATGACAGCACCGCCAGCATTCAAAAGTGACCAAACCATCAGCCAGAAAGCATAGGAACTGAGAAGTGGTCTGTGGTCACCACCTGCAGAACCACTCCTTTATTGGGGATGTCTTGCTAACTGCCTATGCTTTCCACCTGTTGTCTCTTCCATTTGCACAACAGCATGTGAAATTGATTGTCAATCAGTATTGCTACCTAAGTGGACAGTTTGATTTCACAGAAGTGTGATTGACTTGGAGTTACATTGTGTTGTTTTAAGTGTTCCCTTTAATTTTTTTGAGCAATGTATTTATGAACATGAAACCCTTCTGTACCATATTAGTCATTTTTATCAAAATAACATGCAACTTATTTTCCTTGGATTAAAGAGGGTTAAAAATTATCAAAAAGGGTTTCACTATTAAAAGAATAGTAAAATGTGGTATTTAGGCAATATTAGGAATGCTTTCCAGTAAGCGTTTTCCTTTTTCTAGTTTTGCTAACCAGAACAAATGCTGATTATTTATTCCTAGTTAATTGCTTTCAACAAACAGAGGAAGCTTCCTTGATGCTCAACAGACTATTGGCATAACACATTTTGCATTCTGGCACAAAGTACATTTTCAAGCTGGAAACAGTTTCATTTATTGAAGGGAAATCATCTAGACAACCCGCAAGGGGGGGGGGGGGGATAATCCAAATGCTTCCAATTTTGAAAGCATCCAACAGTAAATATGGGGGCTGCTTCTTGGCACATTTTCTGTAATTGAACACAGCTAGCATCAGAAGTCCAGAAATCTTTATGGAAGAGTAGCTGGTGAGAATCTCTATGAATGAATTATTATGACTTTGTTAAATATAATTAAATGGATGGTTACCAACCCAGCCTAGGCAAAATGATACAACTCAGAACTAAATATATGACAATCTTACATTTGACAGCATTTTCGGGAATTTTTTTCAGCAGATCAAAGCTGTTAAACCCCCCACCATGGACCCTAGAAGGCAACAAAGAGACACATAACTCAACTCTCTGCTGCTGCCTAGTGGTCATCTGACTTTATGCAGCCCAGATCAGCTAAGTAAATCTGCGATTCAGCACCCAGTAGGGCTCGCCCTTCATAATTATACATATAGATAGCCTCCTCCACAAAACGTCGGTCTTATTCTGAATCGGGTAGGTGAAGCATTGAATATCTAATAAAGGAGACCACGTATTCCCATTCAACCAATACATTTAAAATTATCTTGCTAACTGGATCTGAAGAAATCACATTTTTGAGAACAGGTTCTTGAACGTAGGCTATCAATCACTCGCGGATACTTCATGTCAACCAGCACTGCAAATTTATGTGTATGAATTAAAATGGCTGCTTGTGCAGGAGAAAAATGGAGGTAAGCTAACCTTTTCGAGCAACTCTCGGGGTGATAGCAGGAAAAATGAAGAAAGCAGTGTGGCCCGCAACAGTGAGTTCGAGGAGGAATGTTTAAGAATAACACACTCCACCCCCGAAACCTGAACCCGACCCTTCCCACTGTAAATAGCCTACCTTTCTATCAACGGAGAGTTAACATAATAAGTCACATAGTTTAAGCTTCGCAGCCAGCCCGATGGAGCTCATTTCTGCCTGCCGAGATCCCACGGACCACCTCGGATGCCTTTCATTGAAGCAACACGCAGGTTCCGAGGAGGCGCAATCCAGGATTCGCCACACCGACCTTCCTCCGGGCTTTCTTTCCCCCCCTCCTCCCGCCGTCCCTCCCACTCGCGACTATTTTTAGGCAGCCGAGAAAACAAGCGCTGACCCTTCGGGCGCGGGGAGGCGCCTTCTGCGCGCGAAAAGGCCGGGCTCTGCGCTGGGGGAGGTGGCGGGGGGGAAAGGGCGAGGGGCTCCTCGCCGCTTGAAAACCGAAGGACGCGCGTCCCGGCCGCAAAGGCGCGCGCCAGCCGCCGTCCTCCCTCAAGAGCGGAGGCGGGCTGGCCGGCTTGAGGAGACCTGGCGGGGATCCCGGCTTGGATTCCGGCAGTGAAACGCTCCTCGATTAACTCCCGCTTTTCAGCAGCTCCGCTCCGAGTCTTTCGATCAGGTTATCGGGCCACATTCACACGCCTCTGCCCAAGCACGTGCTACGCCCCCCGCCCCACTTCTCGTCCCCCGCGGGCTCCATTCCCTTCTCCTCCCGCAACCCCACGCCGCTTAGTTACGCCTCGGGAGGAGAGCAACGTGCGCGTCAACTCACCTTTCCGACGACCGATTATTTAACGCATCTGCTTGGCCTCTGACTACGGCTAAGCCGCGGCTAGGCGCCTGTTTTCAAGCAGCTTATAGCCCAGCCGCCCCCTGCGGCTGAGGTTTTTAAAAGAACGCCGGGGAAGGAGGGTTGGCCAGGCAGATGCCCGGGGGGGACTCCCGCTGTCAGTCATACCCCAGTATACAGCTTGCAGCTGCTGATTCCAAATTCACGGCAATCCTGCTGCATGAAGTCATCTGCTGCTGCTCCTCCCCCCCCATAGCTTACCGCATTCAGTTTCTACACCGCGGAGTGGAGGGGGTGGCGAACAGGTTTCCCCCCCCCCCCTTCCCCGTGGAAGGCTGGCTGGGTCGAGGATGCGCTTTCCTGGATTTCAAGGTGACGAGAAGTTCGGCGTTTCTCTTGAAGGTTCGCACGTACCAACCGTCCTTCCTGGAAACGGGGGGCGCTTGGAGGACCAAGGGAAATTTCCCCACCTCCCTTGGCTCCGACCCCGATTTAGAGGCTGAATGGACTCTCCCACTCACTGGAACGCCCCTTTCCCCCTCCTCGAATTTGTCTTCAGGGGCCGACTACGTTGTGCAGAAGGCTTGGCGTTTAGGGAGCTCCAGCGCTATCGCTATCGCGGGCTGGTGGGCGATCAAACGAAAACCTGTTTTTTCTTTTGCCTTCCAGCCCGGTCTGGGGGTGGGAAAGGCAGGGCACAACCCTTTCGTACACACACACATACGTGCATCTATCCTATAAACACACTCAAAGACACACTTGCAAGAAAAGCTAATATTTCCCTTTTTGGTTTTAGCATTTCTTCTCCACTTTCTCACCTGCTTACAATAATGTTAGCACACGATTTGTGCCATTTCTTCTGCATATTCTTTCAGCTAGTCATCCAGAAGGGATTAGGCAATTAGTGGTGGCACATGTGCAAATTTGCCATATCTGCTTTTTACATCCAGATCATAAGTGAGGTAGGAAGGACTATTTAGCAAGAGCACCAACTCTTGAAGAGGTCATCCTCCCCTTGATGTGGAAGCATTCTGCTATCAAAGGGGATAGTAGAATGAACCATCTATGAGGAATATTGCTTATTCTAGTTGGTGTCAACTCTTATCAACGAACAGGCAGATTTTTCTCCATGACAAGGTCTTTGTAACCTGGTCCTTCAGGTCTTCCAATCCACTGTTGAACTTGCTGCTGGTAATTTTCTTTTCTTCCATCTTTCCCAACATTTAGAACCTTTTCCAGATATCTGATAATATCTAAGTTGGAATAATTTAAACCTGGTCATTTGTGTCTTGAGTAAAAACTCTGGACTGATTTATTCAATGATCCATTTGTTTGTTTGTTTTGACTGCAGAGGGTAGTTTCAAGACTTTTTTTTCTAACTCCAATATTCAAAAAAAACCCCTTAAAGTTCAAGAAAGTTCTTTCTATTCTAGTCCAACTTTCACTTCCATAGAATATCACACTACTTGTATAATTTTGATCTTTCTGAGTATAGATACATCACTGCATCTGAATCTTTTAAGGTCTTCATGGCTGGTCTGTCGAGTGCTCTAATCTGCAGTTTTTCTGGATTGCTTCACCTTTTACTGTTGATGGCTGATCATAAAAGGCAGAAATTGTCCACTAATTCAATATCTTCTTTGTCAAATGAGGGATTTACACCTTTCCTTATTTGAGCTCTCAGACTAAGAGGTAAATGGTTATACTATGTTGTGTCCCAATATTGTAAGTTCCATGACTGAAATGGCGAGGTATTTTCTACCATAATTGGTAACAATATTTCAGTCACTAATTAATATAGTGATGATGTCTTGCTTTATGACTGCATTGCTTAGCGTCCAAAATTTTGGTCTCAGCTGTGGCTATAAGTCAATTACTTATCATCACAACTACTACCAGTATATGGTTTTGCACATGACCATCAGAACATAGTGTATCAGCAACTACATCCTCACTGGTGCTCAACACAGCTGTTATGGGTAATATTAGATCTTTCATTACTAAGAATTAAATTCAGAGGCTACTGGGTTTTATACTATGTCCCTGTGGTGCCTTTATATCAAAGAGTAAACAAACTTTTATTGGATGTTAATGGTAAAGCGAGGGGACAGTTTTACTTATGGGACAGCACAAAGTATTAAATGGTGAAAGATGTTGGTTATCTCCTTTAAATCAGTGGTGGTCTTCTGTCCTGTACAAAGGCAGGTAGATAAACTCCACAAAGCATCCATACAAAGTCTTTTTTATTGGTTCATCAGGCATCCTCAATAACTCGCAGTTATGATGAGATTCTTCTCAATGTCCAATCCTTTGCATATCTGTCTTTCTGGGTAAAAAGATGGTTATCTCTTATCCCTTTTATCCCATATCATTGAAGCAGGGGTTAGAGATGCAAAGCGCAGCTGCTTTGCGCGGCACAGAAGAGTGCTGTTGAAGCAACCGGCATCATGTAGGCTTGCAGGAGGTGAATTAGAATGCCTCTGCGCCTGCGCAAGCACCTCTGTGCCTGCACAAAGTGTGTGTTTGGTGCATGCACACATGAAGTGTGCGCATGCGCACAAAGTGCGCCCACCAAGCCACACGCACGAAACTGGTGGTAAACATATTTGAATCCCACCACTGCTTTAAACCCCTGCATGGACCTGGTTACCTGCAGGACTGTTTCTCTTCTAGGATTCCAGTTCATTCCACCAGATCTGATAGGATCTGCCTGCTCCAGCTTCTCTCTATTAAACAATGCTACTTGGTGGGACCTCAGAGATGTGACTTCTATGTCATGATACCTGCTTAATGGGACTTTTCCCTTGAGATTTGAAGAATCTTAGTCTTCCTGCCTTCTGGAAATGCATGTAGATCTGGCTCTTCTTCAAAGTACGGATGTTAGGTGAGCCTGATATAGGTGTGGTTTATATTGTGAATCTTATTATTCTATTATTTTAATTTTGTTTTGTAGGTAGAGTTTTTATAATATTGTTTTATGAATTGTAGTTAGCTACCCGGGGTTTGTATGTAGGATGGACAGCTATATAAATTATCCCTCTAAGGAAATTACCACTGCCATGGAATCCTGATAGGACACAAAATTTTCAGTGATGAAAAGTGCTGGTTATTTTCTTTTAAATAAACAGCACTGGGCCTGGTTATTTGCAGGCCATACAGGAATTTTAACCAAGCCCATGAATACTAAAGGCAGAACTATGACAACCTGGTGGCCCCCAACTCTCAACTTATTCATTACAGTATCCATAAGATACCAAAATTGGTCATAGTATATACTAACAAGTCTAATAGTATCAAGAGAAATAATCCCTCATCTGCAAATATAATTCATCACAGTGCCCAATGGTGTTTCTGTCATAGGTCTCTGCCTGACTCCCACATAAATCATGCTATGATTCTCTTTATCTGCTACCCCAACACCTACTCAACAGTCTTCTGTAGAAAAGGACGGTTGGAGACCAGGCTGAAATTTCAAAAACTATTAGATCCATGGAAAGGGCTCTAGCTGATTTTGAACTTTTTGCTCCCTTAGTTCCAGGGAATTAATCCATCCTTCAGAGATGGGTTACAGTGACTGTCTCCCATGTGAGTATCTACTCATATTGCCACTATGTAGACTCAGATATAAACTGTAATTGGTGTTTGATCATGTCCACTTTTGATTTTTCAACACACTTGCTTTGGTTACTTCATGCGGAACTCAATGGTGGTATTCTACTGGGCCGAATCGGTAGCTCAGTTCACTTCGATGATCAACTGCTGAGCCCTCCCACCTACCTTGGCTTTATACTGACCTTTATTTCCTGCTTTTCAACCTCAGCTGCTTTGCGCTGCACAGGCGATTGCACACACAGAGAGCTTGCAGCAGAAGGTGAGTTGCAAATGCCATGTGTGCATAAAGCATGTGTTTGGCGCATGCGCACGCAAAGCATGCGCTCACACTGAACCAGTAGGAAAACTTTTTGAAACCCAGCACTGGTGGACACCTTTCTAGAAACTGAGAGGTGAAACTGAGCAGGTTTAAATAGAGACATGGTTGCTATTTGGAATTGGTAGCCACTACTTGGGGAATTTCTTGTTGAGGATTCTCAAATAGTGAGAAATTTCTGTTAATCAAAGGATAGCCAATATGGTGTGTCTGAATGATGAAAGGTGTAAAAGATGCAATTTGAAAGGAACATTCGAAGTCTTCTAGAAAAAGGCCTGCAGCTCTTCAGCAATTGAATGGTTGAAGAGAAAGACAATGCAAAACAGAAGAGACAGCAAACAGTAATACTCTCTCATCTAATTTGAAAACCCTAGGAAAAAAGGGAAAGAGAGAGGCAGAGTAAGAGAAGCAAATAGCTCCCAAATCTATATAGTTAAAAGTTAAGAAAATTTTCCCATGCCAAATGAGAGAGGGTAATTAAAATAGGTACTTTATTACTAGAGTCAGGAGAATGAAAGTAGATCAGATGTATAGAAATACAATTGAAGAAAAATAATACTCAAGAAATATAGAATGCTTAAGATATGAGAAGAACAGCTTAAGAAAATAAAAGGGGGGGTTTGTAGTATAAACTTGCTGTAAATAATAATTCATGCAGTACTGAACAGTTGAAGGAATAAATCTTTTCCCTCTCTCTTTTCCTCCCCTCTTGGAATAAACCTTAGCTTGTAAATATTATGCTTTCCTTGCCACCTTCAAAACATTTTATGTGGAAAAATGCAATTTGGTCAGACATACAGACAATGTAAATATAGTAGACTACAAGTAACTGTTTGCATTTTTGTGAATATCACCTTATATTATATATTCCAGAAGTGGTATTCAGCAGGTTCTTGCCAGTTCTGGAGAACCAGTAGCAGAAATTTTGAGTAGTTCGGAGAACTGGCAAATCCCACCTCTGACTGGAGATTTTACAGTATTCTTTCCCTGCCAAGCCATGCCCAGAAGAACCGGTAGTAAAAATTTTTGAATCCTACCACTGATGTATTCCCTTTAATATTGATGAGTTGAGTGGTGGCATTTTCAGGGTAGATTATTTTACTTGCATTAGTCTGTGAACTAATAATCCTTCCAGTTCTAATTCTATATATAAATGGAAAACTTTATGCAGTGGAAAATCCTGATAAAGCAGGATTTTCAAAATCCTCAGCCAACTATCCTATTCTGTCCATGGAGTAACATTTCCCAATATTTACTAGTGATGATGGCTGTATTCTGTCTCCAGGATCAGAGGTAGTATATACTGGACCTCAATTAGAACTAATTTCAATTGCTAGGCTGCTAGACTATAAACCAACCTAAATGCTTGAGGTTAGATTTTGCTTTTTTCTGGTTGCCTAGAGCAGGGGTGTCAAACTCATGTGTCATGGTGGGAATTTTTTCCCCTTTGCTAAACTGGGCGTGGGTGTGGCCAGTGCATGATGCACCTGGCCTGCAGACTGGGATTTTGAAAGCCCTGGCCTAGAGTTTACAATAGCATTTGCAATCTGTTACCTACTAGTTATTTTGGACTATAACTCCGTTGCACTGGATAGCGCTAAGTTGAAGAAGAATAGCTCAGAGTAATGTTACTGTATTTCTAGACATGTGAGTGTACTAATGACTTTCAACATGTTTAGAGTTGTTGTCTCTCTGCATAAAATAACTACACTTCTAGAATAAGACAGGTTAGTATTATAACTACCTGATATATAGTGGTCAACATAGGCATGTATTTTCCATGTTGTTACATTATATAGTTTTCAATACAGATCAAACATGCTATTCCTGAACTAAAATAACTTCAGTCTTTTTCTAATAGATGTTATCCTAATTATACCATCTGAAGAGAATAGTTCTTGTCTCCTATCGCCACACACTGTATTTAATGTTTTCTGCCCTTTCTTGTTCTTTTTACTACCACACCTATTGTGTGATTTTGATTATAAATATCAGTATTCCTCCCAACATGACTTTATATAACTATTTTTAATTGCTTGCAAAATGTATATGCTCTGCATATTTCACATTTTGTGTCCTAGTAATTCTCATGATGGGACTTAAAGCATCAGAACAATCAAGGAAAAGAGTATTCTGGAAATACAAGCTCATAAAATAGAATTTCACATGAGATTTAATTTTGAACCAGTTATGTCTTCAGATGTTTGGGTGGCCTGAAGACAAAAAACAGAACATTGGTGCCTTAATCCTTTAATGTCTGCTCTCAGGAAAAGAAGTCTGAACATTTTGATCTTGCTCACTCCAATGACATAATTATGTCACCAGCTGCACCTCTTTTATTTCCCTGGCAAAGGAAGTAGAGAATGTTTACCTATTCTGTTGCAGAGTCATTGCCAGTCGAAATAGACTTTACTGAATCGCATGATATCATAAAAATGCTATTGGGAATAACCATTTTCAGCCATGTTAGAGTTCTTAAAATGCCCAAATGGTCAAACCTGCTATTTTAGTAGCTATTTTTAGAATTTCATGTTACTATTTTATTATTGGATCAATATACAAAATGAGTTCCTGACAAGAAGGTTTTATGAATTTCCTCTATTTGCTGCTGAAGCAGGCCTGGAAGGGCCATTCAAGCAAAATGAGTATTTATATGTGTGTGAGTAAGAAAGAGGGGAAAAGAAAGAGTGGCAGAAATAATAGTTGTGTATTTCCAATTGTTTCTTGGGGACTTCATAACATCTATAAATGAAATATGTCTTACGTGGTGAATAACAAATAAAACTCCTATGAAAACCAAAGTTATGAGAATGCAACTTTTCCGATGGTGCTACATACAGCACACTAGTTCTATTGAGCAACCCTAAAAATAAAAACAAGGAGCAACTGTGTTTCAAATGGTACCCAGAGAAATGAATCGGAAGAAGAGCTTTTAGTCAGCCTTTCATTGGTGCTGTAGCCAAAAGGTAAAATCAGTTCAGGAATATCAAGCCACATAAACATACTTAACCACATCTTTTGAAGCTATTCACATAGTATAGGTTAAGATCATGATTGTTTTTAATGCTCTAGTTTCAAACATTGTTTTGAAAGAGAGTTTTCCCCATATTTTATTTCATATTTCCAGCTGCTTCTTGTTTCAGGATCCATCTAAAAATGCAAAAACAAATGACTGCCAGAGTAGAAAATGTTCCTTATTTCTCAAAAAGCAAACAAATAAGGTTAAAGATGCCAGACTAAACTATACGGAGCACAGAAACAGAAGCTACAGCTTTGGTTGAATCTGGAATGAACCAGTCCAATTTATTTTTGAGCAGGAAGGTGTGATTGGTTGGATTAAATGAATAGGCTGATTTTTTTCTGATGTACTTTCTGATATGTTAACTATATGTTAGTTTGTTAACCTTATATCATATGTGCAAAACAGTCTGTTTTGAGAGCATTATGCTTTCCTCACGGAATACACTGTTTTGATCACTTTGGAAATGGTTTGTCCATTTCTAGAAATGTTTCTTTCTGGTAAGAGCTAATTTGTGTAACCAAGAACAAAGTGGAGAACCTCTGATGATAGAGAATGAGTTTTACATGATGGGTTGATGAACTGATTACAGTCTATTGTGGATCATTCAAAGGAAAATTGTTCTCAAACTTGGCATCTTACAGGAGGAACATGTAGGTTAGATTATTGATACTGTTTGATATTTATGTATTTATCAAATTTGTATTGGCAAGTTTGTGCAAGATGGTTTCTTTATGTGCTGATGCAGAGATGAAAGCTTCAAGAGTTGAAATATGTCAATAAGTGTTGACATGAGAATGAAGGCAAGGAATTTTTTCAGTGATACTTGATAAAATGTTCATGATGATGGAACATCATCATAAAGCTTCATCTGTGAAAAAAAAATCAATTATCAGATTCAGGTGAAAAACTCATGGTTACGACCAAGATGTGAAGTATCTTTAGACATTCTAGACCAGTATTTCTCAACCTTAGCAACTTGAAGTGGTGTGGACTTCAACAACCACAATGGCTGTTCTAGGTAATTCTAGATCAATGGTACATTATTTTATAAAAGTCCTCTTTAAGATTATAACATAGTGTAAATGTCAGTCCTTTCAACAATATATTTTCCTATTGTTCCATCTATACATTATAACTAAAAATGTTACCCTAATTTATCATACATTATTTCACTTCTTGTACTTTTGTTTCAAATTCCATTAAATTTTTTACATTTTAGGATCCCATGTTCATCATCTGGACACTACTTCATTTCAAAGTCAGTCTTACAGTATTCAATACCAGAACTTTGGAATTGTTTTGCTTTCAAATCAAGGTTCTAATTTTCTCAATGATCCATATGTGTCTAGCAGAACCATGCACTTTGCTTAAGCATTTCCTTTAAAACAGCTTTCAGAGCTCTATTTCTCTCTGTGTATTTTCTTCACAATGTGTTTGTTGTTACTCCAGTGACAATATAATGAATGGCCAGACAGTTCATGCATTGTCTAGAGCATTGTTGCTCCAGGGCATACCAATATAAATGATTTGTACCAAAATATATATTTTATGGTATTGGTTCATTGCGGTAAACCTCATTAAAATTGTGGATTGGCATTTAAAATACAGCAACAGACACAAAAGGTCACTAGTGTCATGGAGATTTAACAGGACGGTTTCACTAAACAATTTTGTGAATTTGATAGTATCTTTAAGAACCATATGAGTAGCAGAACATGATTTTATTTTATTTTTAATGCAAAGTGGGTCTGTAGTACTAATTAATGACCTGATGCTATCTCTAAAGGTTATGCTGCAGAATCCAAGAGATAATCACATAACTTTGTAATTTGTCACAGGATTCTGGGGACATTCTCTTTGTGCACAGGTTTAGAACCATACAATAGGAAAGGGCTGTATAGATCAGTGTTTCTCAATTCTTAACCATTTTAAGATGTGTAGAGTTCAATTTCCAGAACTTCTAATATTGGCTGTGATATTCTGGAAGTCCAAACATCTTAAAATGACTACGATCATTTTAATTTAGATCATCTAGCCTTGTTGTCTTGGTTTCCAGGTCCTTCACCATCTTGGAAGCCCTTGTATGAATACCCAATTTGTCATTTTATTTTTTTTGAATGGTGGAACTAGATATCCATGTACTGTATGGAAAATGCAATAGATAGACAACTAAAAATTAAAGGACTACACTATTTATTACAGAAATATACAATAGGTATGTAATAATTGAATAAAATAGGCCATTCTTTGACTATAAAAGGAGTTGGGATGGGAAAAGGAAAGAGAGAAAGGGTAGCGAAGGAAAGAAAACAAAGACTTTTTTTTATGGATAGAGAGACAAATGATCAAAGAAAGCAGAAAGAAAACACAAGTTGATGTCCTTATTGGCTGGTCAATACACCAAGTAGTGACTGTAGCCATTTGTATGGATAATAATTTACCCAAGGTGATCAAAATAAAACAAGATTAAGAAGAATCTCTCCAAAGTAAGTGAACGTGTAACAATTTTTAGAATAGGAATGATAAAATCAATGTCAACATGAGACAGTTGTGAAAAAGCAATCTGGAATTGTTTAAATGCTTTTTTTGCAGAACTATAATATAGTGGAAGATGGATGTTACCAAGCTAGAAAAATTGCAAAAAAGAGAAGCCAAAAGAAAAGAAAAAATATCGGAACTTAGCATGTTTCTTAAAATCTCTAAGATAGAAAATAATAACTATTTGTCCTTTCTGATACAAAATGCATTTATTTTTCAATACTTTGTAAAATTCTTATTTCTAAAAGTAGGCATCCATGGAAGGAACATGTCAAAAAAGTCAGGACAACAGTTCCAACTGTGGAAATGGAGCCCTTTCTATTTTACAGATATTCTGAACATAACACATGCAAAAAATATATATATATATGAAGAGTTTTGATCCCTGTTTTGGTCATACCTGCTATATTTTGAGTATCTGCTCTCACACCAGAACATAATTATAGACTTGTAAGAATAATACAACGAAGCAAATTGCATACTATGGAATCCTTGGTGCTCTCTGAGCTCTATTATTTCCTTGCAGACGCATCATTACCCAACTAGATGATATCATCAGTGCTAGAAGGGAGAAATATTTGCTCTTGGTATCATACCCTGCCAGTTTTGGTGGGAGTGTGATTTTTCTTCTTGATAATTCCTTGATAAACAGGATACTGTTTTCTGCTTAATAGATTAAGTCTGGGCTTAATCCCTGATTATTTGGATGTGGGCTGCTGGAGCAGATGTGTTCTTCTCTTTTTGTTTCTTTTCTAGCATTTTTGAGCTATGTATGTTCACTTCTTTTGAAACTGCATACTATCAGCAAATAATAAACTCCTTCAAGTCAGCCTCAGTGACAGGTACATTTGAAAATATTATACAAAAATAACAGTTATAATAACAAAAATAATATCGAGAACCTGAGTAGAGCAGAAAAATTGCAAGTCTAATCTGAGCTAGGTTTATTAAGAATGTCATGCCCCTGGTGGAGACTGACTGAGGAAGAGGAGGAACAGCCAACAGGGAGTGGAAGTGTGGCTCCAGAGGTGGTGGAAGAGGCTGAGGAAGGGCAGAGGCCAGCTGAGCAGTCAGAGGAGGACCCAGGCCCATCCCCTATCTATCCTAGGGCACGCAGGGAAGAGAGGTTCAGGGTAAAACATGGTCTACTCGGGAGGAGAGAGCCATGCTCCTCTTCATGGGCTGCAGGTGTGAGATTTGCATAAGAGTTTCGACCTGCGTGCTAACAGATGCTGGAGACAAATTAGTGTTTTATTCCTAAAGAAGGTTTATCTTGGTTGGCATTCTTCCAATAGACTATACCTGGTTATCTTCCTGAAGTTGGCAATTATCTATCCTGGTCTGTCATGGAACTTTATTCAGTGTGGTTTAGTTTTGGTTTTTGCTTCATTATCGGCTCTTTGAATTTGAACGGTTTTTTCCCTTTGAAACGTTATTTTGAAAATAGTTTATTCCTCCACTATGAACAATTAAACAGTAAAGCCAAATTGAAGGCATTAAAGGACTTTTATTCACATTTTGGTTTTTGTTATATTTCTGATATACTCTGGGTCATCACAAAGAATAAGGAAAATGCTCTCTTTCTCATGGGTGAAAATCAAAATGATTTTGCAACATAGATTTAAAAGCAATTTTGTCTTTTTCTTATTTTGATTTTTTAAAACCTTATTAAATATTTTATTCAGCTCATTTTTAACGCCTTAGACAGAAGTTTTATTTGGAGATATTTAAAGACTGCCGCCCTGTGGTGAAAACCTGTCTAACATATGGATGCTTGCATTATGTCATATTTTACGAAGACAAAGAAATGTTGCTGTGAGAAATTGCCTTGTTTTGCTGGTCTGAGAACTAGGGACACAAAGGTATCTTTTGAAACAGATTATTTTTATTTTAAGCTTGCATACATTGTGGATTATTATACACAATCATACTGTATTTAATACCTCAGGCACAAAAAGAAGAAACTGTTGATATGGAATACTGTTTATTTGGTCAATGACCTGCAGGATTTTTAAAAATAAAATAAAACACAAAAGTAAAATTAAGTAGCTGAGATAAAATACTAGCACAGTAAAGATAAAATAATAAATAAAAATGTAACATATACTGCTGTAAGGATGCATTTATTTCATGTGCAAGTGTAAATCTAAAGCAATAGGATCTATGAATTAAAAATATATGATATATAAAACAAGATAGCTAACATGAACTGAAATTGAAGAGATGAATAAAATAGAAGTAGCTATTTCTGTGAGCAGTTATGCTGACAAAATTTTCATCACAGCAACACAGAATTTAGCTATTGCTCAAGCAATAAAGGGTTTCAATTTTTCTGGAAAGTGGTTCTCATAGTAACTGTGTGACCTTCCTGGAAATTTACATATTAGGAGCACTATATATGCAGAGATGATATTCCTGTATAAGATTGCTGATATGTTCTTCTATTCCAATGTAACATTAATGTAGTTATAGTAGACATTAATTATAACAATAGCAGTAATTCACCTAGAGAACTAATAGCAATACTATGAAGAGGAGTAATACTTAATTACTGACACAATGACTAGTGGTTCTGTTACACATTAGGGCAGGGGTAGCAAACTCACATTATCACGTGACTATCCTGCAATCTGCAACTCTTACACTGCAAAAACATATGGACTACACAACTTGATCAGGGCAAAGCAATAGATGCAATCTACATAGACTTCTGAAAAGCTTTTGATTCAGTGGTACATGACAAACTACTCCTAAAACTAAAATCTTATGGTATCTCTGGACACCTGCATAACTGGATAGAAGCATTCCTGTCAAACAGACAACCAATGGTCAAAATTGGGAGCGTCCTATCAAATTATGTACCTGTCAACAGTGGTGTCCCCCAAGGCAGTGTTCTACGACCATCTCTCTTCATACTCTACATAAATGACCTCTGTGATAATATTAAGAATTGCGTTCTCTTCGCTGACAATGTAAAGCTAATCAACACCACAGACAATACTGCTACCCTTCAAAAAGACCTCGACTATGTAGCAGATTGGTCAAACAAATGGCAACTTCAAATCTCAACAAATAAATGCTCTGTCTTACATATTGCAAAAAAAAAAAAAATACAGGCTGAATAGTCAAGACCTTGTTGATGATTCAAACTCTGTCAAGGATCTTGGAGTACTCATCTCTAATGATCTAAGTGCTAGAGCCCACTGTAACTACATAGCCAAAAAGGCATTAAGAGTTGTTAATCTAATCCTATGTAGCTTTTTCTCTGGTAATATTACACTAATAACTAGAGCATACAAAACATTTGCTAGACCAATACTTGAATACAGCTCATCAGTCTGGAACCCACATTATGTATCTGATATTAACACAGTTGAGAAAGTCCACAAATATTTCACAAGAGTTCTACACTCCTCTACTTGTTGCAGAATACCTTATGCCACCAGACTCAAAATTCTAGACTTAGAAAACCTAGAACTACGCCACCTTTGGTCCAATCTAAGTATATATAAAATCATACATTGCAATGTTCTACCTGTCAATGAATACTTCAGCTTCAACCATAACAATACAAGAGCAAACAATAGATACAAACTCAAGGTTAATCACACCAAACTTGATTGCAGGAAATACGACTTCAGCAACAGAGTGGTCAATGTCTGGAATACTCTACCTGACTCTGTGGTTTCTTCCCCAAACCCCCAAAACTTTAACCTTATACTTTGTACTATTGACCTCACCGCTTTCCTGAGAGGTCTATAGGGGGCGTACATAAGCGCACCAGCGTGCCTACTGTCTCTGTCCGATTGTTTCTTTTATTTTTCTTATATGTATCCATGTATTCATAACTATGTTTTTACTTATACCTATTATCTTGTAAGCAATTGACAAACCAAATAATTAATAAATAAATAAATAAATAAATAAATAAATAAAGTATCGGGACTTCTTTCCCCTTCGCTAAACCGGGTGGGAGCATGGGCAGAGCGTGATGCATCCGGTCCGCGAGCTGCGAGTTTGACAACGCTACATTAGAGAATTGACCATTTAGTCAGAATCAGGTTTTTTGCTTTCAAAATGTAACATCTTTTTTGTCTGCGCAGAGTTTATACTGTATGGTGGGGTTTTTTTTTGTTTCAGAACTAATGCCAATTTATTGTATCTTTCAAAATTTGGAAAAACATTGTCACATATTTGGTTCTATAACATAAACTATTAGGCATTTCTTGCTGATAGAGATGTCGAAGTCATGAATTATAAAAATGCTAGATGAATATAAATTCAAATAGATGTTAAGGACATAGAATTAGGATTTTCCACTCCATTTAGGGTTGGGTAGTGGATGGGAATCTTATCACTAAATTGAGTATAAAGAACTTTGAAGATGACCTCAGAGAAGGAATGCATCAGTTAGGAAAACATGATTTAAGCATGGAACAGGAAGAAAATGGTGAAAACAGGGTGCTGGCTCGGGAGCTCTTTGGAGCTGAGATCCACACATCCTAAAGTTGCTTAGGATGAGAAAGACTAGATCTCCATGTTCTACCTGGAGACAGATATCAAACACTCACTACTAGACTGTAGTGCCAGCTCTTGACAGCCTCTGACATTAAGAGAAGCCACATTGGAATGGATCATTCTGAATTTTGGTTTTTCCAGGGGAAAAGAAACAAACAAACCTCCAGAAGGATCCTGATGGCAGAGAACTGCTAGAATAACAAATCTTGACCATAAGTAGGACTGGTAGATGTGGAACTTAGATTCCATCAGGATCAGCCAGGTTTCTAAATATAGACTGCATTTGAAATACAGGAAGATGCTCTGAAATACTATAAGGTACTCTTAGAAATCTTGATTAGATGATATCTAAGTGTTTTCATTATATACACATGTGCTTGAGAATTGTTCAACATCTGGGAGATGGATTTTGTTTTAGAGTTTCATGATAGAGTTTTTTCCCCTTTTGCATGAAATAAGCCTATCATGACCTTAGCAATGTTTTTGCCATTGTCTGCCACAGATTTAATTTACTTGCACCAGATTAGTTTTCAATCCTTGAAGAGGAAACAGTGGCCTATACTATCATCTGTCATTGATGTTTGTGGCATCTAAGTCCCTTTGAGAAAACTATGATTTGGGGACTTCTGAGATTTCCTTCTTATAGTGAATTGAAGATGATTCTACGAAAGCAGAGCTGATGACTGCAGCAAAGACCAAGGAACCTCTCTGGATAAGGAAAAAAGAAATCGCCCACTTGTGCTTCAGATTATTGCTTCTCATGAGGAGACCACAGAACAGAAATTCTCTGTGAGTCTGAGTAATAGGAGACAACTGGGTTAGTTACCTTGCTTGCAACCACCATGGAGACTTTTAGAGGACACTAAATCGACAAACTTCATTTTCTAGTCACAAAAATTGCTCATTAACTAGTTTTAGAATATTTTCATGAGTGTTTCCTCCTTATCATCCATTAAGGCTTACTTAGACTTTTTCTAAGGTCACCCTAAGTTAAGAAAATAATAGCTGCATCATCAGCATAGAGAAGCACAGCCAGGTGTCTACTGATAAGATGACCAGAATGCAGTCCTATTTTTTGGACCGAGAAGTCAGCAGAAGGGTGGCTGCTAAATCTTAACTGTGTAGCTGTGTTCATATGTAATATTCTTATTAAGAAAAGTGGTCTCCAATATATGAAGGAATGAAACAACTTCTACCAGAATCTTCTTTAAAAAATAAATAATGGTGATTCACAAAGAACCATGGGTATGCGTGGGCGCATATATCTCTTCTAGGAATTGTATGAACAGATGAATCTACAGTTGACCTGCCCTTCCAAAAGACCTCTTCTTGACTTCTGCTGTGCTCTGCAATATAATTGTTTTTAGTTTGTTCCAAGCTGTTTCACATCATCCTTACATCTACTGTATTTTAAATCTATTTTCCATTCATTCTGCTGGATATTAATATTAATATTCAATACTGTTTTCATAAAGGACTTGTACTTTCTCATTCTGTAGATCTAATTCCAGCCTAATTTATTTCCTTCCATGTCTATTGCTTTCTAAAGAGCTTCTCTTGATATTACCAAAAATTGGCTTGTATCACATTCATAATTCCTCATCACTCTTGAGCTTTCACCAATTTCCCAGGATTTCATAATAAACAAAACACTTTAATTGCACAATTAAAGCACTGATTTATTCCCTTTCTACGTACATGTATGAATGGATTTACCTTTAAACCATGTATTTGAATTAAGCAGATCTTTTGTTAACTAATTTTTGTATTTCCAAACATGCTCACCACCCATCATTGTCATCAATTTTGGAGTCTCCTAATAGCTTGAACATTTTTTCAGTACTATCTCAATTTATTACCATTCATATCTACTATGAGAATTCTAATCAGTGGACTGCATTCATTCAGAGTGTTGCTCAGTTTTATTATCTTTGGTTCTTCTATCAGAAGTTACCAGAATATACACATTTATCACCAAATTATGGATCTATTCTTTCACAGATACTACCAGGGATAGTGAATATTTTTTTTGCCACATCTTAACTTTTATATTCATGATTAAACTTATAATTTTACTGCCTATCATACATTTATTAATTTCAGTCCACAAGTTCAGTCCTCAATCATTCAGGTCTACTGCATGTTTTTCTTGTTTTCCCTTTGTTACTATATTAATTAATTAATTAATTTTTGCTCCTGCTACACTTTAAGTTACAATATCCACATGCCATAGCTATTAGTAAATGGGCTTACAGATAATTGATCTGTTATAGATCATGGCTTTGCTTAATCAAGACTTTCACATAAAGCTTATTAGTAAGACAGAAAATAGACAGACTAGATTACTAGCCTCCATAGTATCAGATCAGCATTTCCTCTTAAAGGTAAAGAAAGTACAGCAAATCTTGGCCACTATACTTTAATTGCAAAGCCCAGTTTTTATTCCAAAGTTACTTTTGTTATTCCAGGAAAGCATGTCAAGTCTTCATAGTGGGGTCAGTTACATATAAAACTCTCTCTTGAATTTTTCTTCATATTCACCAACCCCACAATAAAGCCTTCATTACTGTTCTTAAATCACATACTCCTAATATGGCAAGAAGATTTGTGGCTATTGCTTAATCTTTGAATTAGATCATGGGCAAGATATGCCAAACTTACTGTTAAGGATGGATGTCAGCCACAGCCACAAACTCTGTTAGCTCTGCATTAAGGCAGACCTCTGTTAGCTCTGCATTAAGACCAGCAGAGGTGGTATTCAGCAGGTTCTGACCAGTTCTGGAGAACCGGTAGCGGAAATGACTGGTAGTTTGGAAAACTGGCAAATGCCACCTCTGACTGAAGATTTTACGGTATCCTTTCCCAACCACACTCACAGAACCTGTAGTAAAAAAATTTGAATCCCACCACTGAAGAGCAGACTGGTTAGAAGGGCCTCTTTGCTGTCTTCTCCCCTTCCCATTCAAGTCTTTTCCCTAGTCAGCATGCCAGATTACAAAGCTGAAACTTTGATGCAGTTACAAGAAGAGAATGGAGCAAATGGGTCTTTTGGAACCTCTGTAGCCACCAGCAAATAGAAATAGGCAAAAACAGCAACAATAAAAGAAGGCATTTGTCCTTCCTTTGAAGTGGGTGTTCCAGAGGAAAAAGAAGGATGGAGGCCCAGCAAAACACAACACAACATGGAAAGCTGTGGTGGTATTCGACCAGTTCTGCCCGGTTCTGGAGAACCGGTAGGAGTGATGAGCAGTGGAGACCGAACCGGTTCTCTCTGCTGTTGGGCCCACGCACCCACCCAGGCTCCCATACTCACCGTTATCTGCTGAATTTGAAGCGCAGCTGCTTTGTGTGGCACAGAAAAGCGTTGCGTGGCAGCTGCTGAAGCAATCGGGAGATTGTGCAGGCTTGCAGGAGACGAGGTAGAATGCCTCTGCGCCTGCGCAAAGTGCATGTTTCGTGTGTGCAAGCAAAGTGCGTGCACGTGCGCAAAGCGCACCCATCGCACCATGCCCACCGAACCGGTGGAAACAATATTTGAATCCCACCACTGTTGGAAAGGGTCAAGTACTTTACATGCTGGCCAATAACTAGGAAGAAATACTGAAGAAATCCCAGAGAGGAATCAAGGCAAAGGTTAGAAGAAAATTTATAAGAAGAAAACATTGCCAGTAATATTATGGAGTGTAATAATGAAGAGGAAATGCTGTAATAATAATAGTTATAGAATATAATATAAAGGAAATATTGTAATATCAGAAGAATAGAATATAGGATAGAGACAATAGAAGGCACTCATATATAGATCTGTAATTTTACATTTCACTTTTGTATCTTTTTCCCCACCAAAGTAATCCTTAATAAGAAGATATAAAATCTACCCATGGAGGGTCCAGTGCTTTTGTGCTCTTTTGAATTGATCGACTTGGGAACATTTAAAAAGAAACTGACATATGCATTTTAATTGCAAAGAATTAATAAATCATTCACTTGAACAGGGGTGGGATTCTACCAATTCGCACCTATTCACTAGAACTGGTTGTTAACATTCTAAGCAGTTCAGGGAACTGGTTGTTAGAAGAAATTACTGGCCTAATCCTGTAAGGAAGGCAGGAAGGAAACATTCTGGTGTTGCTTACAGAAACTGCCTCTCTGTTAACCCTTATTACATTCTTGGCAGGACTAGACTTCCTGTCTCAGGAACTTCTCTGGAGTTTTTCCCCCCTCCTTTGCTGGTACTTTGCTTATGTGGAGTGACCACTCAGAGTTACAATGGCACTGAAAAAAGTGACTTATGACCATTTTTCACAATTATGACTGTTGCAGCATCCCCACGGTCACGAGAGGCCATGCGAGGAGATGCGTACCTCGATATGAGTGATGTTGAGTTGGCCACGTCCACCCAGTCACATGTCCACCAACTAAGCCATGCCCACAGAACCAGTTGTTAAAAAATTTGAATCCCACCCCTGCACTTGAAGAAATCATATGTATAACAACAGACCTGAAACCTGCTGTGCATGTATGTCAGCCCAAAGTTTTAAATTATGAGGTTTTTCCTCTTGTCTTCTGAGTTGAATGATATTGACTTCTCTTTTCCTGGCCTTGGGTTCTCTGCTAGGAATTCCCTGTTACAAGCTCCTCTCCCCCACATCCCATCTCTGGCATGAGAATTAATAGCTGCTGCCTAACCAACCTCAAGTCTTACAAACTAGGGTCACTAATCTAGAGACTAACCCTTTACATACATAGATTTGGGATTAATTAGCATAGTTTCAGTATTACAAAAAATGTAAAATTACAGATCTATATATGAGTGCCTTCTATTGTTTCTATCCTATATTCTATTGCTATTTAATTATTATCCATGTTTCCCTGAAAATAAGACTCAATCTTATTGTCAGCCTTGGAAGCCATTTTTTCTTTTGGGAGCTTCTAGGCTGCCATACCCAGTACCTGGGAATCTGGGAGGGGGGATTTTAAGGAGTAGTGGAAGATTAGCCACAACAACATTCTTTTATAGGAAAGTCAAGGTCATTTCAGTCTGCACCTGGGGGTAGTCTATAGTTGGAACGAAGACATGATTGGACCATGTGATGGACTGATGGGTGCAGGGGTTGGATTTTGGGTTTTTTTGGGGTAGGGAAAACCTGGAACTTTCAGATTCGGGTTTTCCCAGATGTGCCAAAATGACACCTATAATAAAGTTGAACTTTGAGGAAATGACAGTCTTGAAGATTATTCTTTTGGAGCTTG
This sequence comes from Pseudonaja textilis, assembly GCF_900518735.1. The sequence goes on from NW_020769338.1 coordinate 7,110,248, forward strand.
TTACTTAGAATGCTGACTTATTTTCTTTTGGTCACTGAAATAAACACTAGGGCTTATTTGGGGGGACTGTCTTATTTTTTTCCATGTATGGGAGCCCCTTCTGCTTGCTTGTGCCACCATGAGGCAGGGATGGAGCTGCCCCACATGCCCTGCACTGACTTACCTCAGGGTTCCTGCAACCAGGCCACCAGTGCCCTGACACCTGCCTCGCTTTGCAAGGGTGGCTCTGGCAACCCCATCCAGCAGGACCCCATATGGCTTGCTGGCCCACTACTTCTGCTTGCTTGTGGCCGCAATGGAGCAGGAAGTTGAGCAATATGCTGTTGCTGCAGCCACGAGGCAGGTGTTGGAATGTGGGTGGCCTGGCAGCGGGGACCCTGAGGTAAGCCCAAGTGGGGTGCATGAAACACCTCCACCCCCCTCACCTCATCTCTTGTCAGCAGCACTGCAAGCAATCAGATGGAATGGGCTGCTGGCTGCTTGTGCAGGTGCTTAAGTAGGGCTTGTTTTGGGGGTAGAGCTTATATTAGGTGCATGTGTAAAAAAACATAGGTCTTATTTTGGATACTATAATATTTCCTCTATATTATACTCTATAGTATAACTATTATTAATACAGCACTTCCTCCTCATTATTATTATACCACACTCCATATTATTACTAGCAATGTTTTCTTCTTACAATCCCTAAACTGCTTTCAGCAATAGCAAATTGCTCAGGCAGTCTTTTAATTAAATAAAAGAAATGTAAATTTGATGAAGAACAGAATTTTCCCCAGAATCTAATAAATTTTAATCTGTGCTCTGGATTGTCTACATGATTGGGGTGGTGGACTTGATTGGAAGCAGAATCTTCAGTCACTTTTCCCTAATTGGGTTCATGTAATGCCCAAGCATTCTCTGATTATAACTAATTTAACAAAGCATTACAATTGAATTGTAAAAATGAAATGAGCAATGTTTCAAATTGACCACTATACCCCATTGCCCCCCCAACCATCATCTGAATTTTATATATGTTTATAATGCATTATTCTGCCTATTTTTCACCCTATTCTAAATATACTATTGCCTAAGACTACATCAATGAAAACAATGAACTGTGATGGTTGTTATGCATTTTCTATTCTAGTCTCATGGTGGTGCAGTAGGCTAAGAAATCATTTTATGTTAGCCATTCTTGAATGGAATATCATATAAGTCACATGAGGAGATTGTCAGTAGGAAGTATTAGATTGACAGTTCCTTTGTCTGCATCCAGTTTTTCTGCTTTATTTTGAATATTTTAAATTTCCTGAGATTATAGGAAACATCGGAGGAATTTAGAAATCGGTTATTGCAACAATTGGAAAAGCAGCATCAGATAGAAGAAAAATGACACAATTGTGTTAATGTTCATATTCCAAGCTTTTTATGTGGAAAAAGGTACCTTTTTTGTTAATGCCTTACAAATACAGCCTAGTATTTGTATTTACAAATGCAGCCTAGTATTTAGAAGAAAAGTCTAGTATGATTGTCCCCATGTCAGAGTGAGAGATGAAACTGGCAGCATAGTGTGGAAATTATATGGGATGATGAGCAGGTATGATATATGTGATGCTGCATTGTTCTCAGATGCTATTATTCTCATACAGCAGGTTTCACAGAGTTGCCACACGATATAGCTTATTGTTAACATCTCAACATTTTACTCTATGTTCTTGAGCTGAGTAGGTAGCTGCACAGTTGCAGAATTACAATCACTCCAAATTATGTCCTTGTATTATGCTCCTTGCATTTCAGATGAAAGTCAAATCTAGTGGATGGTAATTTATAGCAATCCTTTAATACAAGCTTTATGAACTGAGCCATTCAGTCTTCATGAGTGAAATGCAGTGACATATTGTTTACAAGTCAAAGATAAATATCATTTATCTTTAATTACATATGTCTCAGTGTGTACATGTATTCTAAGCAATCATGTGTTAGGAACTTTAAACAAAACCACTCTGTGTTCATGGATTTAATTGGAACACTCAGGTGGGAAAGAGTCTAAGCACAATAAGTCAAAGGTTGAGTACTCAATTTATGTGATTTATTATAAAAACAGAAGCATGTTTCAGGAACTGACATTTGGTAGAATCTGCAGATCTAATGATTAAATCTAATAAAAGGCAAAGAGAAGGAGAAAAGCAAAGGAGAGTCATACTAAAAGATGGAGGAAGAGAGTGGTCTGGCCAAAGAGATACGAGGAAGAAGATAACAAGATACAAATGTGAGTAGCCAAATTAGTTGCATTATGGATATATAGGCACCTATTGAAAGGTCAAAAAAATATGTGCAAACTGAGAGTAAGAAAAAGTTGGAATGCTGTTCTTATTTATTCCTAAGTGAAGTGGGAGAGGCCCAGGGGTGGGATTCAACCGGCGTTACTACTGATTTGGTGATTACGTTTTGCATGCACGCATGCCCAATGTGTGCTGTGTGTGCGTGTAAAATAACTTTAGGCTTTGCTGCCCTGAGAACTGAAAAGCACAGTGTGCAGGTGCACAGTGTTCAAAAAGCCTCTTTTTCCCTGTTTCAGCTATGCCGTGCAAAGCAGCTGAGCAACTTCAGCTGTGCTGTGCAAAGCAGCTGAGGTTGAAAAAGCAGGAAATAAAGGACAGGTAAGAGCCCAGGCGGGCGGGTGGGCCAAACAGCAGCAAACAAGAACTGGTTCTGTGTCTGCTGCTCTTCAGAGCTACTGGCTCTATAGAACTGGCAGAACCGGTAGCATCCCACCCCTGGGGGGGGGAGCAGTTCTCAAATGAATGCTATTTGCAGGGAATATAGAGATGGGGGAGACAAAATGTTTAATGCAAACAAAATCTGCCCCTCACTATATGGAATGCAAGCATGCAAGAGAAGGTTTTGTGTTGTGATGCCACGACATATGTTTCATTGTCTTGACTCAATCCCTGGGCCTTGACTTATTTGCAACTGGGCTGCATGAGCAATGGGCCAGTGTGCATGCATGTGCAGGTCAACTCACACAAGTGGCAGGCCAGTGCACACATGTATGCCTGTATAGCTCAACTAGTTGAACTGTATGTGCAGGCACGCACATGCTGGCTTGCTGCTTGTATGAGTTGAACTGTACGCACGTGCATGCCGACCTGCCACTCATGCGGCCCAGTTCCCCTCTCTCCCCTCTCCCCCCAAGCTGCTAAGCCACAAAGACCTCTGTTTTAGAGTTCTCTTCAATTGTATAAAGCAAAAACATGGTTCTTCTTGAAATCTCTAGTTAATAAATCGTACAATAATTAATAAATGTATGCCAGAACAGGAACAAGTGAAAAAAGTTGTGAATTTTTTTGTGGAACAAGGAGAAATAAAGTTTAAGGATAAACTGACATTTTTACCTGTTAAAACTTTGATTTGGGAAAAGGATTTTTCTTTAAAAAAAAAAAGGAAATGGTAAATCATACAGATAAATGTATTCCCCCACTCTCTATAGGCAATTAATTAAATATTTTCTAAGTTTCATGGATGGCTAAAGGTCTTACCACCACTTACCAGTGTTTTTCTAGAGTTTTAAATAAAGTGCTTTCTCTCACTTTAGGACCAGAGAGAATGTAATCACTGGTATACCTGGATGAACTTGAATGCATTAGACAACAACCATATAACTACAGATTTTAGAGAATGCAAGCCACTCTCACGTTGCATGCAAATGAAGATGTATTTCAATATCACCATTTTGTACCACATTGGGATTGGCAAGATTGATCTCTCAAGGCTGTCAGCTTAATGGACTAATGGAGAAAGGGATGCCCATTAAAGCTGAATATCCATTAACTATTAAATGGAATTTTTTGAGCCCCAAAATATACTCACAGATAGGAAAAAATGGAATTAAAACTGCAGCTGAAAAGCATGGGGCAGCCTAAGCCAAGGCTGTTCAAGAATTAATGCTGTTTTCAAAGGTGATTTTGTCAATTCTGCTCTGGCTCATTGGAAACCGCAATATGCTGCCATTTTCCTTTTGAACAGCTGTTGTTTGCACCTTCCAATCATGGGGAATGTTTACCTTATGCTGTGCAATAGTCCTGTGCTGAAACCCATCCATTATCCTCTTTTGTCTTTTCCCTTCAGAAGTTCAGCATTTGAACTTGCCACTCCCTGTATCCCTTTTGTTAGAATTTATCTAAAAAATTTCTATCCTCAACCAGCTTTAATTCTGGTCAAAGCTATTGGGAAAAGTGACTGGATGCGAAATTGCCAAAATGTTATCATATCTTCTTCATAAACAACAGGCCTTTAGAAGCCACAGAAAAATAGAGGGTAGGAAGGTCTGAAGGAGATTTCAGTGCTTTTGTTGACATTGTTTATAGCTGACCTTCACACACATAGCTTCCTTCCATAGAAACACTGTGGATATTTTTGCTACCACCAGACAAATGCACACAAAAACCTGTGCTGAAAGTTATGGTTTGGAGCAAGGTGTATGCTAGCAATTTACTTCATTTCTTTTTTATGCATTGAGGGGATAAGATCGGATTTTTTCTTGTATTGGTTATCCAGAGAGGGAACAAAGGAGCACCGCCAGTTGATAGCATTTTCTGGATTTTGAGTTTATCAGAAATTCAGATGATTTCAAACTTCTTTGAGGAAGATGGGAGAACTGTAAACTCTAATAATATGGAGTTGTCTAAGAACTGTAATTATTTACTTTTCTGACATAGTTTGACTAAAACATGCCTTGGTTTATTATAGTCTCTGTTGGAGAAAGTTTGGGTGACAGTATTTGTCATATTGTCTCAAAATAAAACCATGGTTCTAATGATTGTTGCAATATGTCGAATAAAAAAATACTGGTCGAAGTTCAGGTTTGTAGATGGTAATGCAACTGAGTGAGATTTTGAAAAAAGAAAGGTTAAAAACAATTATTTGTCAGTCAGTCGCAGCTAGTCAGAGATTCCCAAATGTGGGAGTGGAAACTTGAATGGGCTGATTAGATAGGGGTGTGTGTGTGTGTGTGTGTGTTGGCACAGTGGTTAGAATGCAGCATTGCAGACTAATTCTGTCGATCCTGACCTGCTTAAGATTGACTCAGCCTTCCATCCTTCTGAGGTGGGTAAAATGAGGATCCAGATTGTTGGGGACAATATGCTGACTCTGTAAATCACTTAGAGAAGTCCAAATGCTATTGATATTGTGATGTGATATGCCTATGTAGAGGTAGTCCTTAATTAATGACCACAATTGAGCTCCAAATTTATGTTATTAAGTGTAAAATTTGTTACTCATTGCCTCATTTTATGACTTTTCTTGTCATATTTGTTAAGTGAATCACTGCAGTTGTTAAATTAGTCAGAAGGTCACAAAAGGGGATCATATGGCTCTGGGACACTGCAACCGTCATAAAAATGATTCAGTTGTCAAGCATCCAAATGTAAATCACATGATCATGGGGATGCTACAATGGTCATAAGTGTGAAAAATGGTCATAAGTCACTTTTTTCAGGGCCATTGTAAATTTGAATGGTCACTAAATGAATTATTGTAAGTAGAGGACTACATTTATATGTATATGTATATAAGTATATATGCATGTGTGTATGTATGTATTGATATTGGTATTTGTGTATGTATGTAGGTAGGTATGTATGTAGGTATGTATGTAGGTGTAGGCAGGCAGCCAAGCAGGTAGGCAGGCAAATGAGTTGAAGATGAGGGCCAATTAGGTAGAAGTATATATATGTAGACACAGGGGTGGGATTCAATTTTTTTAACAACCAGTTCTGTGGGCATGGCTTGGTTCTGTGGGTGTGGCTTAGTTGGTGGGCATGGCTTGGTGGTCATGTTATTGGCTGGGTGTGGCCAACTCAATATCATTCACACCGAGGCACACATCTTGCCTGGCCTCTCATGACTGTGGGGATGCTGCAACAGTCGTAAATGTGAAAAATGGTCATAAGTCATTTTTCAGTGCCATTGTAACTTTGAATGGTCACTCCACACAAGCAAAGTACCAGCAAAGGAGGGAAAAAAAACCTCCAGAGATGTTCCTGAGACAGGAAGTCTAGTCCTGCCAAGAATGTAATAAGGGTTAATGGAGAGGCAGTTTCTGTAAGCAACACCAGAATGTTTCCTTCCTGCCTTCCTTACAGGATTAGGCCAGTAATTTCTTCTAACAATCGGTTTTCTGAACTGCTTGGAATGTTAACAACTGGTTCTAGCAAATAGGTGCGAACTGGTGGAATCCCACCCCTGTGTAGACAGATGAGTAGGCCAAGGAAATAGGTGAACGTATGCTTTGGAAAACAACCAGGAAATGAACTACATTAGTGGGGTGAGTCTAACTCTGTGAGCCAGTTGGCCTTAGCAGACTGGTTGGCTAAGCAAGCAGGGAAACAGCATGAAGTCAAGTGATTTGGGAAGTAATGTGCGAAGAGTGAGCAAGTCAGCAAGAGAGAGTGCCAAGAAACAGGCTGCAAGAAGGTCCTTAAGGCACGTTGTCCAGCCCCTCCCACCCAGACTGCTGCTGAATGTAATACTTTCAAAGAAGAATAGCTCCCAAGTCTAATGGGCTTCTTGCCCACTCAAAGGTTAGTGCTAACCAGACAGGCTGAAGCTTGCCCACATTAATTGAAGACTGTTGTAAGCCAAAAATTTAATTCTCAGTGTCTACACTTCAAAAGAACTAAGAGATATCCTACATGAAGTATACTATATCTGATCATAACAGAAAGACACATTTAATTTACCATCAACAGAATACAAATATATTGTGTTGTAATAGCTTTAACAGTGTATCCAATGCACACATTGAATTGCTCAATAGCCCAAATCACCACACATTCAATTGCAATGTAGCATGAAATGGAAATCTCAAATAAAACAGGAAGGGAGGAAAGTATTATTCTGCTTTTAGTTTTGCCTGTTCTCTCTCTCTCCCTCCCTCCCTCTCTCTCTCTCTTGCTTATATAAAAATATTCCAGATATTTCTGGTTTTGTTTTGATATCATTTTATTTTTGTAAAAGAGCAAAATCCCTGACTAAAGTAAAATCACAAGCCCCCTTTGTTAAAATTTTGTTTTATTGCAGAGAAGCGGTCATGACAAAGATAATTTATACATTGGGTGGAGCCCATGAAAGGAAAAGCTAATGTTGAACCAAATGTAGGGAGCCAAAAATATTTTGCTTCTCTGCTCTAAGAATTTGATTCATAAGCCATGCAAGATGATTGATAAGTTAGCTGCTGCATCTATAAAGTGTTCCTTTAACTGAAAGCTATTTCATTTGTGCTTGCAAGCTCAAATGTGGGTACATCCCCAAAGAACAATGAATGTATTCTTGTCATACTACAATCTAAGAAAACCTATGATTAATTTTTTTTGGCTTTCACAAGAAGCTACAACAGTAACTATGTATATTTAATGGGGAGCAAGTCCCATGAAACTCTGTGTAAATATAAACAAACATGAATTGGATCTGGCTGCAGTCCTAGAAATACTTAGGAATAAATGGGATATAACTTTGAGAAACATTTTAAAGATCATATTGTAATCATATGTTTATGCATTGTAGAATAGGATTGCAGAAAAAAGTATGCTTAGAAAAGGAATTTTGTCCCAACGTTTTATTCAAATATTGTTGAGGTAATTCCCCATTAGGAGAATGAGAACATACAGGGAGACGTATTTGAGAGTAGTGTTTGAATAATTCACATACATCACACAGATACACTGTACAGTAAATGTAGGTTTTTACTTCCAGAAACGTTAAGCAAAGTCCAAAATAGGCAGTCCAAAGTCATTCACAGGTAAAATCAGTCAGTTTTCATCCAGGGATAATCCAAATATCAAATCCCAGTGTCAAAAACAGTTCAGTATCAGACTTACATTAAATCCAATAATATCAGTCAACTAGAAGAAATGGAGCAACGGCAATACTTTCCAACAGAAGGAAACAGAGATACACTCACACTCTCTTCTGAGACTCAGACCAAACAACCCAGGTTTCTGGCTCCATCTTATGGCCGTTTGAGAAACCACACCCAATTACAGTTTTACATTTTCTTAAACATACAGTTTTAAAATGTTTATCCTGGTTTATATATTTCTAACCCAAATAGCTGTTAGGTGACTCATATTCCTAACAAATACGCTGTGAAACATGGGAGCACCTTTTCCTCAAAAGTTGAGTTTACGTACCACCAAATATACTAATGAGCATTTACTAGATTCTGCCAATTCATTTGGCATTGCTTATATGGGGCAGGTTTTTTTGGTACATGTGATTTCATTTTATACCATTTTTTAAAAGTGCTGGAAGCATGATCACACAATGGAAGAAATGGGATGAATTGTAAAATAACAGAAATATTACTGCCATACTTTGACTCATATACCATAAAGAAAGAATATCCCTAAGTAACTTAATGGAAAGATTTATTTTTTCATTTGCATGAAAAGAGAATGTTCTACTTCTCAAAAATGCAGAATATATAATGAAATAATTAAACATTTTCCTCCTTTCATCTATTGGCTATAGAGAGTTCAGAATGTTCTTTATAAAAAGAACTTAATTTTTAACCTAAAGCCAAGTCTTTTTTTTTCTCATTAAGCAGGAACAAGATGATAATTTCTTTTCCATAACACTTCAATTTCTTTTTGCTACTGGCCATTCCTGCATCAATAGCTGCAGAAGATCTTCTGCCCCATGCCATTTGACCTCTCCTCTTCCATTTTTCCAGGGGTATTAGAACCATTGTTCACCTTCCAACTCAGCAGCTACAAATAGTCTTTGACCTCTGACCAGTCGCTAGTGACTATTTGAAGTTCTGATGGATCTAGCTGGAGGTAATTATGACCTGGATTCAGAGTTCTTACAGCCACTTTTGGATTTGCTGACTGTCACATTATTATTATTTTTCATTCAAACATTGTGGATTTGATAAACAAATCAAACAAAAATTTCATTGTTGCCTATTTTTAATCACCATATGATTCTTGGATATATATTGCTTGAAAAAAGTCTCTCTCTCTCTGGCCCTCCCTCCCTCCCTCTCCCCTCCTCTCTGTATGTGTGAATGAGGTTTCTGTTCCTTTTCCCACCAGTCCATCCTCCAATGTGATAAGCGAGCTTGAGTCACCTTGGACTCCTGGGTTTGAATACCATTTCTTGACTTTCCCTCCTGTAGATAAAGATTCCTTGTCATCTTTTGGAATTTATTGCAATGCAAAAATGCTTCTTTATCTATCCCCGCGTTTCAAGCAAACTCTAAAAATAGCTCCAAGGCTGGTTGCTCTGATGACATCTATAGAGAAGCATTCTACAATGAACTACTACATCACCAACAATTTCTACAAAGTTCAGCTTTCTCTTTTTAAAAAATTTATAATATTCATGCTTTGCACTTTCATGGCAATTTTTTTTCAGAGACATCTTCTGGCCGTATAAATTCGTATCATTCCAGTTGCAATCTTCTGGTATCTACTAATTTTTGGTAGTGCCATTTTAGGATATTTGGAGAGTGGGCCAGCTGATGTGACCGAGTGACATATTTATTTATTTTATTTATACATGCGCATGCACGCACACACACACACACACACACACACACACACACACACACACACACAGGACTGGAAGGGACCTCAAAGATTGTCCAATTCCCTGCTCAAGGCAGAAGACTTTATACCATATCAGTCAAATGGTTGTCCAGTCTATTTTGAAAAACTCTAGTGCTAGAGCTCTCACAACCTTAGGAGTCAATCTATTCCATTGATTAATTGATCTCACTGTCAGAAAATGTTTCCTTCTAGATTGGATCTCTCTTTAACAAGCTTCCACTCATTACTTCTGGTCCTGCCCTCTGGTGTTTTAGAGAATAAGTCAATCTCCTCTTCTCTCTGACAGCTCTCAAGTACTAGAAAACAGTTATCATGTCCCCACTAATACCTTCTCTTCAAGGCTAGACATACCTAGCCCCCTCAACCTTCATCATACAAGTTAGCCTCCAGACTCTTTATCATCTTTGTTGTTCTTCACTGCACATTTTCTAGGGTCTCAGCAACTTTTTGGTGATGGTGATGAGCAGAATTGAACACAATATTCCAAGTGTGGCTTCACTGGTGGATTATAAAGGTGCATTATCACTGTGTTTTTCATTCTAGCCCTCTATTGATGTAGCCAGGGACTCCATTAGCTTTTTTGGCAGCTGTAGCACATTGCTGTCCATGAACCAGCATTGTGCAAGCAGTGAGCGACTGCATGAAGTTTCATTTGCACATGCATGGGAGCTAGGTTGTGCCCACAAAACCATTCCCTGCCCCCTTGCCAGTGCCGCCACTGCTGCTCATCTATGCAGCCAGAAATGTTGGGGATTGCTGCTTTGTTATATAAAGCTGTCCTTTAATTATTTTCCGGATTTTGTTCTTGAATTTTTCCTTGTCAAGCAAAGTTATAAACATAAATGGCTAATTTGTTTTTATACTTATGAACTTCTTTTAAATTTGTCCTTTTTCAGGTTTGCCTTTATTTTTTTCCAAGAAATTATAATCACCGTAGGTGTAGTGAATATTGAGTGTTTCTGATTGCCTGTTAATTGTTGTACTGTAGTTTGATTCTATCTGAAGTTTTGTTTTATATTGATGTATACTGGTAAGAGACATAGTTGCATGCATATGGAAGATATATATACATTTCCTAAATAAATTAAAATAAAAGGCAATATCAAAGCAGGGATACACTTCATTTAAAGAAGAAACAAAGTTCAAATTATAAATGGTTAAAAGTATAAAATAAACAGAAGTGTGTTTATAAAAGTACAACTGCTGTCTCTGATGAAAGTTATACCAGAAGGATATAATGATGGCAAGGTAAGTTTTGCAGGAAGGCTAACACTGATTTTTAGGAACTATCCTGCTGCCAAGTACATTGTGGGAGAAAGAAGAACCTGAGAGTGGAGTAAAAAGGGAATCAGCCTAGAACTGTTAAGCAACCACAAGTGAACTAAGTCCAATCACTCCTTGAGTGAGACTCTTAATCTAACTAGGTATCTACTGTTAGTTGAGAAGATTCCTGTGCATAGGCTTTAGCAATAAATCAGTTTAATTGAGCCTTCAAGTGTGGACCTGGTTTTTGAGGGCTGACATTAATTATGTAATGGATTTCAATTCACATAAGTCTTAGCTAGTGTGACTATGCTGGCTGGACTCCTGGTTGGAAGAGCTGTATCACCTTTTCTGTGTTTAGCTTTGTGTCTCAGTTGTGTTCACAACAAATAAAATTAAGCACAAACTCAAATAGAAGAACAGAAAATATTGAATTTTGACAGTAATATCGCAATGTTTTCCATAGTGAATTATAAAATAAATAGCTAATTGTGAGAAGCATCTAATGTTATGGTTAGGAATGTAAGTCACCAACAGTTGGGTTCGAAAATATATAAACCAGGATAGACATGTTAATACTGTCTCTTTAAGGGAATGCTAAAATGGTAACTGGGTGTGGTTCCTCAAACGGCCATAAGATGGAGCCAGAAACCTGGGTTGTTCTGTTGCTGTGAGTGTTGCCATTCCTGCATTTTTCCTTATTGACTGTTGCTGATCATCATTATTCTTTATTTGATGTGAGTCTTTTACTGAACTGTTTTTGATACTGGACTTTGTTAATGGATTATCCCTGGACTGAAAACTGACTGCTTTAACTGTGAAAGACTTGGACTGTTTTGTTGAACTTTGCTTACCAGTTTTACTGGAAGTAAAAACCTACATTTTACTATACAGTGTATCCGTGTGCTGGTTGTGTGTTATTCTTCACCACTCGCACTATGTCTCCCTGTGTGTGCTCATTCTCCTAGCAGGGAATTACGTCAACAGTTACATCTGGTTTTGAATTTTTCAGTACCCTGAAAGCTGTAAAATTCAGGTGATGTTGAGAACAAAATAAGAGTTAAAATTAAAAATTATTACTGTGGAGAAGTACTAAAACGGGTGGCATGGTGGTTCAGTGGTTAAGATTCTCGGCTTGTCAGAAGGAAAGCTGGAAGCCAAGTTCAAGACCTGAGTGGCGCATGACAGGATGAGCTCCTGTCCTGTTCCAGTTCTTGTCAACCTAGTAGTGTGAAAGCATGCAAATGAGAATAGATAAATAGGTACCACTTGAGTGGGAAGGTAACAGTATTCCGTGACATCATGCTGGCCCAATGTGTTCAGATAGTGCTGGCTGAATGGCATTGAAACAGAGATGAACACTGCTCCTATAGTCACTAATGAATAGTGGAGTAACATACACAGGAATTCCCTTACCTTTTAAAATAAGTACTAATAAGTACCCAAAAAATGTACATATAAACAGTACAAAAGTACCACACATGTACATATAAACAGAAGTAGCATAAAAGCAATGATTTATAGCATTTAGTATAGTTTTGGCCCTAGCCAGTGGTGGGATTCAAATATTGTTGCCACCGGTTCAGTGGACGTGGCTTGGTGGCCGTGCTTTGCATGCATGCACACACTTTGCATGCATGCGTGTGCCAAATGCGCACTTTGCACAGGCACAGAGGCATTCTGACTCGCCTCCTGCAAGCTGCACAATCCCAGTTGCTTCAGCAGCTGCCGCGTGGCGCTATTCTGTGCCGCGCAAAGCAGCTACGCTTCAAATTCAGTGGATAAAGGTGAGTATGGGTGCCTGGGTGGGTGGATGGGCCCAAAAGCAGAGCAGCTGCTCAATGCTGCTACCAGCTTGCCAGAACCAGGCAGAACCAGTCGAATACCACCACTGGCCCTAGCTATCATTCCTCTAGTTCTGTTACCAAATAGGTAGAAATTATAGATTATTAAATGACTGAGTATTGCTGATATTTATTTTCAAAGCCTATTAGCCAGATTTATAAGAATTGTTCTCATCTAGAAGAATACAGAAAGAGTGAAATGAATGGTCATTTTAGTCTGTCTCTTTTAATTAATTTCTAATTAATTTTGATTTTAGAATGAGGGGGACGCATTCAAGTTCCAACACAATTATGGCAATATTGAATGAGAAGTATATTTCAAACAAGGACTATTATATTTGAGGGGAATAAAAAATATTTTTGATGTGGGAAATCAAATAATTCAAATCTAGCCTACAAAAGACCAGTATCAAATGTAATATACTACATAATGTTTATTGTACGTTTGCATCTTATGTTAGATGACCTAAAAGAATCTACTTATTATATTACAGTGTAAATATTTTTATATACAACATATCCATTCTCTTCCCTTCATCCCTTAAGCATTGAACATTAAAAAAACCTTGAATTCGCTGATATTCACCCAACTTAAAAACAGGACAGTGAATATAAAATGTGCAGTCAAAACATGCATGAAATATTTTTCCTAATGACCTCCACAGACAGTCCTTCCATGCTGAATCTGAAAAACAGAAAGGAATGTTGTGGAAAAATGCATATTTCAGTGTCAGGAACTGAAGAGAAGTACAGGTGATACATACACAATGGGGGCTGAAGGTGGGGGGGAGGGCCGGAAGAAATGGAGAGAGCCACACCAATCTGCTTTGAGGAGAGAAACTGTCTTTTAATTCTCTCCATTTCAGTTTTACATCCGTGCCTTCCCTTTAACCAAATTAATTTCTTCATGCTATTGCCACGAAATAATGTCATGCTGAAATCCAGGCAGTTCTTCCTTATCAGTCAACAGCTGTCCCCAGACAGAGCATTTTAATTTTGTATGGGGGCAAAGGGAGTGGGTAGGAATGAAGTGGCAATACATTTTCATTGACAGCCAGGCAGCAGAGAGCCTCCGTTCTGTAATAACTTTTAGAGGGTTTGATTTGTTTGTTTATAGATGCTCCTATTCTGTCTTATAAAATTATCTTTTTGGAGGCTTTGTATAAAAAGGGATGTGGCTGGCCTCTCTGATCATGTAAAGCTCATTATTTCTCCAGGCCCTTTGTCCTTACGGAGTTGTTCCTTGTTTGCTGGATTCCTGTTGTCCAAGCAGCAGGAATGCAGTTGTAACCAGACTGGAGGTGGAGTGGGAGTGAGCTTCCCTGCTATCTTCCTCTTTAATTGCCTTTATTATGTTTGTCCCTCAAACTAGAAAACTGTGAGGATGGACTCCAGCTAGAAATCCTGCAACCTTCATATTTAAATAAAAACTGCATTTACAATATGCAATCATAAACCTATTTAGAAGGTTCTCCGTCTCTTTCTTTCTTAACAGCTCACCAGAACTGATTTTTAGTTACAGGTTATCATTCAGAATAAACAAGATTATTCAAACAATAGCACTGAAATTACCTCTGGAAAAGACCTTAATGTAGATAAATGTAAATAGAGTAGGTGTTGCAAAAAGAAATATTCACACATGCCATCCAAAATTGCTGTTGTAGAAATTCCACTTTTAAAATCAGAATATGGATTCAGTGATTACTTGATTAATTCCAGGAAGTTAGCTATTGTAATATCTTTGTTATTGGCCACATCAGAATACATGCTCTTAAATAAATATGATTAAATATTAAAGAATTCGATATAATGCAGAATTTCAAAAGAAAGAAATAATTATCATATTTTTGACACATTATGACAATCTCTCTTGAGAAGTCTGTAATATTGTAAAAGATGGAAGGAAAGAGAAGATGATAATCAGCAGCAAAGTATATGATCAATTGCATTGGAGATGGGTGCAGCAGTGGGAGAACTAAGGAGCCAAATTGGAAATAGATCATTCCAGAAATGTGTATATAGTTGCTAAAAGTTGATGCAGATTTGATGGCATTTGAATAAACAATCAGGCTGAGATTGCAAAAACATTGAAACAGGCAACTTGGAAGCTAGTTCTTGTTTCATCAGTAATTTTTGTTATTATTATTGGAAATAGTAGTTTTCTGTTCAGAAAAATGATTACTATAACATAATATAGCAAAAACATACAGCATTCAATCCAAAATATGCATCATAGATTACAGGCAGAATGAATGCCAGCTTTCTGATCCCATTAGGAAAGCACAGAATAAAAGAAGCAATACACACACACACACTCACTCTCTTTCTTTTTCTCCATACATTGAACTTACTTCAGCAATTTTATTTAAGAAAAACTGTTGTATTTTATATCACAGGTCCTTAACCCCTGGACCATGGACCGGTAACGGTCTGTGGCCCAATGGGAACTGAGGAGTGTAAGTGGCGGGTGAGAAGCTTTATTCATGCATGCGCGGGATTAGATTGTGTGCGCGAAAGCATCCCCTCCCACCTGCCACCTCTGCTACTGCTGGTCCATGGAGCCAAAATATTTGGGGACCACTGCTTTATATAAGAAAGAAATTAAATAACATTTTAAAGCAGCAGGATTAGCAGCAGACAAACAACAGAGAACACAAATGCAATGGCGTTCATTGTGCAAATCTACCATTGCCTCTTTGTATCCTGAGGTCTCATGCATTCATGTGAGACATAGCATATGTGTAATGATATCACATTATTTTTTTGCTTTGCACAGATTCCTATTTAGGAAAGTATGTCCAACTTGCTCTCCTTCTTGTATAACTGAATGTAGTGGTAACTCTATAGATCTCAGGGTAGATTATCCCCAATTCTGTCATGCTTGGATTAACCTTTTGCAGGATACTGTAAAATCTCCAGTCAGAGGTAGTATTTGCCGGTTCTTCGAACTACTCAAAATTTCTGCTACCGGTTCTCTAGAACTGGTCAGAACCTACTGAATACCACCTCTGAAATGTACCCACAAGCAAGAAATCTGTAAAATTTCTGAAGGACAGGTGCAAGAATTTATAATCAACAATAACAATATAAGGCTTTTTAATGTTCTGTTTAAGTGGTATCAAAATCACAGAAAGTGCAATAAGCAATTGGATGTACAATAAATGGCTGCAGAGACAGAAATATTTGAGAATCTATTTCATTTCTGGGCTAATATGCTAAGTTATACTTCCCTATGTCGTGCCAGCTCAACCAGCCTCTCTTTATTTTCTCTCTTTCCTATATATTGCACTATAAATTATTTGTTTGTTGCTGTTGGAGAAACAGTTGTATAAGATTTGGTGTAAATAGCAAGGAATCATTCCTGCAGTCAATTCTATAATTGTACACATAGAATCATATATCTAGAATTGTAACTGTATACCTGGAAAAGCATTCCTTATACATGCAGTAACTGGCTTAAACCCTCATAATGGTGATGATCTTCATGTGATCCAATAGCCTTCTACAATCAGTTCTGCCATTCAGACTAAAGAGAATGGAGAAGAAGAAGAAAAAAAGATCACCTCCTTTTGGCTTTAACATTTTATTACCTGAACTCCCACTCATTCAAAACACCCCCTTCAGACAACGTTCAGGAATAATAATTATTTGTCACTACAGAATAAAGAATTCTGGGAATTGAAGGTGCAAAACATTTGGACAACACCAGGCTGGGGAAGACTGTAGCTAATATTACAGAAGGTAATACTACAGTTCTAACAATTCCCCAGCAGGTGACAGCAGCCTCAAATATTTCAGTGGTCTCACTATCATTTTCTTCTCTTCTTCCTTGATCTGGCAAGAAATGCACGCTAGAGGCATAGGATTTTTAAGCCCAGGTACAACAACCAGCTGCAAATGAGCCCCCAAAGCCTCTAACTAAAAATTGGAGGAGGGACTGTACCGGAAAGAAAAACAGGATATCAGGGAAAGAAAGAAAAATAGTATCACAGAGGAAAGTTGGATTTTCAAGAAAATGGAACCTCAATGCACAAACTGTACTCTAGAGCCAAGCTATAGTTAAAGTAATTAATTTGAATGCAATTTATTTAATATTCAGTTCATAAATATTCCTTGAACATCCAAATTGTAAAGACACAAAGTTGCCTCTACTTTTATCGTGTATAGCCATTTAAAATCTTCAGTGCCTTTCAAATGTCACAATTTATTCATTTACAGAAGAATCCTGAGTAATTTACTGAGATTCAGTGTGACTCAGATTCACTCTAGATTTGGAGCAAATTCCATGAGGATTCTTGTTCTAATTTAGGGTGGCATCAGCAGTTTTAGTAGTTTCGTAGAAGAGGAAATTGAGGGGATAAATTACACCCTGCTGACATTCCTCTTTTGCATAACTCTTGAAGTTATAGGACTTTTCCGATGTTTTTTTATTCAGGATAGTCTTCATCTTTACCAGATTTTATTTTTATAGCCTCAGAAATGCTAGTCCTTTTGTAGTCGCTGGGAATTTAAAGCAGGAAGGCAGGTAAAGAGAGAATGTTTGGTGTAGTGGTTAAGGCAGTAACTTAGAAACTGGGGGAACAATAAGTCAATCGTGACTTGAAGTCACCCTCCTTCCTCCTGGCAACCCTATATACAGGTAAAGTTTGCAAGAGATTTGCCTAAAATCACAAAGTAAGACCATAGGAAAAGTGAGGTTTGGACTGCACATCTGGTGGGATAAAAGCTCTACAGTTTTATCTCAAGAATGCCTGCTGCTAAGATCCTTCAGCCTCCACGAGCCCACTGTAACAAAAAGGGAGCTTTAGGTTTTTTTGGTATAATTTTAGGCTTAAAGATATTGCAGGTTATTGTAAAATGGAAGGGTTCCTGTAAGAAATCTGTGATAAGAAATACTATCGCTAATATCAAAGAAAGATATTTATTTGCATTACTTAAAGGGCCAATCCAAATTTCACACTCACTCACTTTTCAAACAGTTGAATGTGTTGGGAGACAAGGCTTGGGTATGATGCATATGTTCCCCTTTTTTCATCAGATCAGTGAGAATGTCTCTCTTAACAGGAACCGAGTATTCTGTTCGCTGGTTTACATCCTCTATTTTGGATGTACTCAGTCCAGGTTACTCTTCAAAAATTACTTAGTGGCTCGTTCTACCTTCTTTCCAACTGAGATTTGAGTGACAATAGAGTTAGACTTTCCCCACAGACAAACCATTATATGAAAGAGCTTAAGTTTTCTCCAGTGACAAAGGAGAGGATTTATATTTATTCAGGCTGTTGAGATGATGCAATTTACAAGATACTCTAGAGGGCACTGTTGAATTTTATTAAAAGATAGTAGTTTATTACAGGGTGAATACTAATTAAGGTTACATTTTTAGGGAGGTAAAAATTTATGTCTTTCATTTGCATGCTTAACTATTTTGACATTGAGTTCAAACTACATGAAATTCGTGAGCTGCCTATAATTACATTTTTTTAAATGCCTGTTAAGCCTTACCTCTTTACTTTCTCTTTATGAATGCTATATATCGTACTTTTTTTTCTGTTTCCCCTTCCTTCATTTTTTAAAAAATGAACATTTATTTTTCATTCTGTTTCATGCTGTTTTAACCAACTGATCATATTTTGTATTTTAATTGTTGATTGTAAATTGCCTGAAGATCAGTAGTAATGGAAAGCAACGTATAAATGTATCAAATATGTAAATAAATAAATAAGATTCAAAACTCCAGGAGCTTCCCTTCCTGCTGTTTAATGATAGATGTAGGGCCCTTTAATTCTAATAAACACACATGGAAGAGAAACACATTATCTTTGCCAGGCGTGATCCAGAGTGAAAGAACCCACCATTCCCTGATATGGCAATGAGATTTTTTTTTTTAAAAAAAAAATCCCATTGAATTCTTTCTCCAGGCCTACATATGCATGCACGCATGTCTTTGATGTCACTGCAACATTTCATTTTTATAACTGACATTGTGATCTATCTTAGTCTGAGCACGCTTTAGGCATCCCTGTGCCATAATTGTGCTTTGAGTCAGTTTCTTAGAAATTGCCATTTTCGCTCTCAACCCAAAATTGTACCTTCCTTAGATAATTTAAAAATTCACAGTGATTTTATTGCACAGAAAGGAGTCAGCAACAGCAACATTTCACCACTGGTGTGTTATGTCTAGGTGGCTTTATTATGCATTCTGCATCTGAACAATTGCTCACCGTTCTGCTATTATTGCTCCCTCTGAAATTCAGTCAACAGCCAGCAATACCAAAAAGAAGAAAAATATGTACACTTATCTTCAGGCCATTAAAATCTTACAACTGTGTTTACTTTCTTCCCTGTGCAAGGAATGAGTAAAAGGGTTTCAGAAAACGAGCTTTATTTGGGACTGGAAAAGAATGGAGAATGGGAGAATAGAGGTGGAGATAAATCTCCGTTTCTAGTGGTTGTTTGAGAATGGTAATATCTCATCTAATTTTAGCTTCACTTTTGAAAGGGCAGAGATTCCAGCACCCCAATACATAATGGGAAGAGACCCATGGGTACATTTCAGCAATCTAATCATTCCAGGTAATTTGCTGAATGGATGATTGCATTAAGGCACTGTAGTCTAGAGACTTCAATTCATTTCTTCCCCCACTCAGAGTCACAAGTGAACTGGAATGAAATTCATGCTTTAATCTTAGATTTTCAGCCACCATTTACGCTAATGTTTTTAACCCTGCAGTTCAAAGGAAAATGTATGCATTTTATTGGCTTAGATTCATTTCCTTCATAAAGGCAGATGCTCACATCTAGGCCGTAGGTAGAAAGTGGGCAGGAAAGCCAATCAAAGTAGATCTTGGAATTAATGACAGTTTGATACCTCATTATCTGGCTGGGTATGTATGTGTCTGTGTGTCTTTTTGCAAAAGCCATCCTAATTTATTTCATAACAGTAGAGGCATCCATGTAACAAAATTCTATAAATATATTTACAAGTAAAATAGCATCATAGAACCACTTATTCTATTTCTAGTATTTATATCTAGGAATGTTAAAAAGGGACCCTGCTGAATTTTTATTTGTGTATGTAGTTTCCTCAGTTGAAATCTTATCACATTCTTTTTAGCACTTTACAAACCTAGTTCGTAAGGTGCCTGAATGCTTGTCATTTGCCAAATGCAACCTCTCACCTGTGAGAGTCAGATCAGAAAGATACTCATATTCTTATCATTTTCATACTCCTATACCTTTCATATATAAATGGGATAGCCACTGGATAGCTGATCCAGACAGAGAAATCAAGGAATCATACTTTAGAACGGCTCTCTGATGGGACAGATTAGTATGAGTATGGAATCTGATTTAGTGGAGCATTCGGATATAGCAGAACTTGGCAACAAACACTTCTTACTTGGTTTCTAATGTTTTCATGTTGAGTATTTGAACTGCTGGAGACCACTGTCAGACTGCTTGGTCTGTGTAGTATTTCATCTGACCTCACTCACTTAAGAGTCATCACTAATCAATTACTGGGTATATGTGTATGAACTTGACTTATTCCCTCAGTTCAGTCAGACTGGGGCTCAATAGGTAAGACAAACACATATGAACGGTAGTGAACTCTGAATCAGATTGCAATGATAAAGGCTAAGGTGTTTTGCTACACTTCATGTCTTCTGACTATATATGGGAAAAGAGGCATGATCAAAATGAGAAAAAGTTACAATGAAATGGACAACACTTTATTTATATATTAAATGAAGGAGCAGTTATTTGTATAAATAATAGAAATTTCTTAATTTATCAGAACACTAGATAAATAGATAGATAGATGATATAGTTAGATGGATAGAGATATATACATACATACTATTGTAGACTGTTGAGTTTTATTAATTGGAACACTGACTTCCTACTAAGATCACCTTTCCTTGATTATAACATGAGCAAGCAAAGACCTTTAAAACCTAAGTGTCTGAATCAGCACCACTGGTGCCATGGAATTTGCTATTATTTTAATGGTGGTAGTAGGGAAGGATCTCATACCTATGAAAGTTCTAGCACAAGGTAAAGTCTTGCTACTGAGAATTCTCAGTCATAAAAAAGTCCCCTTCTGAGTACACCACATTCATAGCAAAAATTGTTAAAAATGTTAAGATGGCAGTTGTGAACCTATGATTGAAGTTTCACTTCTTTTTAACTTGTGTTCCACATGGAACACATGTAAAAAAAGGAGGGAGGCTTTGATCACACAACTGTGGCTGCCATCTTGATTATTTTTTTTTTACATTCCCTTGAGGAAATTTCTGAATGAGCCTCCCTAAATTCCCATAGTCTCTGCTCAGCATAGGATCTCCAATCAGTACAAAGTTAACACTTTAGGCAGGAGAGTAGCTTTAGGATAAAATGATGCATTTATACCAACTGAACATTAAAATCTGGTGAAATTGCTACATATAAAAGTATAGAAGTGGTTGTCAATATTTAAAGAAAAATAATGCTGCATAGCTGCAAATAGCTAGTTCTTTAAGAAGGAAAGTTGAAGTTTCCTTTGTAATTTTATATTTGGACTTTAAAAAAGAAACTATAGGTAGAAGCAAAAGGCTTTGCTATGAATAATTCTCTTCAAGATGACCTAAGCTGTATTTCTACAGGGAAATGGTATCTTTCTCTTTTAGAATATGATAGCTGAGAATAAATAGATGGGGAACAATAAGACAATTTTGTGAAGAGAAGACAAAATGCAAAGTTAGCCACACATTTCCATCCTGAGGAAACCAGTCCACATGCGATCTGAGGGGAAAGCCAGCCAATTTCTCCCTCGAGTGCCCCTGAGCTGGAAGTACTGAAGAAAAATCTGTTTCCAATTGCCTGATCCTAAGACTTGCTATTTCAGCATAGGAAGGTTTAGGAAGCAAAAGCAGTAATTCAGTTTGCAATCCTATGTTTGCCTTTACCAAAGTGGGACTTTTTAGATGTGTTGAACCTTCAGCTCCCAAAATTCCAAAGCAACTTGAGAATGGCTGTTATAGAGATTTACGAAGAAGTGAACTCCAGTGAAATAATGGTATGTGCCTTCACAAAATAATACAATGGAATTGGGACTTGAGGTATAGTCTCCTCCTGTTGTATGTCTGCGTGTGCAACTATAGCGTAAAGGACTGAATAAAAGCAAAATAACAAGTATGGTATCAGTACTATTTAGAAATCCAAAATCCTCCTCCTTGTCCCAGTCAAATACCCTTGCCAGTTCCCTTTGCCATTTTTTCCAACTTGGTATCATTAATAGTGTGCCTCTCTCTTTTTGCTGCAATATTTAATCCCTTGCTGCCTTAATTTCTCTGCCTGATAACCAGGATTGTCTCTCTTCCTTCTTAATTTAGTGGACTATTGGTGAGGGACAACATTTACTTGAAATGCAGGATGAAAATGCAGTAAATAAATAATGAATAGCAGATTATGGACTTGAATCAGATCAGTGTTTGATCTCTCTCCCCTGCCTGCCACAGTGATGATCTTAAAGTTCTCCAACAGAGATGTTTTCTGTTCTTGTAACTTAAGATGGGAGGAACTGAATTCTTATGCATGCAAAACACACACTAACCCTCTGTAACTTTTCCCCTTGAGCCTCTTTTCAGAGCTTTATTCAGAAGAATTATGCATATAGAGACACAAGAATGGTATAAAGGCAGCCATCTCTCATTTCTATGTGGTTTTACAATTATATACATGCAACAGAGCTCCTTTTGGCCCTTTTCCATTTTTCTGGGAAAAAGAAGTTCATTATGGATTTTTTGTTGAATGTACAAAGCTGAAAAATATGAATGCTATTTCCCTGTGGTTATCGGTGATCAGCAGGAGCCTGAAATATCCTAATCTCACTGACTCAAAATGGATCAGAAAGCCATGTTTATTCATAATGACTAAATCACCTGTACAATGGGTTGGTGGATTGTAAACACTTAGGAATGCAAGTTGGGCAAATATACTAAGTAGATGTTTGGGACTTTAAAAGCTCAGATAGTTTATTTAATAAGGTTAGGCCATTGATCTGTTTTGGCGCATTCAGTAATTCTATTTTATTGCTTGCTGATTGAAGCAAAACAGAAACTGTATTTTAAATCCCAGTTTAGAAAAGGAAACTTTCTGCATTAGATGTCTTTGCTCTTTTTGTCTTACCAAAGTTTTATTTTCAAACCTACCTGTGTGTTATGAACTCTGATTACATTATTGACTTATGTTGTAGCAGATCCACAAGACATTAGGCTAAGAATAGGGAATTTGAGAGCCTCCAAAATTCTTAGATTAGAACCTAAATTCTTAGTTTACAACAGAGTGGTCAATGTCTGGAATACTTTACCTGACTGTGGTCTCTTCCCCAAACCCCCAAAACTTTAACCTTAGACTGTCTACTATTGACCTCACCCCTTTCCTAAGAGGTCTGTAGGGGGCATGCATAAGCGCACCAACGTGCCTACCATCCCTGTTCTATTGTTTCTTTTATTTTTCTTATATGTATCCATGTATTCATAACTATGTTTTTACTTATACCTATTATCTTGTAAGCAATTGACAAACCAAATAAAATAGATTAAAAAAAAAACCCTATGTTGGCTGGGTTTTTACATTGTTGTCAGCCTTCAAGATTTTCTTCCTTTGCTTTGCATCTTTCAGCTGTCATAAGTAACGGGGGGAGGAGGGGGGACATGGTTATGGGAAGCGAGCTGGAGGTGTTACGAGACAAAACTGTATAAGTTGGGGGGGAAGGTTCTTGCTTAGGCTTCTATCTTATGCTATGTGCAGCTGCAGCTCTTTATCAAAATATGTCAAGGTCAATGGAAAGAGGCCTCATCACCACCTGGAGATGCCCACATGATGCTATACACAACTTGTAATTGGACTATTGGGGATGGGAACGTTGCCATCACTTTGTATATGTGATTCACGCGCTCATATTCTCAGATTCAGAATTCTTTTGTTGCTACCACTTGACTTCCAGTAAAAGATATATTTTCTCTAATTAATGGAGTCTAAGTATTTCTTTCTTGGATTTTGAATGAAGCACCATCTGACATTATTCTGAATCTGCCTTTACCAGCCTACCCGGAGAATTAATACATTTTCTTCCGAGGGGGTCTGAACACAATGTCTAATCCAGCCAGCAACCAAGAAGACTTGGGAGCAACTGGAGGACCAGATTCCCTGCTGTTAGAGGTGGCAGGGGGAGCCGACTTGTTAGAAGAATTAAGTCTTGGTGAAAAACCAGCTGTAAAACCCAAATGGTCCCTGGGAGTCGGCTGGAAGGATCCTGAGGTGGTCAGGAGTGACCACTAGCCATCGGTGTAGAAAAGAAGAGCCATGGCAAGAGAAGGAAAGAAAGATTTTTTTCTAACTCTAGCCCTGCATCTTCTAAATGAAGCTGTCGGAGAACCTCAGACTGATCAAAGGTATGAGGGGGAAGAGGGGGAGGCAGCCCCAGCCAGAAGAATCAGAGCAGCCACCTCCATAAATCAACCTGGGCTGCACAACAGGCAGCAGCAGCCCAGGGGGGCCCTGTGGGGGGAGTAATTGCCAGAAGGCGTAGAACTCCAAAGGTGCCTCTGTTGGAAGTAAAATAAGGGGGGGGGGGATCCCAAGGAGTTAGGATTCTTCCTGGCACAAATATGGAGCCATATGGAGGAACATGGAGGGGATTTTTCCTCGGAAGCAGCCAAAGTTAGATGTGTTACCAGGACTCTTGAGGGAACAGCTGCAAAGTGGATGGTGACTTTGCATAATGATAATGCCACCCAGATGATGAATTATGACCTGGTCATGACTGCGCTGTGGGCCAGGTTTGAAGACCCACTTGCTGAACATAAGGCCAGAATTAGGATAAAGACCATAAATCAGGAGCAGAGATCAGTAGCTGACTACACCCAGGAATTTAGAGAGCTGGTGTGTCATATTCGAGGCTGGTCCCAGGGAGCCCTGATAGAAGATTTTAAAGATGGATTGAATGAAGATGTTTATCAAAGCTGTATTGCCAGAAGAGACCCCAGTGAGCTGCAGCTGTGGTACATGCTGGTAGCAGAGATGGAAATTGATCTGACCTGAAACAGACACTGGGGGGGCCTTGGTTGGAGCAAGTCCTCCCACACCAGCTTTTGAGAAATCTTAAAACCTCAAAAGGGAGGGATGGTGGCAAAACCCAAGACCACTGCATGCTTACGCTGTGCCACTGGGCTGCAGACTGCTGTGCCAAGATAGAGCCAAAGGGGGTGCCAGGAGGAGGAAGAAAACCTGAAACCCCCCCCAGCAAAGCCTCGCAAAACGGTGCTTAAAGCGGAGGAGGTTGTAGAGATTGCCCCTCCGAAAGGAGAGGAGCTGGGAACTCCAACCTCTTCTGAAGAGAGTGAATCTGAATTGGAAGACAACTCACTAGTAAGTCCAAACAAGGGCCCTATGACCATTCCAGTGAGATTAAGGGTACCCATGGGGGGCGCTCCATTCCAGGAGCCAAAAGGGAAATGTTGGCCTTGTTAGACTCTGGGTGCACAAGGTGCGTAATCAGCTCAGAGGTAGTAGAGAAAATGGGCTTAAGGCTAAAAACGCCTATAGCCTTTTGCCAGCTGGATGGATCAGTAGCTGGGGGCAGCCCTGCATATTTCATAATGGAGCCGGTAGAAATGATGATTGGGAAGCATAGAGAGACTTTGTGTTTTATTGTGGCTCCTGGGATGGAGCGCCCCCTAATACTGGGTTTGCCCTGGCTCTGGAAATGGAACCCTCACATTGATTGGAGGAGGGGATCATTGCGCACACATACTGACCAGCCCCCAGAAGGGGATGGGCAATCTCAACCAAAACCCAAGAATCCCACAGAGATACCCTCCACTGGCACTGAGAATCTGAGGAGGGAGGAGAAA
The DNA here is from genome assembly GCF_900518735.1 of Pseudonaja textilis. The sequence goes on from NW_020769338.1 coordinate 7,135,850, forward strand.
ATTACAGAGGAATATTGGGACTTAAAGGAGGTATTCAGTGAAAAGGCCTCGGATGAACTTCATCCCCCGCATCGTTCAACAGATTGCAGTATTGAAATTTTGCCAGGAGTGAAACTCCCAAAACTGAAACTGTACTCGATGACACCACGGGAGCTAGAAGAACTGTGGTCATTTATTGATAAAAATTTGGAACATGGTTTCATCCAACCAGCTAGGCCCTGAGTAGTGGCCCCAGTTTTGTTCTGTGAAAAGAAAGATGGCTCTCTGCGTTTATGTGTTGACTATAGAAACCTCAATGCCATTTCAGTGGAGAACGTGTACCCCCTCCCCTTGATGAAGGATATGTTGGCCCACTTGGCCAAAGGGAAATTTTTTTATGAAACTTGACCTGAGAGAAGCATACTACCAAGTTCAAATTAAGGAAGGGGATGAATGGAAAACTGCTTTTAACTGCCCAATAGGCTATTTCCAATTCAACATTCTTCTGTTTGGCCTACAGGCCCCCCCTGCAGTATTCATGCAAATGATAAATCAGGTGTTGCATGAACATTTATACAAAGGAGTGTTGGTTTATCTTGATGATATTCTTATCTACACGGAGACTCGTGATGAACATATGAAACTAGTGCGGTCAGTTCTGGTAAAACTTCAAGCTGCTGAACTGTATGCAAAGTTGTCCAAGTGTGAATTCTACCAGGAAAAAATTGACTATTTAGGCTATCGCATATCACATGATGGCATAGAAATGGATCCGGGGAAAGTTCATGCCGTTTTGGAATGGGCCCCTCCCCACACCAGGAAACAACTTCAAAGTTTCTTGGGATTTGCTAATTTTTACCATCAGTTTATCCCTGCTTTTGCAAAGATTGCAATGCCTATCACAAATCTCCTAAAAACCAAAGGGGAGGTGAAACTGAAGCCTAGTACATCACTGGAGTGGTCCATGGAGTGCCAAGCTGCTTTTGAGAAGCTGAAATGACTGTTTGCTGTTGAACCAGTCCTCAAGCACCTGGACATGGACACTCCTTTTGTAATCCAAGCCAATGCAAGTGACGTAGCAGTTGGGGTGGTGTTACTACAAGCAAACAAAATGGGGACACTGCAACCATGTGCATATACTTCCTGTAAACTAACTGAAACCAAAAGAAGATGGGCCATATGGGAAAAAGAAGCTTTTGCAGTTTGCTGGGCTCTGTTAACCTGGAGGCATTTCCTAGAAGGGGCAAAACACCCATTTGAGGTGTGGACAGATCATAAAAATTTAGAGGCTTTGAAAACGCCTCGGAATCTGTCTCCCAAGCAAGTTTGCTGGGTGCAGTACTTTAAATGTTTTAATTATTCATTGAAGTACATTCCAGGGGGGAAGAACTTCATGACAGATACTTTATCTGGATTCCCTCAATATAATAGTGCTCACCAAGAAGTGGTATGGCCTATTGTCTCAACCAAGCAGTTGGTGGTTCCAGTGGTTACCAGAGCCCAGAAAAAGAAGGAAGTTGATTTATCAAATGATTTAACTGCACAATTAAAAGAAGCTCTAAAACTTGATGATTGGTTCCTTGCTCACTCAAGTAACTGTACAGTTAGAGATGGATTGGCATGGGTGGGGGCCAAATTATATGTGCCAGCAAAGCTGAGAAACCAAATATTACAGCAAGCTCATGACTCTAAAGCTGCTGGACATTTTGGATTCATGAAGACTTTACACTTGGTTAAAAGGAAATTTTGGTGGCCTACCTTGAAAAGGGACATTGAGACTTATGTGGCTAGCTGTCCTATCTGTGCCTCAGCCAAACAGCCTCCTGGTAAACCAGCAGGCTTACTACAAAATGTGGCTTGACCAACTGCTCCATGGAAGGAAATCTCTGTGGATTTTATAGTGGAATTACCTGAAAGTGGGGGAAATACAGTTATTTGGGTAGTAACTGATTTGTTTTCCAAACAGGTGCATTTCATACCTTGTGCGAAAATCCCATACATGAAAATGTTGGCTAAACTGTTTATTTTACATATCTATAGGTTACATGGGGTTCCTGAATGCATAATCTCAGACAGGGGTGTCCAGTTTACCTCAAACTTTTGGAAGGAGTTCCTGAAGTTATTGGGCTCGGCCCAGGGCTTAAGCTCCACCCACCACCCACAAACCAATGGGGCTTGTGAGAGAACTAACTTGGTATTGGAACAGTATCTTAGATGTTATACAAATTATCAGCAAGATGATTGGGTGGACCTACTGCCATTGCCTGAGGTGGCATATAACAATTCAGTACATACTAGTACTGAGTTTACTCCATTTAAAGTGGCTTCAGGACAAGACTTTGTACCTATACCCAAGCTTCCACAGGAGAAACCTAACATTCAGTCATTAGATGAATGGATAACACAGCTCCAGCTTACCTGGCTGGTTACCTATAAAGTATTAGATGATTCCCATCAAGCCCATAAAAATTTTGCAGATAAAAAGAGAACTACACAAAAACCATATCAAGTTGGTAACAAGGTCCTTTTATCAGATATTTGCAGGCCACACAAAAGTCAAAAAAGCTTGGACCTAAGTATGTTGGATCTTTCCCAATTGAACGAATTGTGAACCTTGTGGCAGTCGAACTGAAATTACCTAAAACCCTCCGACGGATCCACCCTGTCTTCCATGTTAGTTTATTAAAACCTGAATATACCTCCGACTTGAGACTGACTCAGGTCGATCCCCCCGTGCCATTGCTAACTGAAGGTGAACAACATTTTGAATTTTGGATTCTTGAAAACAAAGGGGTCAACTCCGATATTTGGTTGTTTGGAAACATTTTCCTCCTTCCCAGGCTGAATGGGTGAATGAGAAGGATGTTAGAGTGCCTAAGCTTATCAAGGCATTTCATACTAAATATCCTGATAAACCCTAAAATACAGTATTATAATGTTACATGTATATTTTCTGTTATCTTCTATTTTTATCTTTTATAGGACTAATGCCTCTTTTGCAGGAGGGCTGAATGTCAGCCTTCAAGATTTTCTTCCTTTGCTTTGCATCTTTCAGCTGTCATAAATAATGGGAGGAGGTGGAACATGGTTATGGGAAGCGAGCTGGAGGTGTTACAAGACAAAACTGTATAAGTTGGGGGTGGGAAGGTTCTTGTTTAGGCTTCCATCCTATGCTATGTGCAGCCGCAACTTTTTATCAAAATATGTCAAGGTCAACAGACAGAGGCCTCATCACCACCTGGAGATGTCCACATGATGCTATGCACAACTTTTAATTGGATGAGCCAATTGAACTATTGGGGGTGGGAACGTTGCCATCACTTTGTAAATGTGATTTACGCATTCATTTTCTCAGATTCAGAATTCTTTTGTTGCTACCACTTGACTTCCAGTAAAATATATCTTTTCTCTAATTAATGGAGTCTTAAGTATTTATTTCTTGGATTTTGAATGGAGCACCATCTGACAATTGTTGAAATTTTTCCAAAAGCTCTTGTACTGAGAACTTGACCAGAAGCCATATAGCCTGAACATCTAGGCATCTCTAAGGATTTTGTGTCAGTTGGAATCAATTTGGATCCATGTGATCAAATGAGATCAACTGGTTTTGAGTGCTGAATCTGATTATTATTGACTCTATTGAGTTGAAGCTGGAACAAAGCTAGCCTTTTCTTTGTAATGCTGTAGTCCTGCTGAATAGTCCAAGAGTCTGCTTTCCACTGAGGGGAATTCTTGACTCATCCCACTCAAGAACTCAAAGCAATAGTTGCTCTTGTTCCACCCATCTCAAAGCTACAGCCTCCTGTTCTTGGCACCTATTGGTAGGCAATTTTTATTATGTTCCCCTCTCTTCTGCTTCATCAATAACTGAAACACGCAACAGAGATTATAAATATTGGAAATAGCGCCTGGTGGTAAAATTCATGGTATGCTACCATTTTTGACCATTACAGCTTGCAACTGATTTTCAAATGAAGGAGGAAAGGTAACTTTAAAACTTTCCTTCATAACAACCACTTGGGATTTTGCTTTGTTCCCAAATGTCTAAGCAAAGGCACTTGAATTCACAGCAACTAGGTTGGTACAGGTGGCCAGAAATTTGTTTCCCTTTTATAAGGAGTGGAGAAAAAGCCTTCCCATTATTTCTTTCTAAAAAAGTAATATTTTTTTTTGAATTAGAGCTTTGTCAGGAACTCCCTGCTTGTTCTTCACCCCATAGTGAGAGTCTTATTATACATCAATGCTTATGATTGCCTTCTCCTGCCTCTTAGCTTCTGAACTCAACCATTACAGAGGCTCCGCCATCTGCCATTGAGATTTCTTTTTTTTTTTGTATATGCCCTCTTTAGAGCTTCTCTTCCATCATTTCTGCTCCTCCATGTTGCCATGATGACATTGGGGAAGGTACATGAATAGTGCAGTATAAGGAGACCACTGTTATATGAGTGCCACCCTAATCATATTTGCAATTTAGTGAAGGTATGATAGCATGGAAACAAAGTTTTTTCAATATAAGGTTTACATATCTGTTTATCATTGTAAATAACTCCCATACATGGCTTTGGAAAAGTCTTCCTCTCCCAGATTAACAGATAACTATACAGAGGGGGAGATTTATCTAAGGGAAGAAAATGATTCATGTTATTTTTGTGTGCGTGCAGATGAAAAGATCTCTATTAATTTACAATTTGGAAGCCCTGAAATGATTCTCTTAGACCAAAAATAAGAGCAGTAATTAGAAGAATTTAAGCTGAAAACTCCAGGCTGATTTTTTTTTAAAAAAGGTAAGTCTAGTAGCATTTGCACATCAGCATAATTCTTTAAAATATGAAAATGATGTGGCAGTCAACCAACTTCAATTTGAACAGCATTGTGAAAGCTTAGCAAACTCAAAGCTTTGGAAACCCTCAGAGTCTGCTAAAGTCTCTGTGCCATATTCTTTCTCTGACCTTTGTTGGTATTCTCTTCTCCAGCTTTTTCCAATAAGAGTTTCTCAGAGCTGAAAACCACATTAGGATGGTATTGGATGCAGTGGACTACAAATTGGGAATACACAGATTGATACTACCACAACTCATCAGAGCCTGTTGTCTTTTCTTCCCACTCTCCCCCCTCCCCTTTCCTGTTCATGATCTTTCTTCAGCATAAATTGCCAATTTATTTTCTTTTGGATATAATATAATTCCGTAAGAACATTAAAACACTTTTGAATATCTGACAAGAAATATGATTCAGCCCTAGTGCTTCTCTAATATACACTCATTTTTCCTAGATAGGTGACATCCTAGTGCTGAGTTTCATTTACACAAAGACTATGATATTAGGAAACAATTTAGTGTAATCACTTGTTTCATTGCAAGGAAGAATCCAAACATTATTCTCTGGAATGAATTTCTCAAGCAGTGTTGTATATAATGATGATGGTTGCCTAGATGTTGTTGCCAAGATTTCTTTTGACCTTTTTCACTCTCACTTCTACAGATACTTGAACAAGGTAGCTTGTCACCAAGGTATTAAATTTGAAAATACCCATGTTTACTTATAGCACTTACATATCTGTAGCAGCTGCTTCCCCTGAATTATGTCTTAGCATTGGAAACAACCTCTACTACCTGCCCTTATTCTAGATGATAGCTCTTGGAACTACTTTGTTTACGAGTTTTGTCAGGGAAAAAAGTTAGTCTCAAATTGAAAATAAAATGATGACACACACATTATCCACGAAGGACAAAAAAGTCAATGGTAGTTGAGAATGTCCTTGAGGGGAAAACCAGCATTCAAAATAAAGCAAAATGTGTAACTATAATTAAAAAGGTACACTATGAGGGTCCAACAGTCATGATGCAATGGTCAGAATGCAGTTTTGCAGGATAACTCCGCTCACATTGCCAGGAATTTGATTCCTTCTATCCTGACCAGCTCAAGGTTAACACAGCCTTTCATTCTTCTAAGGTTGGAAAAATGAGGATCCAGATTGTTGGGGGCAATATACTGACTCTGTAAACCACTTGGAGAGGGCTGTAAAGTACTGTAGAGCAGTATAAAATTCTAAGTGCTATTGTTTTGGAATTCTGTAGGATTTATTTTTATCAAACAAGAATAAGATGAGAAAATAGGACCAGATGTTGCAACCATGAAATCTGCAGTCACTACTCAGTCTCCAAGTGACATTTGTCTATGTCAAGTTACACCAGCATTCAGGGATAAACAATATGAATTTACTCCCCTCCAACCACTAGGTAATAACACTATTTAGTTTAACTGACTTTTTACTTAGCATGTCACCTAAAATTACTCTCCAGCTTTCCATGAACCAGCATGGTTACATTCACATGCAAATGTAGTGTAATATAAAGAACTCATATTTTATTCCCAAATGAAAAAATAAAACATGCATCCTGCTGCATGTTAGCAGGCAACTCCCTATTGGGCCTAGCATTTACGCTATTTTAAGAATACAAAAGCCAGAGCTATGCCTGGATAGAAATACCCAGGGTCTTTAATCATCAAAGTACAGCAACTGACATTATTAACAAGTTGAACTGTGAAGAACAGCCGGAGCTTCCCTACAAACTGCAGGCCTAAAGAATAAAAATGGAATTCTACTAAGACGTTTCCTCGTGCTGAAAATCAACCACTTCTAATACAATTTTCTATCCTGTTCTTTGATAGATTGTGTGTTTTGCACTGGGTTATACCAGCCATCAACTCACATTTAGGCCAATCTGCATGAAGGCAGTTCATTGTTCACATTGGAAACACCTTTTCCCATTTTCTTCATCTCCCGATACTTTCGTAGAGACTTATAGCAATATTATTTTAAACAGGATTATTTTAACAGGATTATAAAAACCAGCTGCTCTTTTGTTTTTGCTTGATGGTTAATCTTTTATTCATATAGTATTTATAGAGTACATTTATAGACTACATAGAATAATAATGTGGGTGCACAATTATAATAAAGGAGATGTTAGAGCCCAACCTATAAAACTCCGACAGTAAAGAAAACCTTTTATATCCAGAATAAAGGAAAATCTTTTTATTTTATGCAGAATAATTCATATATTTATTAAAGTTATTTATTAAATGTTTTTGCTTTGTATTTTTTATTTACTTTGGGACATAAATGGAAACCATAGCTCTATTTACATCAAAACTTGTGGTTTGAGGTTGAGGAAAATATTTTTCATATGATGTTTCCCTATTTCTTCTTTTTTTAAAAAAAGCCTTCGTATTGTGTTTAGGAAGGAATAAATTCTGTGGCTGATAATGGGCTCCATGTCCACTGACTCATGAAAAGCTACCATTTCTGCATTTTATTTTGGCAGTGATTGGATTCTGCAAGACTTAATTTGTAAGCAATGGATGGCACAGCTTGCCCCAGCTCTGCTAACCTGGTTGTCAAATGTATAACGAACCCTTAGGGTTTGTATATGTAACTTCTGACCTAATTAGTCAAAAACATCATTATTAAAATGATCCTAAGTTCTTTTATTGCCTTATGATGATCCTTTGCCATTTTCAGTCGCCGCACGATTAAAATTTAATTAAGCATCACTGCCCTCAAGTGGTGCATGGTATGAACAGCACTGCCAAAACTGAAAGGAAGTTTGAGCTTGATGAACAAGGAAGAAAAGGCAGGAAGGGGCAGGATTTCTGTAAATTGTAAACAACTCTGAAGGGGGCAGATGATTGCATGGCATCTCGGCTGGACAACAATTCAGTCTTTTATTTTATAGGACATTTCTCTTTGAATTAAAAGGGGTCTTAAAATCTAAGCATCTCATTTGCAGGGTGCTTGTTTGTTTTGTATCCTGTTGTAATCAGTAACAGGTTCCACATTATAATTCAAACACAAAGGCAGACAAACATAAAAGAGATAACTCATAAAATATAACCAGAAAAGCAAACAATCAATGATAGCCATAAATTATGCCAAACGTCATCATATCTTCTAAATCCTCTTTGGAAAAGTTCAGTTTGAATCAATTTCTGGAATTTTAGTGCTAGTTTGATGAGAGACTTTCATGAATAGAATAGAATTCTTTATTGGCCACACATAAGGAATTTGTCTTGGTGCAAATGCTCTCAGTGTACATAAAAGAAAATATAAATTTGTCAAGAGTCAGGAATCATCAGATAGAACACTTAATAATAGTCATGGGGTACAATAAGCAACCAAATCATACTATGAAACAGTCAATATAAATTGTAAGGATACAAGCAACAAAGTTACAGTCATACAGTCACAAGTGGGAAGGGATCAGTTTTGGAGCCTCAGTTTTCCTCACTTGCTAAAAAGGGAGAACCGCTAGCAACTTTTCTCAGGTGGAACATTCCAGATTGGATGATTCCAGGGGTGGGATTCTACTGGTTTGGACTGGTTCTATAGAACTGGTTGTTATGATTCTGCCCAGTTCAGAGAACTGGCAAATCATGCCCCTGGCTGGCCCCGCCCCTCTCTGCCTACCCCTCCCCTCCCCACCTAGTCACTCCTTATTGCACATGCGCAACACTGTGTGCATGCCTGACATCGCTGAATGTGTTCTTCCCCACCCAATAACTCCTTAAGGTATTTTTACCCCCTCCAGATGATCAGCTGTTCCTAGCAGTAAGTAAGCGATTCCCCTCGATTACTTATTGCTTCACCCAGGAGGCTTCCCTGAGGCCCAGAAGGCCCCAAAATGGAGCACAGTGGGGGCTGCATGCCCCCCCAAGCTCCATTTTTTTTCTTCCTGAGCCCCAGGGAAACCTTCTGGGAGCAAAAACGCCCCCAGGAGTCTTCCCTGAGGCCCAGAAGTCTCCAAAACCCAGTGCAGGGGGGTGTAGCATGCCCCCCCTGCTCCATTTTTTCCTTCATGAGCCCCAGGGAAGCCTTCTGTCCCAAACCTACATAAGTGTCAACCACTTGATTTCTATACTATGCAGTTATAATAGTCTTTAAAAAGTGTCTTATACATTATTATGATTGCGTGCTTTAAACATTGCCTTCATATCTGAGTATAAATAATGTACTGTCTCAACTTAGATGAGCCATTGGATCTGTGACAGGTATCAACCTAGGATGTTACATATCACCAAGTAAAGCTGTATACGTAGGAGGACTTTTCAAGAATTGTGAAGCTTTCAAGCTACACAGTTATACAGATATAACCTATGCATTGTGAACCTCTCTTCTGTCTTTGTCTTCACAATAGTAACAATGATCTTCAGAAAAAAAGAATTACTAGCAGTAAGTTTTATGGTGCTGCTATTGATAATTCAGATATTCTGTGTCAAAAATGAATGTGTGTAGGTTTTGTCATTATTTACTATTCATGCCTATTCTGTTTATCTGTCAATGAAGTATACAGAATTTTCTATGTTCCCTCATCCAATTATCTGAAATGTATAGAGTCAGTAATGTCATTCTGTCAGATACATATAAAGTCCATTCTTTTAACCAATACTTCTTGCTCTGTGCAAATCTTCAGTGAAGTGCCCCCCCCACTACAAATCTACAAAAATCGTTTGATAGATTAGGTGCTAGATGTTGTTCTTCACATACAGAAACATCATGTTCAAGTATTCTTGAATTGTATACAATGGAACAGAATCATTCCTATTATTTCCACTCTTGACTATACTTGCTATCCTACTCTCTAATCTGCTGTTGATCATTGTTAATTTGTGAATAGCACTTACTCATTCACTAGTTGTAAGTATATGATCTGGATTCTTTCCTTAAAGGACTTCTAAACAAATCATAAAAAAGAAATACAATATTGGTAAATAGTGTTCCATTGCTAGCATGTATTTTTTCAATAAATCCTTCACATTGTTATTAGAAGTTTAAGCTGAAGAGACAAACCCTCGAGGGAGGGGTTAGAATGCCTATCTGTAATACGTTGCTATTCTTCTAATCAGTATTAAAAACAGAGAACTGGTTTAGTTTTTTTTCTCTACAATAGAATACTGGAAGTATATTGGTTTATTTACAAATTCAGAAGATAGAAACAGTCTGGTGGAAAAAAACCCCCAGGCTCTTAAAATAGGTAACACAACATCTGATCACATTACAAAAGCAAATCCTATTGATTTGCATTCCAAGGCACTTCCAATCTGGCTCAAACAACCTCTCTATTTTCCTTCCTCTCAGTTTAAATTTGTCCCTGCTACTTGACAAAGAGAGTCACCTTTCAAAAGTTGAGAAGAGAGATTTTTAGCCCTCAAGGACCATGAATGCCCTTGTTTCAGATCCCTTATCCATTAGTTGCCATGTGACTGATCTAATCATCTAATCAAGACTGCCAAACTCTTGACAGTATTATATTATTTCATGCTCTTCAGAAATAGTAAAATACTGCATTTTTCTCCTCTACCTGAACTGAACCAGTTCAGACTAGAGAACTCACATACCTGCTCTTCCCTGCAAAAACATTCTGTCTGCGTAGGATATACCTTGCCATTTTAGAACTTATGAAAGGACTGGCAAGATCATGGAGAATAAGGTTATGGAGTCTAGTATGCAACTGAATATTAAGACTAGATAGCCCTTGAGTTTGGCAGTTTCTTACACACTTTGTTAATTAATAAGCTATTAGATGTAAAAATATGCTTGCATGACTTGATAATAGGATTTTGAATATCACCTCACTCATATTTATTAAGTATAATAGTAGAAATATATTGGATTTCAGGAATGCAGTATTAGACTTTAGCAATCAAGATACACAGACCAAATGCTATCTCCTTCTGTTTTTTCTTCCATTAAGGATCATCAGTAGGAGCTCTATAAGGGTATCAGAATTTACCTTCTGTAACCTAGATAATAAAAGGAAACATTAAAATGCAGCACTATAGGAGACAGTTGTGATTCCCAAGAGAAAATTTAAATTAAGGCATTGGTCCCTGCACAATGTAGGTGGAAACAAGCAAGCAACAGAATATATTTAGCCATATTTGTTTTAGAAAAGCAGACCACACACAAGAATTCCCAATTGGCTGTTCATGAGGAAGGCTGAAAAGCAAAGCAAAACAAAATGGAAAAGGAATATACACAATAAATTTTATTTGGTGAAAAATAAGAAAGTGCATCTAAACATGAAAGAGGATTGATATTTGTCAAGCAACTGTGAGGAACAATTGGACTTTCAGTGTTTGCTAGGGGAATAAGCAATGAAGGGAAAAAAAGTGTTTTTCTTTACCACAGTTATTTTCAAGGAATCATAAGAAAAGAAGTACCAGGTGACTGAATTTAATTTGAACGTCAAAAAGATGGGAAAAAAATGATCTCAACAATTACATCTCCAGCAGTATTAATTCTGTTCTTTCTAAAATAATGGGTAAGGTACGGAGGGAATTGTCAGCAGGGAATAAGTTTGTAATATCAGACATCAGGTTTTATATAGTTGGATTCTAAAGAGATCTGGATCTTTTCTCAAGGTTGGTGGATGAAGCCCAAATATCACCACAAATTGTGCTTTTGTGGTGCTGGATAGCTACAACAGTATATCTTTATTGGAGCTTTCAGTAGGCCAGATACTCTGGACTGGGAAATTAAACATTGTTTTTGGATTGTCAACATACTTTTCTCTCACATCCCGGACATAAACAGTTTCAACTCCTTCCCTCAAAACGATGCTATAGAGCAATGCACACCAGAACAACTAGACCCAAGAACAGTTTTTCCCCGAACGCCATCACTCTCCTAAACAAATAATTCCCTGCCCAACTATTTACAAAGTCTGTACTACTATTACTATTAATCTTCTCATCACTCCATATTACCCATCCCCTCCCCCTTGTGACTGTATGACTGTAACTTTGTCACTTGTATCCTTACGATTTATATTGACTGTTTCCTAGTATGATTTGATTGCTTATTGTACCCTATGACTATTATTAAGTGTTGTACCTTATTATTCTTGACTCTTGAAGAATGTATCTTTTCTTTTATATATACTGAGAGCATTTGCACCAAGACAAATTCCTTGTGTGTCCAATCACACTTGGCCAATAAAAGAATTCTAATTCTAATTCTTTTTTAGAGTCTCTTCCTGTTAGGCTTTCTAAGGTTTTAAGGAAGACAATTCTGAGGTCACCAAAAATGGCTCTTCTCTCAGAAAGATCTTCAAGGCTGATGAGATCATTATTCCATCATACATTTATCCTGAGGATTCTTCTGGACTGAAAACATATGTTTACCTATTTAAGGAGTTCTTGCATTCTTAGAGTAAATACGCCATGCTTGCTTTTAAATCTAAACCTGAAAAGATTTGGGATTGATCTCTAAAGCACTAAGTGGCTTGGGTCAATCTACTGTATATAAGGAATGCTTTTCCCTTATACATAGTTCCCTTAATCCTTTGGTTTGCCCAAATTTTTATGTAGCTGTACCTGACAAATGAGGTTGGGTGAATGGCTAGAAAGGAAAGGGTTTGTGAATACAAAACACTTTCTCTTATGACCTCATGATTTTATCTGAAAATATTTAACATGTAACTACCTTAACCAATCAGGACACAAATGGCAGAGCTCAGAGCAAAAGAGAGAGGCGGGGTGTGTGTCATCAAAACACCTTGATTGCTTCCTAAAGGTCTTAAACTCTTCCCAGATAACAAAACTAAGATGTATCCTGTTCTCTTCCATAGGACCTGCCTAGTCAGAGTTCCTTTGAAGTATCTTGCCTTTCCCAGTAGTTGGATACAGTGGGTGTACTCCAGGTCACTTCTCTTAAATGCTGTAATTTGGTAGGACCTTGGAAGCATGCCTTTTCTGTAGCTGCCCCAATTTTTTGGTACAGTCTACCTTGTGAGAACTAATGGGCTGTAGCCTCTTCGATTAGAACAAATACTTGCCTCTTTCCCCAAGCATTGAGCAGATGTGGAGCTGAGTGGATTTGATGGCATCATGATGAGAAATACAATATTTTGCTTATAAGATGTAAATTTATTGGGTTTTTTTTCAGTAGTTATTGGTTGATTTTGTGAGTTGACTAGGATTATTGTGTGAGAGATGGTGGCCATATAAGTTCCATGAATGAATGAAAGGATGAATGAATGATTTTATTACAGCCTTCTCCAACCTGGGAATTGAATCCAAGCTTGGTAGGCTTACATTAGAAAGATTGCTTTATCATTTTTGTGAATTAAAATAATATAAAATAAATAGAATAAGTGGACATATGAAAAATATTATGGACTAAGGACAAATATACTTGTTTGTAATCAGTGATTTCTTTTTTTAAAAAAAATGTTGGAGCTATTGAAACCCCACTCTAATTTATGATCAGTGAACTCATCTTTTAACAGTTTAATCCAATTCTATTGGTATAAAAACTGAAGCTAAATCAGTAGCATAATTATAAACATGACATAAAGACTATGCATTTGCTTAGTCCCGCTTCAGGTGCACCATATGCCAGCCTAGTCAAATAAAATAAAACAGAATGATATAATTAGCAGAAAGAGAACCTGTTTTTAATCATAGGGAAGGCTTTATCCAAGATATATTTCTGTCATTGCAGGACAACAACATTAGAAATAATGAATTTCACTCAAGTGTAACATTAAAAATAACTTCAGTTTCCATGGGAAAGTTATATTTTCTCATAGTGCTCTATTTATTTCAAAGCAGGACAAGGAAACTGTGGTCCTGTAAGTGTGTTTGCATTCTATGCATAGTTAATGGGAATGAATGATAAGCATTGTAAGCCAAGATTGTCAGGCCACATCTTGAGGTTCCCAGTCACCAACAAAAGGGGTAATAATGCTGTCTGAGGTTCAATAGTTTCTCATGAAAACATTTTCCCATCACAATTTAAGATCTGGAAAAACAAAATTCTTTACAAAACTGAAGGTGTCTGAATATTGTAAAGCAAATGCTTGTACACTGCATGATAAAAAAAAGAAATTGGAAATAGCATATCAGGAATATGAATTATTGTTCCTATCTTGGACTCAGGTAGAAGATTCTAATTCAAGAAGGCTCTCTTCTACTGCAATAAAAAGAATTTATAGCTGTTTTAAATGTCATAACATTCTTTCTTTATGGTAATCAACCACTGTTTTCCATGTAGGGGTTAACTTCCTGCTTATCTCCCCCCCCCCCCAACATAGCAAAGTGAGGTTTTAAAAGTATAGTACAATCTATGGAATAGAAATATAAAGAATATTAATTCCACAATTTTGTGAAGCCACAGTAGAGCAGCTTTCCTTAGTCAAAGGCCATGTACTGTAGGTTGGAAATTCCAACACATGTTAAGGCCACCAGGCTGTAGACTATTGGTCTGAAAAGAAGCTGTCATTGTTGGTGACAGAAAGAGTAAATGATTAAGTGATTCCACTTAAGTAAATGAGTAAGTGATTCCAAAAGTGGAATAGAAATTCATGAAGTGTTCCCTAAAGGTATTGGTAAAGCAAATGTGCATAGTCCTGTTCATTCTTTGAAAGCAAAGACAAAGAACTTATGAAAATAAAAAGGCAAGCTATTATAAAGCACTGACTGTATCATTGATTCTGAAGCTGAAAAATCCTCAGTATAATTTTTTAAAAATGTATAGAGTAAGGAGCAGCTAATTTAAAAATAATTCAAAACACATGTATATGTGTGTGATAAATAACTGGGTTGTGTGAAATATGGAAAATATGGGCAATTGTAAGGAAATAATGCTCATAACTCATGAGATTATAAAAAGCCAAAACAATATCATAGAGCCAGAAAAAAATCCTTACAAAGAAGAATAAAGAAATTTTACCAGTTATAGTTAAATGAGGTGTAATATTTATTTATATGAGTAAAAAAATTGTTTAAAAGATAAGTAATCAGTGCAGTATCTGCACGAAGGCAACATTCATGAGAATCAAGTTAAGTGGGTCAGAGAAGTGCTGCCTTTGTAAAGAAGAGCCAGAATTACTTCTCTGTAGCAGGCGATAAGCTATAAACACTTCTACCACCTCTCAAACAGCCATTCCTTCTTTTCTTATTTTAATCATCTTTCAAAAATAGTTCTCCACTTTTTTATTTCCATGCTTGTCTCAAATAACTCAGCTATTATCTCTCAAAAAGTAACATTCAAATGTAGGTATATATGCTTGTTTAGCATCCTTGAAAATCAGGGGAGATAAGTGGTGGTACATATATTCCTTAATATATAATATATATTATATATTACAGTATAATATATAACACATATATTTCTTAAGAATGAACAGTATTTGTTAAATCTCTCCTCTGCTTTTCCAATATCTAATTCTTATTCTAGATGGAGTTGGGTTTCTTATCACCTATTAATTTTTCCTGCTGTTTGCACCCATATTGGTTTGTTATTGTTTGTTTACAATTGTGTTTACAATCTAGAGTTTGTTTACAATTGTGTTTACAATCTAGAGTCACAATTGTTTGAGCTGGCCAGTCATGTATATTTCTTAAATGTAGAAATAAACCAATGAACAAAACATTTAGTTATACATACCCTTACCAAGTTCACTTTGTCAAAGACGGAGGAGATAATTCATTATCAACATGATAAGCACTCTTATAGGTTGTGTATATTGCAGTTGCCCGTGGCCATGCCTGTCTTAGGTCTGGATACTAGCCAACTTTCCTACATCTAAGATCTATAAAAGCCTGAGGTGTGAGGATATTTTGTCAGAATTAAGCCTTTTTATATCATAGATGTATCATAAATTGGAGACTTAGTTGTCATAATTGAAGATTTCAACTCTGGAGAGATTCAAGTTAACCTAGGAACAGAATTAATTATTGCCTCAGGAAAGAATCACCTGCCATATCAAGATCAAGATTTTTAGGAAAGGCACATTCTAGAGCCTTATCAGCTTTTGTAGATTGTTGTTGCATGCAGAATTCCAATCTTGTTAATGTGTTTTACTTTACTCTGATTTGAATATTATGCTTGAGGGCTTTTACATATTTATCTTTTGTAAATTGCCTACTTCATGGAATTTACATGCTTTTCGCATTCTTCTGTTCAGAAAAAAAATGCTCTTGTTTCCCAATTAATCACCTACAAACCCATGTTTACATCATGTAGAAAGCTTCTCTAGCTAATATTTTGGAAGATGCTAGAGTGAAAATGAAAATTCTCTTAGAAAGAAGATACCACAGTTGATAAACTTAAATCAAGATTTTTATTAAAAGAAATAAAAAAAAACTGGCTCATATGTATAATTTAACCTCTTAAGGAGTAATTCTTGACTATTTGAAGAATTGTATCAGCAATGAAGTAAAAACATTTTATATTCATCACCTGGCTAGAGAAATGGTGCCAATTACCAAACAAAATCAAGGCAGGGCAATTTTAATTCCTCATTCTCAGGATTTTTTTCTTTCCCCAAAAGTTTGCTCATTTCTTAGAAATGAATAGAATAACAGAGTTGGAAGGGAGGTCCAGTTTGCCTTTTAAAGAGTTCTTTAAAACAGGCATTGCTAACTCTCTTTTATTACCAAACAACAAAGCAAGTTACTAATAATGGTCTAAAGTGGAGATTACTTTAGACCAAGGACATCAAATTCTGTGGCCAGATGCATCACATGTTGGTCATGCCCATGCCTGGTTTAGCAAATTGGAAAAAGCCCCGATACGTCATGTGGTGCTGCCATGATGATGTGAGTTTGACACCCCTGCTTTAGAACATTGAGGTGGGAAGAAGAAGTAGAGAATCTTCTTCCTTTTCTCCTATCCCCAATCCATATTGCAACCTCACCATTAAATATTACCTACGTACAGTAAGGAGGAATCCTAAGCTTTGTAGGTTTTGATATAAGTTGCCCATTGGTTCTTTAGATATAATATCTTTCTGGAATGAACATCTAAAAAGTAATTTTGAAACTTTTGGGAGGGAGACAATGAGAAAAAAGAATTCCTAATGTATTACTTCAGGTGAATTGAGTACATAATAATATGCCTCGTAATATTACAACAGATCAGTACATTCATATTTAACAGTTTCCCTGAGAAATCATTTTTAGAATCCTTTGCTAAAAAGGAAGTTAGAAGACAACATAGTGCCTATTTTCTAAAATTAATTTTCATCTGGGAAAATATTGTATGTTATGATTGCTGTTAAAATAAATTTGTTTGAACTTTATCAGTTTTCATGCTCAAACATTATTAAAAGTAATGGATTTAAGAGTATTAAAAACATTGTAACATAAAATATATTTTGCATGCTCAGGTAAAATAGGTGTCATCCTTACTAATTTTTGGATGCTAACTCAGGAAAATAGAAACTTAAGTTCTCATCCACCGAAAAGAACTTTATGAGAAATTAAGCTCCTTAGCAAAACAGAATGAATTTCACCCAAACTTTTAAATAAAAATGCCTCCTCCCCCAATATGTGAGTATTAAAAAGAGGAGAGGGGCAGACTTAATTTTAGGGAAATGTACAGGAGGAAATACCATAAAATCTTACAGCTACATTTTGATTACTCTTTCTGGCATTCATCTTGAATTAGTTAGGAGCTGTCAGCAGTTTCATCTAAAAGCTGTATTTTTAAAAAATTGATTTCTTTCAAAAGGATTTTTTAGAAAAGGAAATACTTTGTGTTATTTTATACTGGCCTATGAACATAATAAAGATTTGATTTGGTTTATTTGAACATGGATATAGTTTCTTCTTTCAGACACATTTCTGAGTGCATAATATTATATATTATTAAAGATTGAAATCTGTTGAATATATCAGAATGAATTAAGTGTTTATTTAAGATAAGCATATTCAGTATTTATATTTTGCAAGTCTGGCTGAATCTTTAATTGAGGAGAAACTTATATGAAAGAGACCTTAGTGCCAGGATAGCTGCCTCAGTAACTTCCAGGAACTTACATTCCTTAATCTAACCTACATTCCCTAACCCACCCAGTAAACCTGGAATGTTGAATTTTCCACAAGACATTAGAGCAGGGATAGGCAACTATGGCCCCTTATGACCTGTAGACTTCAATTCCCAGAATTCCTGAGCCAGAAGAATTCTGAGAGTTGAAGTCCACAGGTCATAAAGAGGCCATAATTGCCCAGCCCTGCTTTAGAGGTTGAGATCTTCAGTGTGTCAGCGTTCCAGCAAACCTCCATTCCAGCCAATAACTCTGAGAAAGACATCTCTCAAAAGTTCCTTATATTTGGATAGTAACTGGCACAACTGTGGAATCCCAAATCTGAAAGTAACGGGCTTCCTTACAGTAAGTAAAACTACAAATCCATCCCCTGCACCCATCACCACTTCCCATGGCCCAATCACAATCTGTCCCAAAGTAAGACTTCCTTTCACTATGTGCAACATGACCTGACTTTGAATCAAAAAAAGAATGTTATTATGTCTAACTAGGTATACTCCAATGAATTCCCCTCTACCACTTTCCCAGTCTCAATTGTGGCAGCATGGGATGGGGATCTCAATGTGGCTTCCAAAGCACCCTGGAAAATACAATAAACAAAACATAACCAGGGTTAATGCAATGTCCTTAGCCCATCTTCCTCCCTCCAAGAGGACCCTTTTGCTTGTCAGGGAATTGTTCATGGATTTTTTAACCAATCTATCTGCACTTATATCCCAACTTTTCACCCAAGTAACTTCTGACAAAGGGTAGCCTTTCCATAGCACCAAATATTATAACCATTTTTATTTTTATTTTTATTTGTCAATTGCTTACAAGATAATAGGTATAAGTAAAAACATAGTTATGAATACATGGATACATATAAGAAAAATAAAAAAATATAAAAGAAACAAGAGGACAGGGGTGGTAGGCACGTTGGTGCGCTTATGCATTACCCCCACAGACCTCTTAGGAAAGGGGTGAGGGCAATAGTAGACAGTATAAGGTTAAAGTTTTCAGGGTTTGGGGAAAAAACCACAGAGTCAGATAGAGTATTCCAGACATTGACCATTCTGTTGCTGAAGTTGTATTTCCTGCAATCAAGTTTGGTGCAATTAACCTTGAATTTGTATCTATTGTTTGCTCTTGTATTGTTATGGTTGAAGCTGAAGTATTCATTGACATGTTGGACATTGCAATATATGATTTTATGTACGATATTTAGATCGGACCGAAGGCAGCATAGTTCTAGGTTTTCTAGGTCTAGAATTTCAAGTCTGGTGGCATAGGGTATTCTGCAATGAGTAGAGGAATGGAGAACTCTTCTTGTGAAATATTTCTGGACTTTCTCAACTGTATTAATATCAGATATGTAATGTGGGTTCCAGACTGATGAGCTGTATTCGAGTATTGGTCTAGTAAATGTTTTGTATGCTCTAGTTAGTAGTGTAATATTACCAGAGAAAAAGCTACATAACATTAGGTTAACAACTCCTAATGCCTTTTTTGGCTATGTGGGCTTTAGCACTTAGATCATTAGAGATGAGTACTCTAAGATCCTTGACAGAGTTTGAATCATCAACAAGGTCTTGACTATTCAGCCTGTATTTTATTTTCTGATTTTTTTTGCCAATATGTAGGACAGAGCATTTATTCATTGAGATTTGAAGTTGCCATTTTTTTGACCATTCTGATACATAGTCAAGGTCTTTTAAAAGGATAGCAATATTGTCTGTGGTGTTGAATAGCTTTACATCATCAGCGAAGAGAACACAGTTGCTCTTGATATGATTACAGAGATCATTTATGTAGAGTATGAAAAGAGTTGGTCCTAGAACACTGTCTTGCAGGACACCACTGTTGACAGATGCAGAATTTGATAGGACGCTCCCAATTTTGACCATTTGTTGTCTGTTTGACAGGAATGCTTCTATCCAGTTATACAGGTCATGCAGAGATATTGTAAGATTTTAGTTTTAGGAGTAGTTTGTTGTGTACCACTGAATCAAAGGCTTTACAGAAGTCTATGTAGATTGTGTCTATTGCTTTGCCCTGGTTGAGTTGTGTAGTCCATATATTTTTGCAGTGTAAGAGTTGCAGATTACAGGATAGTTTTTTCCTAAAACCAAATTGTTTATTAGAGAGTAGGTTGTTTGTCTCTAAGTGGAGGATAATGGATTGGTTAATAATTGATTCCATGACTTTACAGGTGATGCAGCATAAAGAGATTGGTCTGTAATTTTCAACTAGGCTGGGGTCTCCCTTTTGGAAGATGGGGATGACCGTGGCTTGTGACCATAGGTTTGGCAAGGAGCTGGTCCTGAAACATTTTTCAAAGATTATGTTTAGAGGTTCTGCTAGGGTAATGGGTAGCTTTTTTAAGAAGTAGGCACATATTCTGTCCGGTCCAATAGATAGAGATGGTTTTAGATTGCGTAGTGATTTTTTAACATTGTCTTCTGTAAAATCGATATGTATTAGATCATTGTACTTCCTGTGGTTTGTCTAGGAAATACTGGGCATGATCCATTGCTGTTTATAAATACTGAGCCAAAGAATGTGTTAAAGAGGTTGGCTTTAATAGTGTCATCATTGCAGTCTTTACCATTAGGTCCTTTCAGGGGTGGGAGGGACGTTGAGTCTTTTAGTTTGTTGTTTACAAAATTGTAAAAAGCACAGGTGGAATTGGTGCATAGAAGGTTTTCTTCTTGTTTAATGTGATAATTGGTGCATTCAGTTTTTATCTGGTGGCATAAATTTTTGTATCGGCTTTTGAAGTTGGCAACGTGACCAGATTTGTTTTTCCGCCAAAGTGATTTCTTTTTGGATTGAAGTCTCCTTATTGTTATGGGTAATTTGTTCTTTCTGGTTTTGGGAATTCTTATTGGTACATATAGTTTGATGACTCTTTTGACTTCAAATTAAAATATGGTGTAATGGTCTTCTACTGTATTGCATCCAGAGAATAGAAATTGCCAATCAAGGGATGAGAGATAGTTGTTTATAAGGTCATAGTTGCCTTTTTTGAAGTTATAATTGGGGATTACATCATTGTGATGATTTTTGTGTGGGCGTATGTTGAGACAAAAGTCAATCATGTTGTGGTCACTGTGGGAAAAGGGTTCTTTAATTTGTATTCCATAAATTGAATTCAAACTATTGCAGAAGATGAGATCGAGGCAGTTGTTAAGTCTAGTGTTGTTGGTTACTAGTTGTTCTAGTCCCAGATTTGTAACAGCATTGTAGAAGGTTGCGTGTGTAGGTTCAGTTGTACATTCGTTAAAGGTCCAGTTAATATGAGGTAGATTGAAGTCACCAAGAAAGATAAAAGCATGTGGGTGGGATGCTGCCCATTTTAGTCGTGTATTTAACTTGTTTGCATGTTCAATGTCATAATCAGGGGCTCTGTAATATAGTAAGAACCGAAATATGATATTGAACGACAGTTCACAGATGATGGTCTCAGGAATAGCAAGCTGCTGGGTAACTTGGATGTTTTTTAGATGTAGGGACTTTTTATAGAAGATAGCAACACCACCTCCTCAATGGATTTCATGATCTGATCGGTAAAAATGATAGTCTCTTACTGTGGTAATGGAGTCAGGGAGAGATGCATTGAGCCATGTTTCACAGACAAATATAATGTCGAATTTAGCCATATTTAGTAAGAGGAGAAATTCAGGTATTTTATTTATAAGGCTTCTTGCATTGAGTAGCTTGCATTTAAGGCCATCCTTGGTGTATGCTAGAATTGAGGATTTTCTTTATTTCATAATGTGTCTCATCCTGTATAACCAGAGGTTTGGGAGGAGCTACTGGTGTTGGCCTTAGATTAGAATCCACAGCAGGCTTCAACAAGCTACTATGGAATACTGCATGTATTTTCTCCAACAGCCGAGGGACACTTAGTTAGACCATCACTGGATTGATTATCTTAGATATAGGGAATGGATCCAAGAATTTTGAGCTCAACTTTCTACTAGGAAGTTTCAACTTAAGATATTTAGTTGACAAATACACTTTGTCCCCCACTTTAAATGGTGGTTGGAGAGATCTATGCTTGTCTGCTTGTTTTTTATATTCCTCAGCGACTTCTGCTAGAGCTTTTTTTGTATCCTCCCAACCTTTCTTTAATTATTCCATCCACTCTGTTAAAGACATGGATGTTGGGGGTTCCCTAGGTAGCTCTGTCATAGGGACAAAATCCATGCCAGTGTTGATTTGGAAAGGAGTTAGGCCTGTGTTGCTGTGTACTGCATTATTGTAAGCAACTTCTGCAAATGGCAACAGTTCCACCCAGTTCTCCTGTTGATAATTTACATAACATCTAATGTATTGTTCCACCATAGCATTTGTTGTCTTGCGGTGCCATTACATGTCAGACAGAATGCTGAGGAAAGCCCTTGGGATGACCCAATGGACTTCAAAAACTCCCTCCAGAACTTGGCAGTAAACTGTACACCTCGATCTGAGATTACTCTGTGGAGCCGATAAATATGCTTCATGAACAGTTTCACCAGTTTCTTAGCTGGGATATATTTCATGTTAAAGTTGAATCTCTTGAAGTATTGAGCCTAGTGGACTTGTTTAGGAGAAAGCTTCTGAGGTGTCTTTAGAGCCTTGAGGTTCTTATGATCAGTCCACACCTCAAAAGGCTCCTTCGCTCCTTCCAGGAAATTCCTCCTAGATAATAAACCCCATCACATGGCAAATGCCTCTTTTTCCCAAACTGCCCACCTACTCTCTGTGTTTGTCAACTTTTTGGACATATAAGCACAAGGCATCAGCTGGTCTTGAGAGTTCTTCTGAAGAAGAGTCGCCACGATGGCCACATCACTGGCATCAGCATGGATTACAAAAGGTTTGGTCGGGTCTGGATGCTGGAGGATAGGCTCAGTGGCAAAAAGATGTTTTAATCTCTCAAAAGATTTCTGACAGTTCATTGTCCAAGTAAGGAGTTGATTGGGTTTTGGTTTGGTCGGGGAAGGCCCAGTTTTCAGTAATTCTGTTAAAGGGAAGGTGACATCGGCAAACAAAGGAATAAATTGTCTATAGAAATTTGCAAAACCCAAGATGCTCTGAAGTTGTTTATGTGTTTTGGACTGCCTTCACCTTTCCAGGGTCCATTTCAATGCCCTGGTTAGACACTCAGTAGTCCAGGTAGTCTAAAAACTCTTTATGGAATTCACATTTTGACAGCTTTATGCATAACTTGGCAGCTAAAAGTTTTTTCAGTACTTGGCCTGACTAATTTGACATGATCTTTGATGGTATTGCTGAATATAAGAATGTCACCAAGTAGACAAGGACCCCTTTGTACAGGTGTGGATGTAACACTTCATTGATTAGTTGCATACATACAGCAGGGGGCCTTGGAGTCTGAAAGGTATGACTCGGAACTAGAAACTACCCAGAGGGCAGTTGAAGGCAGTTTTCCACTCTTTTCCCTCCTTTACTCAGACTTGGTAGTAGGCTTCTCTCAGATCTAGCTTGGTAAAGATCTTGCCTTTAGACAGGTGATTTAATAAGTCCTTCATGAGGGGGAGGGGTTACCTGGTTTTTATGCACACTCCGTTAATGCCTCTAAAGTCAACAAATAAGTGCAAGCAGCCATCTTTCTTTTCTTTAAACAGTACTGGAACTGCCAACATAGATTTGGCTGGTTCAACGAAGCCTGCTGCCTACTCTGATCCACTTGCTGAGGAGGGATCGCTGCTGCTCCTTGGGCCCATGGTGCTTCCGAACCAGATGGTGCAACTGGTGCTGGCATCCACTGGCATTGGATCCACCCCTGACCAGGAGGAATTAAAATTGTTAAAATGCAATGATAACTATCAGCAGCCAACTCTTGTTCATAAAGTGAAACCCTTTAGCAGAGAGGTCATTTAAAACTTTCCAGAAGAGCACACCCAGGAAAAGCAATCCTTAGATCCATTTGCACCACTTAAAGATACCAGCTGGTCTCATTCACCTTACAAAATATCCTAAGGAAATCATCCCGATTTAAGGAAAGGTCACATGCCCCCCCAAAAGGCAGTAAAAAAATCAGTGCCAAGCTTGCCTCTTGGAAGTACACCCCCAAAAGACAGTGCCAGATACTACTAAAGCAGTGAAGAAAGACCCCCTCCCCAGATAGAAAAAGAAATCATGAGGCAGGAAAAAATTCAAACACAATACAAATAATTAAATTACAACAGTAGCTGTTTCTTGTTAAACCAATTACCAGAAAAAATAGACACAGGAACTAGCCAGATTTCTCAACCCAGTTTCTTTTCAGGAACAGAGATTAATCTTTTTTCTTCCAAACAAAGCTGAATAGGGAAAATTATCCCATCAATAAACACAGGATTAAATATCACCAAGCACTTCACAAAAACCAGTTTTAGACCAAAACTCAGAAAGGGTATGTAAACTCTCGTTTGAATGTCAATCTTTCTAGCTAGCCAAGAAGCCTTGCTGAATGTTACTCATCTTGGTTCCTTGTCATTAAAAAGCTTCTTTCTGCTTCGTTATTCAACTATTTCTTCAAAGTGCTGATCATTGCATGGCAGCTGGAAGTATTTCAGGTGAGTATTTCTTCCCAATAGCAGTGTAAAAAGCTTAGAACAACCCTTCCCCTTTAAGAAAGTATCAAGAAAAAAGAAAAACCTCATTCAGAGACAGTAAGTCTAGGCATACTACCAAGAATGTAATAAGGGTGGAAAAAAACAAAAGGCGATTTCTTCTAACTACGGGTTCTTCCAACTGCTTAGAAAGTTAAGAAGGGTTTCTATAGAACCGATCAGAACTGGTAGAATCGAATCCCTGGCTTTTCCTATCTTATAAAATGAACCTTCCACAAGTTACAATTTATATTAAGATACAAAATTAAATGGAATTACAGTGAAAAAAGTCGCATGCGTGGCAGTGATTAGCATATGTTTACACATTGCTTTGCTAGAGCTCCACAGAGAGATTTTATGAGAAACAGCCTATTAAGTGCTAAGTGTAATTAATCAACCAGAATGGTGAAGCATAGAAGATGACAGTTGGAGTGAAGCAACCAAACCAGCCATGAGATTATGTTATAAATTAGCATACGCCACAATCTTTCATTTATCTTTGGTATTATTAGTCCACCTCACAGAGAAAATTTAAGTGACAAACACATCAAGATTTTCCAGCATTAAATTAAGAAATAATAGGCAAGCTTTCTCTTATTTAAGAACTTTTAAGCACTTTTTAAAAGGACCCAAGTGGTTTTGTGAAAATCTATATTCCACAAAAGTGTTATAT
Organism: Pseudonaja textilis; assembly: GCF_900518735.1. The sequence continues at coordinate 7,160,923 of NW_020769338.1, forward strand.
ATGACAACATTTCTACTCTGTGATGCACTGTTACTTAATGGTACATATACTATAGTTGATATGTATTTGAATTCAACAGCATTTGGAAACTGCTCTGGTCTTTATCCAAATGAGCACAAACACATCCCAACATTTAAACGCTTCCAATAAACTCAATAGAGCCTTATTTTTGCCAATGCATATGTGTTCTTATTCAACTATTGGAATTGTGAAAATGGAAATTATGTTGGGTTTTGATTGCTTATGAAATAAAAAGCTGTAATAGCCATGTTCCCCAAAGGGAAAAATAAAAATATAAAGAAAAGATGACTTTGTTACTTTGATCAAAGTTTTATAATAGTTGTATTTTTGAGGATTTTAAAAAAATCTATTAATAGAAAATTTAACAATTTTGCCTGGTGAAGAGTGTAAGAAGATGCTTCTAAGTTTAATGCAATTTGAAATTCCTTTTACATATATCTAAGCAAGTTATTATGAATTAAGTTTTAAGTAATTTGCAAATGGTACCATACCAAGTTTATGTACTTATTTCAGTAGTTTCAAAACCTTTTCTTCATTACAAACCCCCTTTAAATACCTTTTGTTCTATTCATAGACCATGGCCACACCTTCCCAAGATTTAAATCATGATTTAAATCATAACATTTCTTCAAGCCTTCGCTGACTCCCTGTGACAACATTGATGTCCCCCAGGGGTTCAAGGACCATAGGTTGAGAACCATTGACTGATTTACTTATACCCATCTTTCTTTCAAGAATTCAAGATGAATCCCACAGATTTTTTTTCATTATTTTATGTGAGATAGATTGAACTAAAAATCCAAAATCACAGTGAATTTTCTTTTTATTAAATATTATACCACACAGATAAAATTAATGCAATCTACATAGTATAAATATATATTTGTAACTTTTGTGATTCATTTTCATCAAATATTATATACAAAGTTGGAAAAATTGCTGAACAATCATATGTATATTCCAGGACTTACAAACTGGGTGCATCACAAGAAATTACTTTTTTCTTACTAGCTGAGAAATCCTGAGTATTCACCTATCTGTGATTCATATTATTTATATTTCATTGGACTAGATCCACATTAAGTCAGGCTTTGAGTAAACTCAGCAAAATCAGTGGAGACTTAAATTAATAATGTCCCCTTTCTCCCTCTCTCCGTGGTCTCATTCCTTCTTATTTCTCTGAAAGATTAATTGTTTATAAGGTGCTTCCTGGTTTTTATAACAGTCCTTTCCATATTTCTTTCCCAAGGAAAAAAATTGTCACTTATGCCAACTAAAGGAGAATGTCAAGAATTAAATCACGTTAACAACCTGTGCTTTTGTACTTCCTACTTGCTACCTTAGTTTTCTTAGCTATGCTTTTAAACAAAAAATATATAATATTCAAACTTTTTTTATTTATAATAGAGGCATGACCCACATTTTGCATGGACATAGCTTTAAGTCTTTATCAAATGAAATTTAGAAAGAGAATGTTAAAAACATACTGACTCTCAGACAAAAGAGCAGTAGAGACTTAAACAATTATGTGGCTTCCTTAAAAAGCATGAGTTAATAAAGAAATTGCAGAGTATGGCATGTAAGTACACAAATAGTTAAAAGAGAACCCATAATACGGAACTCCTATCTATATTAGGAGAGTAGAACTATTCCTCATTTTAATTTTTGGTTGGTTTTGATAAGATTTGTAATCTGTCATCCATATTAGAAAATCACACTCAAAGGCACAGAGACAAAGTGAATTCAATTCTGATTTTATTTTATAAAAGTTTTAAACTAGTAGTTGCAGAGAACATAATATATTGACAAAATTCAGTTTTCTTTTTTATAGGACTATGCAGATACACCTTTCTTCTTTTACTGCAGCATTTGAAACAGTGGCAGATAGTCTGTAGCTTCTCTAAAGTTGCCTCTAGCTGTACTTTACTCAGATAAAAGTATCTGTTATAAAAGTTACCTGTTCAGTTGAAGAGTAGAGCTTAGAATGTTTGCACAAACAGCAGATAAACTCACTCTTATATTTACTGTCCCTAAGATTCCTTTTATTCTCTTCCAGTCTCCACCTGGAACACTGAAGAGTTGACTGAATAATACAAATTAAAGAGAATAGAGGATTTCTGTATCAGCAAGTCATTTAGATAGTTGAGGCAGGAGAAAGCCTTTTCTTACTTTAGTGAAATCAGATTATCTGAAGTCTGAATTACAGAGGTTACAAAAAAAGAGCCCCCCCCCCTTTGCTGGTCTGTTCATTCAAGCTCTGAATGCACCCATTTCAGAATGATGGGCAACAAGGCAAGGCCTTGAGATGCCTATCTTCTACCTTCTTTTTTTTTCAATTCACAAATCCTGGAAAACAGCCTCTGACATCTGGTGTCCTATTATTGGACCAATTCTATTAATCCTGGTCTACTGAGACCAAGGTCCATGTTTGTAACAATACTAATGTAGGGACTGCAGGTTATAAAGATGGGACAGCTACTAAAAAAATGATCTTTCAGAGACTTCTGGTGAGGTTTCATAACAAAACAGCCATTTTGGAAGGAGCAGAGTCAACATTGTGGTGAGATTGGTGACCAGACAGTGACCAAGCCTCTCCAGTAAAAGGAGAGATCATAAGATTTCTTCAAGCCCTGAGGCTCTTAGGAGCCAAAAGTTACCCTGGATGGGTGGTAAAGGCAGAGGGATGCTTCGGTGGTTGCGAGAAGAGTAGAATCTCCCTGACTGACCTGAAGAAAACCCCTCCATCCAAACTAAAAAGAGAACCACCAGCATGGCTGAATCGAAGCTGGGAAGGCAGCTGAGATGGAAGTGAAAAAGAAAAAGAAAGGAAAGATCTTGTAACAGCGTGCTTAGTCTTGGTAAGAATTTCTGCAGTGGAATTTTCCAAGAAAAAAATCTAATGCCGAACCACAACCTAAAGAGAAAGTAATCCCCACCAATGAACCACAAGACTCCTGCACATGCCTTAAATGCTATAAAACTCTATTGGATAAAGAAAATTCCATCAAATGTTCTCTTTGTAACAAATACGCTCATCTTGACTGCTTGGGATTACCCGAGCAAATGATTCAATACCTAGAATCATCCAATGAGTTTCCGTATCTCTGCAAATCATGCAGATCCAAACTGGATCTGTTTGAAAGAGTTGATACCATAGAAACATAATAACATCCCTTGACACCATAGTAGCATCCCTGGACGCTGTAAAAGAAAGATTATCCAACTTTGAAAAAAAAGATACAATGCAAAAACCTGAACATCCAATAGATACAAACCATATCTCTGCCCAACAACCACAACCCAATCCACAACCCAATCCACAAAAAACATAAATCAGACAAATAATGATATCCCAATCCACATCAGAGAAGCTTTTGAGCACAAACAGAAACATCCAAACGCCATCTTATTTGGCCTAGAGGACATCAATGAAAATGATGACATCACAACTGTCTGAAACATCATCAGTGATTATCAAACATCAACCATCTCCCCTGATGAAATACTTGACATTTCCTGCATTGGCCGAGAGCTCAAAACCAGAGACGGCTCTGTGGCCCCACACTTCTGCAGCGTCATTTGCAAAAATGAATCAAGCAAATGTAAATTCATTTATACTATAAATTCACTTGCCAAAAGCAACACCAACCATAAGAACCTCCATTCTCGCCCTGACCTAACCATACAGCAATGTGCCTGCTCCTGTGTACTCCGCACTGAACTGAAAAAACGTCTAGACAATGGAGAGAAGGACCTCTACATTGACTACCATGCTGACTGTATCAAAAGTAAGTCACATAACCCGCAACGCAGCTTTAACCTTCAACCACAACCCTACCTCAACCAATCCACCATCATCCAAGATTAGGCACGCATGCCCCTAACTACCTCAATTCCAACTACTGCTGGCCTTAAATGCAAGCTATTCGATGCAAGAAGCCTTGTGAATAAAATATCTGAATTTCTCCTCTTACTAAATATGACTAAATTCGACATCATATTTGTCTGTGAAACATGGCTCAATGCATCTCTCCCTGACTCCATTACCACAGTAAGAGACTATCATGTTTACCAATCAGATCGTGAAATTCATAGAGGAGGTGGTGTTGCTATCTTCTATAAAAAGTCCTTACATCTAAAAACCATCCAAGTTACCCAGGAGCTTGCTCTTCCTGAGACTATCATCTATGAACTATCCTTAAATATCACATTTTGATTTTTACTATGTTACAGAGCACCTGATTATGACATTGAACATGTAAACAAGCTAAATTCACTACTAACATGGGCAACATCCTGCCCACACGCTTTTATCTTTCTTGGTGACTTCAATCTACCTCATATTAACTGGACCCTAAATGAATGTACAACTGAACCCATACATGCAACCTTCTACAATGCTGTTACAAATCTGGGACTAGAACAACTAGTAACCAACAACACTAGACTTATCAACTGCCTTGATCTCATCTTCTGCAATAGTTTGAATTCAATTTACAGAATACAAATTAAAGAACCCTTTTCCCACAGTGACCACAACATGATTGACTTTTGTCTCAACATACGCTCACACAAAAATCATCACAATGATGTAATCCCCAATTATAACTTCAAAAAAGGCAACTATGATCTTATAGACAATGATCTCTCATTCCTTGATTGACAATCTCTATTCACTGGATGCAATACTGTTGAAGACCATTGCAACATATTTTTACTTGAAGTCAGAAGAGTCAAAAAATATATGTATCAACAACAATTCCACCCCCCCCCCAAAAAAACCAGATTACTCATAATAATAAGGAAACTTCAATCCAAAAAGAGATCACTCTGGCAGAAAAACAAATCTGGTCACGTTGCCAACTTCAAAAGCCGATACAAAAATTTATGCCACCAGATAAAAACTGAATGCACCAATTATCACATTAAACAAGAAAATCTTCTATGCACCAATTTTACAATTTTGTAAACAACAAACTAAAAGACTCAAGGTCCATCTCACACCTGAAAGGATCTAATGGTAAAGACTGCAACGATGACACTATTAAAGCCAACCTCTTTAACACATTATCTGGCTCAGTATTTATAAACAGCAATGGATCATGCCCAGTATTTCCTAGTCAAACCACAGAAAGTACAATGATCTAATACATATCGATTTTACAGAAGACAAGGTTAAAAAATCACTATGCAATCTAAAACCATCTCTATCTATTGGACCGGACAGAATATGTGCCTACTTCTTAAAAAAGCTATCCACTGCCATAGCAGAACCTCTAAGCATAATCTTTGAAAAATGTTTCAGGACCAGCTCCTTGCCAAACCTATGATCACAAGCCACGGTCATCCCCATCTTCAAAAAGAGAGACCCCAGCCTAGTTGAAAATTACAGACCAATCTCCTTATGCTGCAATCACCTGTAAAGTCATGGAATCAATTATTAACCAATCCATTATCCTCCACTTAGAGACAAACAACCTACTCTCTAATAAACAATTTGGTTTCAGTAAAAAAACTATCCTGTAATCTGCAACTCTTACACTGCAAAAATATATGGACTACACAACTCGATCAGGGCAAAACAATAGACACAATCTACATAGACTTCTGTAAAGCCTTTGATTCAGTGGTACACGACAAACTACTCCTAAAACTAAAATCTTATGATATCTCTGGACACCTGCATAACTGGATAGAAGCATTCCTGTCAAACAGACAACTTATGTTGGGAGTGTCCTATCAAATTCTGTCAACAGTGGTGTCCTGCAAGGCAGTGTTCTAGGACCAAATGTCTTCATACTCTACATAAATGACTTCTGTGATCATATTAAGAGCAACTGCGTTCTCTTCACTGATGATGTAAAGCTGTTCAATACCACAGACAATACTGCTACCCTTCAAAAAGATCTTGACTGTGTATCGGAATGGTCAAACAAATGGCAACTTCAAATCTCAACAAATAAATGCTCTGTCTTACATATTGGCAAAAAAAGTCAGAAATTAAAATACAAGCTGAATAGTCAAGACCTTGTTGATGACCCAAGCTCTGTAAAGAACCTTGGAATACTCATCTCCAATGATCTAAGTGCTAGAGCCCACTTTAATTACATAGCCAAAAAGGCATTAAGAGTTGCTAACCTAATCCTATGTAGCATTTTCTCTCATAATATCACACTACTAACTAGATCATACAAAACATTTGCTAGACCAATACTCGAATACAGCTCATCAGTCTGGAACCCACATTACGTATCTGATATTAGCACAGTTGAGAAAGTCCAGAAATATTTCACAAGAAGAGTTCTCCACTCCTCTACTCATTGTAGAATACCTTATGCCACCAGACTTGAAATTCTAGACCTAGAAAACCTTGGATTATGCCATCTTCGGTCTGATCTAAGTGTGGTATATAAAATCATACATTGCAGTGACTTACCTGTCAATCAATACTTCAGCTTCAACCATAACAACACAAGAGCACACAATAGATACAAACTTAAGGTTAACCACACCAAACTTGATTGCAGGAAATACGACTTCAGCAACAGAATGGTCAATGTCTGGAATAATCTACCTGACTGTGGTTTCTTCTCCCAACTCCAAAAACTTTAACCTTAGACTGTCTACGATTGACCTCACCCCTTTCCTAAGAGGTCTGTGGGGGGCATGCATAAGCACACCAACATGCCTACCATCCCTGTCCTATTGTTTCTTTTATTTTTCGTATATGTACCCATTTCATGTATTCATAACTATGTATATACTTATACCTATCATCTTGTAAGCGATTGACAAATCAAAATAAATAAAATAAAAATAAAGGTCAACCACTTGCACTTTGGACAGCTGTTCCTTGTGAGTAAACTACAGGAACTGAGGTGTTTGTAGTTAGCATGTGAGTAGAGCAGCTGAGAGTCGGAAGGATTCCCAGCAAGCTCATAGCCCCAATGTAGTCTTAGGGGCATGAAGTTCTGCCTAGCTTCATCTCTTAATCACTTTTATAAATTGCTCCTTATCTGCTTTTTAACTATTAAAAGTTCAAAACAACAACATTTTCTTTAATAAAATTATTATAAATATAAAGAAAATTATCCTACAGAATAGTACAAGAACACTGTTGGAGTGACACAGAAAGTGAAGACGTAGAAGAAAGTTTGTTTAAAAAGCATTTGTTTAATAAAATGCTTATCATTAGTCATTGCAAGTGCCATTTAAGTGGGGCAAACTAATGTAGAACAAGGATGGAGCAACCTACATCAATAAAGAAAATGTCTGTGCAAACACAACCACATATAAGAACCTCTTTCCAGACACTCTCAGCATGAATTACCACATACTATATAAAGAAAACCCTTTCTCAGAAACACAAGATGAGCAATGGATGCCTGAGAAGAAAAAGATAAAGATAATATTTAATTAAATTTTGGAAGGCAGAATGAAATTGAATAGGATTTCTGAAGTCAGAGAGTGGGGTATCATGATTCTCCCGAACTCTTTATCCCATCTGAATTTTTTCAGTTTTATTATCTCAATAGCCTGGCCTAGTCTAGTCCACTCCACTCTTAAGTTATTCATATTGAAAATTGTTGCTTATTTTTGTCAAATAATTTGAACGAATCTATTGGAGAATTTGGAAACAGTTTTAAGTATGGAATGGAAAATTAATTGCAAGTTAGAGGTTAGGAAGAAACTGAACAAAGTCTTTAACTGGAACCTTTATTCCAATTCATTCCTTTCCTCAATTAAATAAAACTTTCACGATTATTATACATCTATAACTTTTATAGAAATAGTATCAAATAGTAACAATGTGCCCATGTCTGTTTTCCCCCACCCTTCCAGGATTAGCTAATATTGCTGTAACTATCTATCTATTTCATCACATGATTGTTTTAGTGTTATTTGAAGCACTATTTTGGAGCCAGACATAATCGTATTATATAGTTCTCCACCTTATTAACTGACAGAGAACCATTCCCCATTAGACAATTGATCCTGGGTAGATGAAGCCATTAAAAACAGCACTAATTAGCTGAAGATAGGAGACAGAAATACAGGCTGTATCCCTTCCTTTCATGCTCCGGGAAGTTCATGTTCCAGACAAATAATAATTGATATGTAGTCTTCTGTAATTGTGGATGTTAACAGCCATCAGCATAATGACAAGCTGACAATCCTTGTCTAGCCTATTGTATGTTTTGTTCTGACTTTGTGAGTAATATTTCTGGTTCAAACTTGTATTTCATAGAATTCATTGTCAAAGAGTTCAGCAGATTCCCTTAATTTCTGAGTTACATTCTATATTTGTCCAGGTGTCAGCTGTGTCTAGGAAAATTAGAGGCCTGTAATTATCAAGTGGATGAATTAGAATAGATGAACCAAACAGAGTTCTTTAAGCAGAAACAAAAGCTATTAGCCTTAAATTCACACCTAGGTGTATAGGGTTAGCATATGAGACAGTTTTTAAAAGAGTTTGAAATAATACAATATTATTTCCATTTCCCTGTACCCATATCTGTCTATTCTAGAAAAATAAACTCGCTACAATAAGAAAGAAATCTTTGTGATTGCAGAATTTTTACAAGCACAAAATTATAAAGCATTTCATTAGGCACTGTCATTCTGTGAATCCTATTTAGCAATGTTGGTAGATTTTGATATGAGGAAGTTCTCTATGACAGCCCCCATAATCACATCTCTAGGGAGAATCTATACTCCATATTTAGCCATAATTACTTTCTGCTTTTCTATTGTTTGTATTCCAAGGAACACTGTAGTTAAATGCTTTATGATAAAGAGCAGACATCCAAAACAAATAAATTAATATGCTTATAATTGAATGTAGAGGATATGATTAACACTCTATGCATAGTTACCTAAGAGTAAATTCCAGCTGAATTCTATGATAACTGAATCACATCCTGAAGAGTAATGTGCTTTGTTTGATTGGTGATATATGAACTATTGTATAAATCATGTTTTATATAAACCAAGATCTTTGTAATTTTATGACTGCATAGATCAATTGAAAAATACATGGATTTTAAACAAAAAAATGCTTAAATTAGACAAATTAGAATTATAAATATATACTGTGAAGAGGAAAGGACGAGGTGCCAATGTCCCCTTTGTCAAGGTTGTTAGCAAAGAGGATATTATCATAATTTTAGAGGCTATTGGAAATGGTCTGGATTTGTAATTTGTCAGGTCAGAAACTGACAGGTCAGACATATGAATTATGTGGGGAATGAAGCTTTTGGGATTGCACTATTCTGGTCAAATTAACTAGAGAAGACATTGGAGTTTGTTGTCATTGCTGTTTATGTATCCGTGCTAAATGGTAGTTTGTTGTTAACAGAGGAATAGCTAGCAAGAATAGCTGTTGTTTCCTATGATAAGAGAAGAGGGTTACCATCTTGCTGCAGAGGGCCTAGTGAGACAATGGCCTGGGCATTTGACCGAGTATGGTAGTAGTAGCAGAATAGAATGGACTAGGATTTGAGATTGAGAATAGGAGAAACATGTTCAAATTTGTTTTAATTCATTGACTTCTGTGACTTTCACAGGATGTAAGATTCCTTTGAATGGTTTGCCTTAGGCATCTTACGGATTCAATTAGTTTCATTTGGGGATTTTTCTAGTAATGTAAAAGTTAAGAATAGAATTCTTCCAAACAACATTTGGAACATTTGTGGATTGAGAGTCATTTAGATTAGAGTGTATTGGTGGATATTTAAATTGTACTATTATAAGTACTGTATTTATTATTCATTTATTGGATGCTCTGAATAATTGCCTAGAATCTCTGGGAGCTAGGTAAATATAAAGTTAGTAAATTATTTTTATTATTACAACATATATGGTAAATGGTGCAGTATCCAATGAAATAAATAATCAATCAATATGGCAAATGTTTCTCTGTGTATCTGGTCAAACTCTAGAATATTTAGATTCCTAGCACACTAAATGTGATCTTAGAGTTGTACTTCTCCACATTGATTGCATTAGTGAATGTAATGTAAGGTTGGAATATTGTACCCATTCCCTTGTTGGGGATGAATGGGCAGGATGATTCACTAGGCAGGCTATAGTGATGTCCTTCATAAATAAATATTTTGCTGATAAACATATACATATTCATTTGGGTTTGGGTAGAACCTAGCATAGCACATTGTCTTGCATGGTTATCATATTAAATATTGATTTCAATGAAGTGAATAGGATTTTCTGCATTATGGGCTTCATGCCAATATGATTTCTACGGACAAGTAGAGAAGATGAATATGGATGGATATGAAATGCTTTTTGGGGAAAGGGTTTTGTATTTTCTGCCTTGAAAGATGGAACAGTCTGCCTTTTAAGGAGATCATCTAACCCAGGGGTGTCAAATTTCCAGCCCATGGGCCAGATGTGTCATGTAAAGGCCATACTCATCCCAGCTCCATGAATGGAAGAAAACATTGTGAAACGTCATGTGATGGCAACATGACACCACTAATTTGACACCTGCGATCTAACCATATAGCAATAGCAATTGCACTTAGATTTATATACCACTTCATAGTGCTTTACAGCAGTGGCCCCCAACCTTTTTTGTGCCACGGCCTGGTACCGGCATCACAAAATGATACGTGGCCTGGTACCGGCATCAGCACGCATGACAAGGCAAGGCGAGCCAAGCGACCGGCCAGCCAGCTGTCCTCCACTTTTCCCCACTACCTTCAACTCCTCCTTTGTACCTTTGCTTCGGGACAATTGCTCGGCTCACCTTGCCTTGGGTGCTGAAAGAATCCTTGCGCCTTAGTTTTGTTCGAAGCCCCCCCTTCGATGAAACTAAGGCGCGAGGATTCCTTCAGGACCCAAATGCTGCTTTCCAACTGGAAAAGCTCACCCAGAAGCACTTTCTCGTCAAACAAGATGGCGGTGCCCAGCAAACCGGTGGCCTGGTAGGAAGTGTTCCACGGACTGGTACCGGTCCGCGGCCTGGTGGTTGGGGACCCCTGCTTTACCGCACTATTTAAGTGGTTTACAGAATCAGTGTATTGCCCCAAGCAATCTGGATCTTCATTTTACTGATCTTGGAAGGATTGAAAGCCTTCAGCCAGACAAGATCAAACTCCTGACAGTGGGCGGAGTTAGCCTGCAATATTGCATTCTAATCACCAAGTCACCATGGCTCTTTTATATAGATAACCATATAATCAAACCATATAAACAGCATTGCTCTCTAATTTCTTCAGCCTTGGAAATAATAACACATCAGTCTGGGCATGGGACTGAAACAGCACTGGTAACAGTGGCAGGACTTGGATAGGGAGCATATGACTTGGTTTTGCTTGATCTTTCATACTGCTGATAATTTCTTAATATCCATAAAAATTGGAAGTAGGTGATATTATAGAGGTTCCAACTTTTACTTGAGGAGGAGGTTATTTTTTTGTGCTGGGGAAAGAGAGTGAATTGTTGGTTTCTCCTTTATGTAGCACTCAACTTTGTGTAGTCTCACACAGAGGTGGTATTCAGCAGGTTCTGACCAGTTCTGGAGAACCGGTAGTGGAAATTTTGAGAAGTTCGCAGAACCGACAAATGCCACCTCTGACTGGCCCCACCCCCATCTATTCTCTGCCTAAGTCCCAGCTAATTGGCTGAGTCTTCTTTGGTTGCCCTGCACAGGAGAACGGAGCTGGAAAGCAGGTTAGTGGGGTGGGGAGGGAATGGGATTATGCAGCAACCTTACCCCTGGAGTGGGGTGGGAATGGAGATTTTACAGTAGCCTTCTCCTGCCACGTCCACCAAGCCACTCCCCCAAGCCACACCATACCCCCAAGCCACACCCACAAAAGAAGTAATTGCAAAAGAACTTGGATGTTCCCAAAGTGCTGTATCAAAGTACATTAAAAGAAAGTTATGTGGAAGGGAAAAGCATGGATGAAAAAGGTGCACAAGCAGTAGGGATGACCACAGCCTGGAGAGGATTGTCAGTAAAAGGCCATTCAAAAGTGTTGGGGACTTTCACAAGGAGTGGACTGAGGCTGGAGTCAATGCATCAAGAACCACCACACACAGATGGATCCTAGACATGGGCTTCAAATGTCGTATTCCTCTTGTCAAGCTGCTCCTGAACAACAAACAACGTCAGAAGTGTCTTACCTGGGTGAAAGAAAAACAGAACTGGTCTGTTGCTCAGTGGTCCAAAGTCCTCTTTTCTGATGAGAGCAACTTTTGCTTCTCATTTGGAAACCAAGGACCCAGAGTCTGGAGGAAGAATGGAGAGTCACACACTGCAAGATGCTTGAAGATCCAGTGTGAAGTTTCCACAGTCTGTGTTGATTTGGGGAGCCAAGTCGTCTGCCTGTGTTGGTCCACTGTGCTTCATTAAGTCCAGGGTCAATGCAGCCATCTACCAGGAGATATTGGGACACTTCATGCTTCCTTCCGCAGACGAGCTTTATGGGATGCTGACTTCATTTTCCAGCAGGACTTGGCACCTGCCCACACTACCAAAAGCACCAAAACCTGGTTCAATGACTGTGGGCTTGCTGTGCTTGATTGGCCAGCAAACTCGCCTGACCTGAACCCCGTAGAGAATCTATGGGGCGTTTCCAAGAGAAAGATGAGAGACATGAGACCGAACAATGCAGAAGAGCTGAAGGCTGCTATTGAAGCATCAGAACCAGTTCAATGTCTGCTGCTTTTTACAGCTACTGGTTCTTTAGAACTGGGCAGAACTGGTAGCATCCCACCCCTGCTTGGAAACCTTTGGTAAAGCTCAACTGTGTCATTGTTTATATGCTTAACTGCCTACATGTATACATAGAATAAAGGAGGAGATGTTCTGAGTTCTTCTTCAAAATTTTAGGACAAAGGCAGCTCTTTTCAATTGTTACCCCTACTCTTTGGAATAGCTTTTATCCAGAGCTACAGCTGGTTCTTCTCTTGCTGTTTTTAGAGATGCAGTAAAAAACCTACTTTTTCCACAGCTTTAGAATTGATTATCTTGTCATATATATAAAGAAAGGCTGATAGATATTGAATGCTTTTACTAGGGGATCTTGGTATACTTTATTAGCCTGTAGCTAAAGATGCTGTTTGTGATTGTTATGTTGTGATTATATATTGGAAATTGTCTGGAATTGGCAATATGCAGAAATTTTAATCAATCAGTTTTGTCATTTAAACTGCTTCTGTAAAGTAGTGATACTGCCAAAGAAAAGGGAAGAAGTTAATTATTCTTTAATTATTCTCTTTATTTTCTGTATTGTGATACATCAAAAATAGTAAGCTTGACAGTCTTGTAATTATCACCTTATTTTAAAATGTGAGGTAAAACTCTAATAGTAATAATAATTCAATTATTAGGGTAGAATCCACTAATCCATTATTAAGTAGAATCCACTAATCTAAGCATGGTAGCAGATTATATTCTCATTCCTATTCGGAAACATCTCTTGAGCTTTTTCCTATGCATCTCTTCTTCCACTGTACTCTTGATAATGAATTTAATACGACTAGGATATTTGTGTGCATATTTTATTGTATCAGGAGGCTATTTTGATTTTCTCCAGAATGTTGAGAAAGCAAATAAGCAATTCTTTCAGGATCAGCAGAACTGACCATGTTGGCTGGGGAATTCTGGGAATTGAAGTCCACACATCTAAAAGTTGCTGAGGTTGAGAAACACTGTATTAGATATTAAGTAAAATTCAGAAAGTGTAATCTACAAACAACAAGATGCCTGGTCATTTGAAACTGAGAAGAATCCCTTTGAAACATATGACTGCATCAGCATAAAGATATTACCTGCATTTCTTCGAAAATAAATCAGGAACTGCAAAAAAAGCTGACAAGAAAATAAAATAAAGCACAGAAATTTCTTCCTGCATTCATTGTAGAAAGATCTGAATCTAAGTATCAAATCTGGGAGAGTCATCAGTCTCCTAAAATTAGGATGAAAAAAATATAACAGTGGGAGCAAATTGTGTAAAATAATAGCTGGGGATGGAGCCAAACTCAAAATGAAAGGTCAGAGGCCAGAACCAATTACTCACTTGACTCTTCCCTCAGTGAGCATATATATATATATATAAAACTCTAAAACTACCCAACAGAGAAAGCCTTCTTTTGGAAAGAAGGCTGATTACGATTACTCTTTTGTGGAAGAGATTCCCAAGGCTGATTGTGATTAGGACACGGCAGCAATGGCAAAGGGCTATTGTTATTTCAATTTTTCCATTGTTAAATTATTTTTGTCAAAATAATTATATAAATCAGCTCGAGAATAAACAGAGGTTCCTTACTTACCTTCTATCCATCCATGTTCTAAATCACTGGGACCAAAGACTTCCCAGTACACTATTTAGCAATGGAAAAGGCAACCCAGTGGGATATAGTGTTATGGGATGGTGGGATTATTTGTAGGAAAAAAAATATTCCCTATCTGGACAGGTGTAGGATAATTCTATTTTATTTATGCCATGTTATAGGAAATATTCATTATCAGCAAGAAAACATAATGCACAGATATGCTGAGTCCATTTGAAGAATCATCAGATTAATATAACATGCATAAAGGCCAAGGCACAAGGACATTATGATTCATAGAAATCAGAGATAATTGGAATCTATTCTAAAGTATGTCCAAACTGAAATGCTTCATAGCTATTAATGAAACAAGAAATTTAATGTCCAATATTAGCAACCAGCAAACTTTTCAAACTAATGAGGTTAAACTTTTTACAATGCTTCTCTACTTATAAAAATAACAGACTGGGAGAAGCTTATTGAAACAAAGGAAAGAAGATTGCTTTGAAGTATTTTCAGACCATCTCTTTATATGGCCAAGGCTGCAATTCTATGTCCATGGGTGTCTGATGTTTTATGTCACTGTTCCTGGAAGATTGCTCTTGCAGGGTAAATTCAACTTTAATCCACTCTTTTCTGGCTTCCATGGAAATCTTGGCAGGCCATACCTCACTGATAACAGAATTCCCATTTTAATAGGGGCAAAACGAGCATATCCTAGAAAGTCAAAAAGAGGATTGGGGCTCCTGCAGTTGCAAATAATCTAATTCTTCTGGCACAGAAAGAAAAGGATAGCAAATTAAAGCAGTTCTAAAGTTGCCCTATATTGATTGAAATCAACAGGGATGGAACTTGAAAGAAGATGAGAAAAAAATCACCAGGAAAAACATGTAGGAGAAATGGATGGATCAGTAGATGGATGTGCAAACTACCCTGACTAGTATGAATCTGAAGTGATTTTGGCTATGGCTAATCTTCTCTTGGTTATGATCCAGTCCTTCAGCAATGATGGGATTTTATCACACATTTAGTTTCACTTAGTAGATTTAGATTCCAGCTTTAATAGCTAAAATTAATACAGAGTTGTAGAGATGGATTATCCTTCTAAAAATGGATGGAATGGCTATCCATTAATCTTATTGAAGCTAACATTGCTGTAACAGTAAAACAATCACCTAAATAGAAAACCATGGTCCCATGTAAGCCATTCTAGTCTACTATAGAAATACGGTAAAAATAAGTTTGAGACTCTTTCTTTGGAGAATATGGAACAATTCCAGATCTTTTGCACAATGTTTAGTAATAAATAAAACATGTGTTGCTATCAAAGTAGATAAATTGCAATCAATTTCTTTAGGAATCTCCCTCATGAATGTCTAGGAAGTTATGTATTAAAAGTAAAGATTCTCTTGACGTCCACTTGTCAATATAGTTTTCTTGGCAACAATATCGAAGTGGATTGTCATTGCCGACTGCCAAGATTTTTTAAAAAATGTTGCTGTCTAATTAACAACCCTAATAAATGATTTCCTGGTGATATCCCATCTAAGGACTATCAGATCTAATTCTGCTTAGCTTTTTCTAAGATTGAGCCAAGATTGGCTGCCAAAGCAAACAAGATAAGCCTTGTAATTGATTAATGAAACTTTAAAGAATTCTGATAATTTATACCCAGAAATTCAAGATTGTAACAGATTGGCCAAATGATCAAATAATTCTGGCTTTAATGCTATACTTTAATAGCCATGGATATATATGTCAACTTACATTATACAGGTGAAACTCCAAAAATTAGAATATCGTGCAAAAGTTCATTTATTTCAGTAATGCAATCAAAAAAGTTAAAACTAATGTATGAGATAGACTCTTACATGCAAAGCAAGATAGTTCAAGCCATGATTTCTCATAATTGAGATGGTTCTGGCTTACAGCTCATGAAAACCCCAAATCCACAATCTCAGAAAATTAGAATATTACATGCAATCAATAAAAGAAGGATTGTACATAGAATAATATCGGACCTCTGAAAAGTATAAGCATGCATATGTATTCAGTACTTGGTTTGGGCCTCTTTTGCTGCAATTACTGCCTCCATGTGGTGTGGCATGGAAGCTATCAGCCTGTGGCACTGCTGAGATGTTATGGAAGAGCAGGATGCTTCAGTAGCGGCCTTCAGCTCTTCTGCATTGTTCGGTCTCATGTCTCTCATCTTTCTCTTGGCAATGCCCCATAGATTCTCTGTGGGGTTCAGGTCAGGCGAGTTTGCTGGCCAATCAAGCACAGTAATCCCACGAACATTGAACCAGGTTTTGGTGCTTTTGGCAGTGTGGGCAGATGCCAAATCCTGCTGGAAAATGAAGTCAGCATCCCATAAAGCTCGTCTGCGGAAGGAAGCATGAAGTGTCCCAATATCTCCTGATAGATGGCTGCATTGACCCTGGACTTAATGAAGCACAGTGGACCAACACCAGCAGATGACATGGCTCCCTAAATCAACACAGACTGTGGAAACTTCACACTGGACTTCAAGCATCTTGCAGTGTGTGACTCTCCATTCTTCCTCTAGACTCTGGGTCCTTGGTTTCCAAATGAGAAGCAAAAGTTGCTCTCATCAGAAAAGAGGACTTTGGACCACTGAGCAACAGACCAGTTCTGTTTTTCTTTAGTCCAGGTAAGATGCTTCTGACGTTGTTTGTTGTTCAGGAGCGGCTTGACAAGAGGAATACGACATTTGAAGCCCATGTTCAGGATCCGTCTGTGTGTGGTGGCTCTTGATGCACTGACTCCAGCCTCAGTCTACTCCTTGTGAACATCCCCAACACTTTTGAATGGCCTTTTCGTGACAATCCTCTCCAGGCTGTGGTCATCCCTACTGCTTGTGCACCTTTTTCTTCCACACTTTCCCCTTCCACATCACTTTCTTTTAATGTGCTTTGATACAGCACTTTGGGAACATCCAACTTCTTTTGCAATTACCTTTTGAGGCTTTTCCTCCTTATGGAGGGTATCAGTGATGGTTTTCTGCACAACTGTCACGTCAGCAGACTTTCCCATGATTGTGCTTCCTACTGAACCAGACTGAGAGACCATTTAAAGGCTCAGGAACCCTTTGCAGGCGTTATGGCTTAATTAGCTGATTAGAGTGGGACCCTTTGAGCCTAGAATATTGAACCTTTTCACAATATTCTAATTTTCTGAGATTGTGGATTTGGGGTTTTCATGAGCTGTAAGCCATAATCATCACAATTGTGACAAATCACGGCTTGAACTATCTTGCTTTGCATGTAATGAGTCTGTCTCATATATTAGTTTCACCTTTTAGGTTGCATTACTGAAATAAATGAACATGATATTCTATTTTTTTGAGTTTCACCTGTATTATATATAATATAAATTAACCTCTAATGAAAAGCTAATGAGCACACTTAGTCCTTGATTATTACTAGAATTTGTGTCACTAAGAAATACAGTTAAGTGAGTCATGTTGAATTTTATGACTTTTCTTGCAATGGTTGACTTTGCTGCTAGAAGCCTCCTGACAAGTCGTAAATGGTAATCACATTTCCCTGGAATGCTACAACCATAATTAATACATATCAGTTACCAAGTGATCATGTCACCATTGCAGTGGTCATAAGTGCAATATTGGTTGTAGGACTTTTTTCAGCACTGTCATAACTTTGAACTGTTGTTAACTGAATGATTGCAAGTAGAGAACTACTTGCAAAATCCTTCCCCATGATGAATCTCATACAAGGGGATTCCCTTAGGATTACCCTTTATTTATTTATATAAGTATGCATGCAGGAAATTTAGAAAGCTGTAACATTGAACCATAGTATTGATCTATCAGGGTCACAGTTTTCCACACTGATAGGCACCAGCTTCCAAGGTCACAGATTGCTCTTTCTTGTGATGTTGTGTATGTATATCATAAGAACATGAGGGGAAAGTCCCACTCCTGCATTCCTCTCTGACTTTCTTTGCAGTTAAACCTGCTCTGGAGGGCTGAAAAGAAGCATCTACAAACTTCTAATTACATGATCTTGTCAGACTTGCATGAATTTTTAAGTAAACCCATTAAGCCAATGGGAGAGAAGGGTTTTTATGGTACCCACAGTGAGTTTTTTTGTGAACCTATGGATACCCATGGTACAAAACTATTGTTCTCCCAAAAGAAAGATTGGACCTCAATTCAATGTGTGCTTACGACTCTGTGCCACATCAAATTTTATGCAAGTGGACTTCCTGCACAACAGTTTTATTTCCTCTACCTATATCTATTCCAGTCCAGAGAAATTTTCAAGATTTTAGAAGGCACAAGGCTAGAGAATGAAGCAAGAATGTAGAATTTATCTATGACTAATGCTAGCTTCACTGGAAGAATGACATTATTGGATAGAAGCCATTTAAATGTCAAACTGGATTTTCTAAAAAAAAAAAAAGATCCTTTAAACGGAAATCAAGAGACGGCATGAAAGAGTGGACACTAAAAGAAAAAGAAAGAAGTCAAGAATTTTCTTTTCCCTTGAGTGTCCACTTTTGCATGCTGTCTCTCAGCTTCCATTTATAGAAGCTTCGTTCTCTTACTTGTCATTCAAATGCACTCTCTAAGAGAAAGAATAAATGCCATGAAAACTAGCAAGATGACATAATGAATGAGTTACCGTAAATGCCTCCAGCATAAAACAATTATGTACCTGCTATTGTCAAAAACATTCAACATATTCTTTTGTTGAAAGGGAAGCAGCTATAAATTATTCACAGGGGCACTGAAAGAAGTTCTTTTTTTTCTTTTGGGTTGCTACCAATTAATTCTTTCCTGAGTATCCCTAGATATTTAATTAAGGACAGAAAATTTACATGCAGTTTTGATTTTTTTATGAGGTTACCTAAATGAACATCCTTGTTTCTGGTTGTTTCTCTCTTTCCCCTTTTCTTTTTCTTTCTCTTAGAAAAAGCATTTATTATATAAAATACCAAGTTTGTAAAAGTGAATTGCGATCTGTTACACGACTCATTTAGACTTTGTTTGGAAATAGCAAAGCAACACCAGGAAAGAAAACCAATATGTCAAATGTCTTGGATCCAGACTTAGGCTTACAATGGATGCATCAATAGGACAACATTTTGATGGCTGTACTTAAAAGGTGCCCAATTCTAGAATCATACCTCTAAGGCAGAGCCATGCCCACACCCAGTTTAGTGAAAGAGAAAAAAGTCGTGATATGTCATGTGACAATGCTGCGATGACACAAGTTTGACACCCCCACTCTAAGGTATTTGACATTTATATTAGTTTTGATTTCTAGAAACTAAAAGAAAAAACAAAAATTAGAATGAATTGACTGTGTGATAGAATTTTATTAATCACAGAGTCATGGTGGTGAATGGTTAGGATGCAGAATTGCAGGCTAATTCTGCTGACTGCCAGCAGCTTAATTCTGACTGGCTCAAGGTTGACTCAACTTCCATCCTTCTGAAGTCAGTAAAATGAGGACCCAAATATCCTGATTCTGTAAACCACTTAGAGAGGGCTATAAAACACAAAGTGGTATATAAGTCTAGGTGCTATTGCTATTAAACACAGCATACTTCCAAATAGCCCAGGCATGACTTTACTATTGATATTTTCATTTTACACAGGGCCTTTTCCCATTATTGAATGAGGACATTAGGATGGGTATTGTCCACCCATCCTTGGAGTTGACAGAAAACTATGCCAACATTATATTGGTTGCTCCTGTTGCTGATGTTTATCCTATCACTAGAGCCTCATGGCATTATAATTTTGTGGAGTTTTGCCCTCAAGGAGCTGTATGATTAAGCCTAATAGATTTTGTATGCTTTGGTGCTGTCCTAGGATGATGTGGCATAATAAGAGGAAAATGCTTCTTTAATTCTGATAAAACTAAGGTCAACTCAAGATTGTCTCATACATGGGCTGGGACAATGTCCACTGAGACATGGCAGAAAAAACAAATGTTTTCAAGGTATATTTGTGTTGTGAAAATGGGAAGTAGTTTTCCTATCAATTGAAGCAGTGGTGGGATTCAAATTTTTTTACTACCGGTTCTGTGGATGGGGCTTGGCTGTGGCAGGGGAAGGATATTGCAAAATCTCCATTCCACCCCACTCCAGGGGAAGGATACTGTAAAATCCCCATTCCCTCCCCAACCCACTAACCAGTCAGAGGTGGTATTCCAAACTACTCAAAAATTCTGCTACCGGTTCTACAGAACTGTTTAGAACCTGCTGAATTAAAGGTAGAATGCAAAAGTCAGAATGGCCCAGCATCTTGCATCCCAATCTTCATTCATAGCTCATTGCATCTATTTTCATGGCAAATTAAAAGGGGAAAACATCTACTCTGTGGGAAAGAATTTTAGCTCAACAGAGCTTTAGAGAAAAACAGTAATAGGACTGTGATTCCGACAAAGGAGAGACCTGAGGAACTGGGAAACAGGAGGGAGGAGGAAAAATTAGCAAATTTCCACAATTTCAAATCCAAAGAAATATTGCCATATTGTATTTGCAGACTTTCTTCTGAAACAGCTGCAGATTATCAACAAGGAAGCCGAAATGCTAACAAAGACCAAATGAATTCTGTGGATTCAGAGCATGATATCATCTCCAAATTAATGTAATATTTGAATGTGTAAAGGTCCTTAGAGAAAGAGAGACTTTCAGGTGGCCACACATTTTCCTTTGTTATATTTCTTCTCTTGATTTTTCCTCTTGGTTTCTTCTAATAGATTGTTTCTGAATTGGAATAAAAAAATAAAATTGCTTAAGAATCACTTCAACTACCATCAATTAATATGTTGTCTTCCTTACATCTGGCTAATCTAATTAAGCTAAGCTAATTAGGCTAATCTAATCTAAAAGGGCTGATGTGGTTCTCATCTTCAAAAAAGGAAAAAAAAAACAGACTCAAGAAACTACAGACCAATCAGCCTAACATCAATACCCAGGAAGATACTGGAAATGATAATAAAAAAAACAGATCTGCCAACATCTAAAAACAAGTAAAATAATAACTAGCAGTCAGCATGGGTTTGTTAAAAATAGATCACGCCAAACCAATCTTATTTCATTTTTCAACATAGTGACTAAATTAGTAGACCAGCAAAATACTGTGGACATAATATACTTAGTTTTTAGCAAGGCATTCGTCAAAGTAGACCACAACCTACTTTTTGGTAAGCTAGAAAAAAGTGGGATAGATTGCACCATCACCAGATGGATTTACAACTGGCTGACAAACCATACTCAAAGAGTAGTCCTTAATGGGTCTAAGTCTACATGGAGGGAAGTAAGCAGTGGGTGCCACAAAGTTCTGTCTTAGGCCCAGTACTCTTCAACATCTTCATTAATGACATAGACAAGGGAATAGAATTTACCAATCTTACCAAATTTTCAGATGATACTAAGCTGGCAGGAATAGCTAAACACCCAAGAAAATAAGCTCAAGATCCAGATGGATCTTGACAGACTTGAACACTGGGCCCTATCTAACAAAATGAAATTCAGTGTAGAGAAAAGTAAAGTCCTACACTTAATCAAGGAAAACCAAAAGTACACATATAGATTGGGTGAAATCAGTCTTAATAGCAGTAACTGTGAGAGGGATCTTGGAGTCTTAGTGGACAACCAGCTAAATATGAACAAGCAGTATGCAGTGGCAGCCAAAAAAACCAATGCAATCCTAAATTGCATTAATAAAGGGATACAATCAAGATCAAATGAGGTACTAATACCACTCTATAAAGCCTTAGAAAGACCACACCTAGAGTACTGCATCCAGTATAGCTAGTTTAGTGAAGAAAAGGACCAAGGGAGACATGATAGCACTCTTCCAATATTTGAGGGGCTGCCACAGAGAGGAAGGGGTCAAGCTATTTTCTAAAGCACCCGAAGGCCAGACAAGGAATAATGGATGGAAACTGAACAAGGAGAGATTTAACCTGGAAATAAGGAGAAACTTTCTGACAGTGAGAACAATCAAATAATGGAATAAGCTTGCCTTTGGAAGTTGTGGCAACTTCATCATTTGATACTTTCAACAAGAGATTGAACTGTCATTTGTCAGAAATGGTGTAGGGTCTCCTGCTTGGGTGGAGGGTTGGACTAGATGACCTACAAGGTCCCTTCCAACTCTGTTAAACTAATCTAGTTCCTTCTGTTCTAGTGGAAAAAAGACTTGAGATTAGATACAAATTAACAGTCCCAAATTTATTGACAATAACAACTAGGATATTCCTTAGGATAACACCTGGAATGGCCTCTAATTAGACAGATATGAGAAAATATACCACAGCCTCTTGCTAAGCAATATTGATGGTGCCTGATCATTGGTATTTTCATCATTATCCCTCCATTAAAGATAGCTGCATATATTTTACTTATTCCATCCATATTAGGCAACATACACTGGATAAAATACTTCAGGGATAAAAGCTCCCCTCTCTCGTAGGAAAGTTTGTGCCAACCAGATGGTAGAACATCTCTCCAGGATATAGGATGCATTGAAATGTTCACTGCCTTGGCTCCATGCTATCTTACACTTAATTGCCAGAAAATGTTAAATATGTCTAAATATATTTCAGTTCTATTCTAAGCTATACCCAGCATCTCAGACAGTAAAAAGAGGAGAATAAGATGTTTCAATAGTTTTGGGGGGGATATCCACATCCTAATTTTATTCAATTGTTGTTGGCTAGATGGTGATTGATTTCACATACTATATGCAATCTAATTCATCATTTGTCTATTTATATTTCTTATTTCTAAACCACTCATCTCATTCAGATATTAGCCTGACCTTTGAAGGGAATTATTCTAGATTATGTTTGAAACCAAGACATTGTGCTTTTTTGACATATAAAGTTCTTTAATTTTGTGCTCTGCTCAAATCTCTGTTCAATTCATAGAATGGCCAAGTGAAAGGAGCTAAAAATAAAAAACAAGAATGAAAAACAAAGCAAAATTTGGTGAACCCAATGGTTTTGCTCATCTTCTGACTTTTGGTGGTTCTACAAGCTATGATTAAATATATCACAGCAATGTAGTAAGCAGAGACTGCCCTTTCCCTGTACTGGACCAAGTGGGCCAAGTGTCACAATTATCTTCAGCAATAAGTCTTAGAAAGCATCATACCCTGTTTTCCTTTTGGCTTCTGCTTTGGTGTAGCACACTAGGAAATTCTTCTGCAGATGTTTTTATCCTAAAGTGGGAACAGGAGGAATAAAACTCCTGTGGCAAGAAGATGCAAGAATGGCCTTTCAGGAACCTTGGCACATATTGTGGCAGTTAAGTTTATAATTTCTTCTGTTAGTTCCTTTGCCTGTACCAAAGTGGCTATCAGCTTCAGTGAGTAACTACATGGAGCCTGTGCATTGAAACTGATTAGGGGAAAACATTTTTTTTTTCTAACAAAGTTTTTTGTGGGGTAGGAGTTGGAAGGCAGAAGGCTGTAATCTTTATTGGGAAATAATTGCACTCATTTCATTCATTTTACATAGGAAAATAACTCCAAATATTTTACCATTCAGGTAGTACATTTCAATAGTTTAGAACCTTATTTTTAAACATATAAATGATTTTACTCTTTCCTGGCAAAAGAAGCAGCTAGATCTGCTTCTTCCCATCATGAAAGATGGAATATTTTCTGTGTTTTGTTTCCAGAGTACAGTTAACCCTCAGTTTATTTGAATAAGTGAATTCCAGTGGAATTTAAGAATCCCATGCCTAAATGTAATTATTCATATAATTGATGAGCTTGGTATATAAAAGAATGACAGTTTAAGCTGAGACATTTACTTAAAATATTTCTGGAAATTGACTTAATTATCGGGTATCAAAGCCAACGACCACAAACAATGGAAAAGTGAACACTTCATCATCATAAATTACTTAGAAAAGCCTGTTTTGTATTAATCTATGGCTACTTAGCAAAATATGAAAACAAACTGTAAAATCCTCATAGAAGAAAACCACTTCCTTTCTGAGTCTCGAGTGTAAGGGTTGGGTTGCAAAAATGCTTTGTTGTCAATTAAGCATATTTTTCATTCCTTCATTACTGCAAAAATCTATTTTAGGAAAAGTTTCTAACAGCATTCAGTTATAACATTTAGGCTTACATTGGCTCTCAAACTCTCCATTAGAAAAAAGAAAAACAGAAAAAGAAAAAAAGGGGAAAAGGAAAAAAATCTTCCTTGGGACATGTCCGTGTGACTTCTGTAACTGATAAATGTAATTAATAGTGCACATTGGTAGAAAGTCAAGATGCAATAATTGATTTCTTCTTTTACTGTGCTAAAGATCAAGGGAACATATCCTTCATCCTCCATTATGCACGCACAGCAACAACAGAATAGATCCTTTGGGAGAGTTTGAATATCCAGTGCTTTGCTGCCCACAAGATCCTTATTATAAAAGGTGTTGTAAGCCAGCCAAGATAGAGCAAAAGCTGCTCCTAGAATTACTGAAACATGCTTAGCTGTTATTCTTCATTATACAAGGAAGGATGTGGAGGAAAAACCATCACCCCAATAAATGAAATGATTGATACCTAGCGGTTAGGCAGAGAATAGTTGGTGCAATGTGAGGAACAGTATAGATTCCCTAGATTGGAGATACTAGATTATATAAATAGTGTAAGCATATTTGAGATAAAGTGAATTTTAAAGCCATGCTGTCCCAAATACCTCAAAACTGACTGATTTTGCCTTTACTGTTATCAAGGAATGCTTGATGTAAAACAGCTATGATTAAGGCTGCTACGCTATCAATTCTTTTCCATCTTACTTAAAAGCATTGTCTGAAAGCCTTCATTGACCAAAACCATGATGGGTCAAGAAGGTCAATATTGACAAACCCATCTTCCATTTGGAAAACTTCAATTTGGAATGTAGGCCAAGTGAAACTTTAATCAATGCAATGGTAGGGTTTTTTAAATGTGTGTCAGTGACTAAGGGCTATTCTGCACTGCAACTTGACTGCTTTTATTCCAGAACTAATCTGGTTTAAAATAAGGCCAACTTAAAATATTCCTTTGTGGATTTCAACCTTTTCCTCCCCTTTGGCCTAGTGGTCCAGATTACTGTGAACATGCCCCCACCCCCAATTTATTTTATTTTCCTGCTTCTTTTCCCTTTCCACCATGCAGGGAAAGTAAGTATCTTGAGAACTGGTGTAAAAAGGGGGAAAAAACCCCAATTTTACTGTTTTTGTTGTGGGCGAGAAAGGCAAACTTGGCAGAAAGCTTGCTGATTTTGCCCAGCTTAAAAAACAAAGGCATTGTTCTCATTTCACAATTTAACTGTTGACTGCTTTAAAAAATGCATAGTTTAAAAAATTCATTGTTTTTCTATTAAACTTGTGGCGAATGGGCTGTGGTGGCGCAGTGGTTAAAATGCAGTACTACTTCAGTTGACTGCTGGCTGCCAGCAATTTGGCAGTTCGAGTCTCACTGGCTCAAGGTTGACTCAGCCTTCCATCCTTCTGAGGTCAGTAAAATGAAGACCAAGATTATTGGGACAATATGCTGACACTGTAAACCGCTTAGAGAGGGCTGTAAAGCATTGCAAAGCGGTATGTAAGTCTAAGTGCTATTGCTATTACTATTAAATACCTTCCCCACAAAAGGCCGAACCTTTCAGTTACTCAACCCAATGGCCGTTAAAGGCAGGGCTGCATATTCATCAAGTACCACATTTGATGGAGGGTCAGAAAACCTGACTGAAGATCACCTTTCCAGCAGGCTAGCAATGGGTTGAGGATGATGTCATTCATCCCTAACTTTCACAAAATGGGAAAGCTATGCAGGAAAGTGAACGCAGATATAATTCTAAATCAAAAGCTAGATTGCGTTTACGGGTTTTTTGTGTGTGTTGTATTATTAATTAAATTTGTTTGACTATCCAAGGTGGCACTGGACAGTTTATAACAATAGATAAAAAGTGAGAATATAAAAATAGCAAGTACACATATAAAGACCACAATATGTGATAAAGTTGAGAGAACATCTTTGCACTGTAATCCAGTTTTGCAGCTACTAATTTGTAATACATCTAATCCAGCAGATGATGTAAGACAATATGTATCTTCTATAGAGCAGATGTAATGAATGTTAAACAACTGAGCTAATGGTTAATTATTTTCATTGCCCCTATGTCATCAGGAATCTTGCTTAATGTGAGATTTATCTGAGAAAATAGAATTTATCAGAAGCAGAAATACCTATGAAAATCATTTTATAAAGTCTCTTTCCCTTTGTGTCATGTCCATTATGTCATGGACATAAGAAGGCATTTAGGAGTTATTCAGAAGTGTGGGTTTTTCACACATGTATGTCTTCACATAAACATATACACCCATACAAACACATAAACCTATAATACACATCTATAATATTTCTATAAACTAATTTTGTTGTACAATAGCTGTTTAAAGAATATTAGTATTTTAGTTAATCTGCACTGAGATTATGTGATAGAAAAATGCAGTGATAGAAAAATTTAACACTACCCACTATAAAGGAATGGTTGGTGAAAATGACAGATTTTGCTGAAATGGATAAATTGACTTATTTCATTAAAGAAAAGATAATATTTGTATTTATTGATGACTAGAAGTCTCTTACAGACATTTTGCATAAAAATAAAAAACATAAAACTTGTGATTTATGGCTTTATGATTAGATAGGATATATTAAACAAAGAAGAGTAATATGATGTAACTTTAGAGAGAGAGGTCAAAATATAGTATATTTGTAGTTAAAAGAGCTGTGGAGACTATTGGATACCACTTTTTTATTTCGTTTCTTTTCTATTCTTCAACTTCTTTTCTTGCCCTTTTTTCTTTTGCTTTTCTTTCATTATCTTCTTTCTTCCTTACTTTATATTAGTTTACATTAAGTTTACCTTCTTCTTTAAAAGTGTTAATAAAAATTACACACACACACACACACACACCTAAAATGTGGGTTGCCCATTAAAAGAAACCCTGGTCTAGTTCCTTCAGGTTTACCCTGCTCTATTTTGATATCATCTTAACACTGCCTGCATGTCAATGTGTAAATTTTTATTGTTGTGGTTAGGTTGTCAGAAGAATGCAGAATATTGAAGACTTTGGCTGGAGGCTTACCAAAATTTCATCCATTTAGAATATATCTAAAATATGCTTATAAATAAAGGTGAGTACAACTTATGCAGGAGGTTGCAATGATATATTTTAGAATCTTTCTATGAGATGAGGATTGATTCCTCAGACAAGGCACCATTTGATTATATTTGATACTATTAATCCCTTTAATTCCTGTAACATCTTGTTCTATAAATGCTGCAGAAAAAAATGTCCTACTGCCAGTGTTTTGTGGTTCTGTTTTCCTCATTGGGCAAACAAACAAACAAACAAATAAACCATGCTGTGCATTCAGGAATAATGGATCAGTAATGGGATTTTCAGATGTTGCCATGTAGATATACTGTTATTTGGCATATGGCATTTTTAGATGTACCCCTAAAAACTTTGCCATGGATTCATTTGACCATGATCAGTGTTATTGTTGAGAATATTAGTTTTCAAGACTGATTTGAGAATAGAAACAAAGGTTTTAATATATACAAACATTTTCTTTGTTGCTGTTCCATTGAACATGATAGAGTTATATTAAAGATTATACTAGGGCATTTTCAAGATTCTATCAGATACAAAGAATAGATACATAAATGGACATAATACACATGCATGCATGCATGCACACACACATTTCTTGATGATCTGTCCTTAATGACACACAAGCCGACAGAACCTTTTCTTCCAAAATAGCTGAATATCCACAGGGAGCTTTTTGCTAGCGGGTACAATATTGTGCCAACTTTTACATTTTAATGCATTTCATGCACATAACGCACAAATGCCTAAAATTGAGTGCTTTCCTGGGAGCATAAAATGTTATGGTGAGGTGTTGTCTAATGAGCCTTAGCTTTCATAGAGCAGTTTGTATGGTTGATAAAGATGATGTCAAATCATACAGATTGAATAAATCTAATTTACTGTTTTTGTGACCTCAAGCTGATACTTGAGAAAAGAATTCCACACAGAGCAATTAAATGTTTTATTGAAGTGCTACTCATCTTGTCCATATAAGACAGGTATAGAATAAGGTTGGACTTAAGGGGTAAATAATTCCCTAGAGCTTTCTTCAGGGGCAGGGTGATGTTTTTGATGGGCCTGGATCTCTTTTTATATTCCATGTGAAACTCCACCCAGGAAAAAAATGGAGGGAGGAGTCACTTCAAGGAGCACAATGAGGAGCTTATCATAAAATATCATATTCCTCATATATGTCAAGCAGGGATGCAGTGATTCAGTGGCTAAGACGCTGAGCTTGTTGATAAGAAAGGTTGGCAGTTTGGCAGTTCGAATCCCTAGCACTGCAAAATGGAGTGAGCTCCTGTTATTTGTCCCAGCTTCTACCAACCTAGCAGTTCAAAAGCATGTAAAAATGCAAGTAGAAAAACAGGGACCACCTTGGTGGGAAGGTAACAGCATTCTGTGCGCCTTCAGTGTTTAGTCATGCTGGCCACATGACCACAGAGATGTCTTCGGACAGTGCTGGCTCTTCAGCTTTGTAACAGAGATAATCACTAGAGCCGGAAACAACTAGCACTTATGTGCAAGGGGAACCTTTATGTTGTGGATCGAGGGAAATGAGAGGCTAGGCCAGAGCATACAAGTAACTGGTTTTATTCAAAGAATAAATAGTTGTTGCGTCTGCCAGCTAACAGGCAGACTTGCCAGCGAACAACGGCTGGCTCAGCCCGACAGCCGGCTTTTTATAGCCGACTGTCAAACGGAGCCAACCAATGGGAGCTGCTGGTGCTCCCGCTTAAAGAACGGACCTGGTTGGGAACACCAACCAGTCCCAAAGACATAACACCCCTTCCCCCTAGATGGGAACATGCATAGTCCCTGAGATACGCCGGTGGTCTGTGTTGGCGACCGGAGCGTCATAGCTCAGGAGAGCCACTGGGTGGCAACGAGTCCATGGGGCCCTGGTCTGAGGGCGTTGGGGAGCGAGCTTGACTCGGCGCCGGATCTTGGACCCGGGGAAAGTCCCTGCCTTCGGGCTGGCTTGGAGAACAGTCTCTGCCCGAATGGCTGGTGACCTCGCTGGGTGGTAGTGGTGGAGTCTCAGGCTGGCAGTCCCGGTCTACTGCCAGATCCCTCTGCTCTGTTGGGAATGGCTGGTCCCCTTGAAAACTCTCAACTGGACTCTGGTGGGGAACTTGAAAACTGTCCAGTGGAAATGGCTCTGAGCTGGTCAGACCGCTCCGTCGCCTCCTCAGTTGGTCCAGGTGCCTCCGCCACACGCGACCGTCTTCCAGCTGGACCCGATAGGATCTCGGACCTGTGACAGCCACGACTTTCCCTGGCACCCACAGAGGATCCCCCGCGTAGTTCCTAGCAAAGACTAGGTCCTGTAATGCAAAATCTCTGACCAGACTGTCAGACCCCAAAGGGGTGTCTGGGCAGTAGTGGGGGTGTAGCCTGTCTAAGGTAGTCTTCAGGCGTCTCCCCATTAACAGTTCGGCCGGGGACTTGTTCGTCATTGTGCAAGGTGTAGTATGCTGGCTTAGGAGGAAACGAGACAGTTTAGAATGCCAGTCTTCTTGGCCGAACCTGGGAAGTGCCTCCTTAGCCGATCTAACTGCTCTCTCTGCCAACCCGTTGCTAGCAGGGTGAAAGGGGGCCGTGAGGACGTGTCTGATGCCCAGATTGGTGACATACCTGCTAAATTCACTCGAAGTGAACTGGGGGCCATTGTCGGAGACCAGTGTGTCAGGAAGTCCGTGAGTCACGAAAAAATGAGTCAGGGCTTTAGCAACTGCCTGGGTGGTGGTCGTGGGAAGTAAGGCCACATCTATCCACTTAGAATACGAGTCCACGACCACCAAGAAAGTCTTGCCATGCATTGGCCCGGCCAGGTCGATGTGAAGCCGTGACCATGGGGCATTGGCACTTTCCCACTTGGTGGGTGTGGCGGCTGGCGGGGCTGCCCTAGATTCCTGACAGGGTCGACATGAGCTTACCCACTTGGTGATCTGATCGTCCATCCCGGGCCACCAGACGTAACTGCGAGCCAACGCCTTCATCTGTACGATGCCCGGATGGCCCTCGTGCAGTACCTTCAGGATGGGTATGCGAAGAGTGGTTGGGATGACGACTCTGGTACCCCACAACAGGCATCCTTGCAACTTAGAAAGCTCCTGCTGGCGAGTTTTAAATGGGGTGAAATCAACTGAATAGTTAGTTTCCGGCCACCCCCTCCCTACCCAGTCCAGAACCTGGGCGATTGTTTTGTCCTTTTTTGAATGTGCCGCGATGTCGTCTGCAGTCACTGGCAGCTTGAGTTCGTTGACCTCAAAAATAGCATGCACAGGAGCTGGGTCCTCGACTGGGGCCGGCAAGGGACAGCGGCTGAGGGCATCTGCGTGGCTCAGATTCTTTCCGGGACGATAGACCAGTTTGTACGAGTAAGCCGCCAGGAACAAGGTCCATCTAGTCATCCTGGGTGACAATACCTGTGGAGTTTGCTTGTCCCCTGATAACAGTCCTAGAAGCGGCTTGTGATCGGTAATGAGTTCGAAATGGTGCCCGAATAGGAATTCGTGGAATTTTTTGACTGCTGCTACTGCAGCCAGGGCCTCTTTATCTATTTGGCTGTAATTACGTTCAGTCGCTGAGAAAGTTCTTGAAAAGAAGGCAATTGGTGCCTTGGAGCCATTGGGGAGTCTGTGGCTTAAGACAGCTCCTATCCCAAAGGGGGATGCGTCTGCGGCTAGGACCAAGGGAAGGCGTTGGTCAAATTGGATTAAGACAGCCTCAGAGGTGAGTAGAGATTTGACTGCCTTAAATGCATGGTTTTCTTTGGGTCCCCAGTGCCATGGTGAGTTTTTATCTAAGAGTCTGTGCAGCGGTTCAGCGACTGAGGCTTTGTGTGGGAGGAACGAAGCGTAGAAATTCAATAACCCCAGGAAGGCTTGTAACTCGGTTTTGTTGGTAGGCGTGGGTGCCTCGTGGATGGCCTTGACTTTAGATTCCACTGGGTGGATGCCTGAGGCGTCTAGCCTGTATCCTAGAAAGTCCACCTGTCTAGTGGCGATGGCACACTTCTCCCGTTTTAGTTTGAGGCCATGCTGCCTGAACTTCTCTAATACTGCCCTGACTCTCTGGATGAGTTGGGGTCTGTCCCTGGCTGAGACCAAAATGTCATCGAAATATGGAACTACGCCAGGGAGGCCTTGGAGAATTCGTTCCATCAGTGATTGGAAAATACCTGGGGCTACACTTACGCCAAACTGGAGACGTTTACACCTGAACGCCCCTCTGTGTGTTACTATGGTCTGTAAGTCAGCCATTTGATTATCAACAGGGAACTGTTGGTATGCCTGTGACATGTCCAGTTTGGCAAAAATGGTGCCAGGTTCGAATGTGTGTAACAGGTGCTGAATGACTGGAACAGGGTATGCGCTAACCTGTAGATAACGGTTAATTGATGTCTTGTAATCAGCACAAATTCTTAAATTACCGTCTTTTTTAAGTGGGGTGACTATGGGGGTCTCCTACTTAGCGAAATCAGTGGGTTCTATCACCCCTTGCTTGAGGAGCTTGTCTAGTTCTGCGTCCAATTTGGGGCGGATGGCGAAAGGTACTCTACGTGGTTTTAAGCGGACGGGAACTGCCTGGGGGTCTACTGAGAAGGAGATGGGAGTGCCATTATAACAGCCTAACTCGCTACTAAAAACGTCAGAATAGTCTGAGAATAAGGAGTCAACATCCAAAGTTGAGACAGCATGGATCCCTGTTACACTAAGGCCAAGAGAGGGAAACCAATCCAATCCCAAAAGACTAGGGAGGGCACCATTAACAACCACTAAAGGCAAATGGCCTTTGAAGGCTTGGAATTTAACAAGGAACTTGCCTTTCCCGAGGACCGGGATGTTCTTTCCTTGGTAGTCCCTCAAGGTGAGATGGCACTTTTGAAGCTGGTTCCTTGTCAGTCTGGGCTGGATTTTCTTAAGCGTGTCCCAGGAGATGATTGAGAGCGCTGACCCCATGTCTACCTCCACGCGGCAGGGTTTACCTTCTAAGAAGACAGAAAGTGTAATTTTATTGGGGGTATGAAATGTGTGGTTAGCGTGGTAGCAAGTATAGCAGTTCTCTACTTGCCTTTGGGAACCAGGAGAAGAAGGAGATTTTTGTGGAAAAGTGCGCGCTGCCTGGCAGACTCTTGCGAGGTGACCTTTCTTGTGACAGTTGTGGCAGCTGGCGTTTCTGAACCTGCAAGATGCCTGGGAATGGGAACCTCCACAGGTTAGGCACAAAAGGGTTTGTTTTGGGCCACTGTTGTTTCTTTGCCTCGCTCCTACCTGCGGCTGTCTCATCGGCTTGAGACGATGAATGTCAGAGTATTCTGCAGGGTCATCTTCGCCCACCACTTCTTCAGAGTGGATGGAGGAAGTGCTGGGCTTGGGTGCGGTGCCCTGGATCTCGGCTGCTGATTGGGCTGAGAGTTCAGCAGCTAAGGCTTCCTCAACGGCCTGGGAGAGATTTAAATCTTTTCTGGCCAGCAAACGTCTTTGGAGCCTTAGATCTCTTACCCCACAGACGAGTTGGCCGAGCAGCATATCGTCCAAATAGTTCTTAAACTCACAATGTAGAGCTGCTGTCCTCAGGGCGGCCATGTATTGGTTGATGGATTCCCCCTCGGCTTGCTTCCTCATTCTAAACGCGAAACGTCTAGCGATCTGGGACGGTTTCGGTGAGTAGTGGTTGGAAAGTGTTTCCAGCAGCTCAGTCCACGGGACGTTCCTGATCTCTCGTGGTGCGAAAAGTGCTGTGGCAGTATCGAAGACTGCAGCCCCACAGTAGCTGAGGAAGTAGGATTTCTTCCT
>NW_020769338.1:7197194-7231551 GCF_900518735.1 Pseudonaja textilis
TTCCTTCCTTCCTTCCTTCCTTCCTTCCTTCCTTCCTTCCTTCCTTCCTTCCTTCCTCCCTCCCTTCCTTCCTTCCTCCCCCCCCTCCCTCCCTTCCTTCCTGGCATGCCATGCCATGCCATGCCATCCATTTTTGAATTTCAGAATTGTAACTGCATAAATGTATTGGTAATAGCAATTCAGGAATAAGGTTTGTGTGGTATACTAGAACTCTTGGAAATGAGTTAAGAGACTCATCCGAGACTGAATGCTTGTTGAAAAAAAGTTCAATGGGCTGCTTTGGCAACACATCATTATTAAAATTACAGCTTTGGGTTTATCCAAGTTTCTTTCAAAATATTTTCCAGAAAGTTTTTACTTTGAACAAGAAGTGACTGCATGCAAGCTAAAAATCTTCCATATAAAGTTAGAATGGAAAATATTACTGTTTAAAAATATCCACTAATAATATTTTGTATTAAGTTTCTCTTCTGCTAAGTGGTGATTTATTTTGTGAAAGCCAAACTATACCAATCATGAATGCAATGACAAAAAGTGATTCTAGCTAGCCAGTGTACAATAGGAACATCTCTGAATCTTTTGCTTAAAGCTTCCTGATGATTAGGGTTTAATCAGATATACAGTTCAAAATGTTGACAGAAAGAGAGTAATTGGCATTGAGCAATGAATATTAAAGAATAGATTTGAAAAAAAAAATTGCTTTGGTTAATATTTAAAGCTGTACTTTTGTTAATTCTGGGTATTTCATTATTGTTTTTTATTGTATATATCTATATATAGTGACTGTAATTAAATGCTTGACCCAATTGTAAATGGAAGTTTTTCATCTAAGAAACTGTAGTCATCAGTTTGATTGTAAGAAATGGGTTTAGTGGATGCATTGCATTGACTACATCCAAATGATAAAGATTATATATATATATATATATATATATATATATATATATATATATATATATAGACTATATATAATTATTCTTACATCTTGAGAATATTATAAATAGTCACTTTATACATAGAACTATGATGAATTAATTATTTCTTTATACATTATATTATATATAAATAAATAAATAAATTATATATAAAAGATATATTAATTATATCACTTTATACATAGAACTATGATGAATTAATTATTTCTTTGCAAATAGGGACATTTTGTATAATAAAGAGAATTTCCTGATTAAATTCCTGATTAATTTTAAAAGCAAATGGCTTGTGGGCTTCAAAAATATTTTGTTATGACCATTAAGAAAAAATAGAGCTTGATGTATTTTAGTATTGGAATGAGAGTCCATCATGGTTTATGACTTTATAATATTTTTTGAAAAGGTGAGTATACTGGGGAAAATAGAATTGTAGACAGAGAAATTGATTCATCTCCTCGTTAATGATAGCCATAAGATGAGCAGGGGAAGACTTTTATTGTGCTTTCTCTTCCTTTGGGATTTAGGAATTTTTGGAGAAGTCAGGTTGTCCTAAGTCATTCTAGCCATTCTATGTATCTAATGAAGTCAGCTGCACCTCATGAAGGCTTGTTCCTTTTATTCAGATATGTTAGTTAGAAAAGGCACTGCCAGAAACTTCCTATTTTGTGGACAGTTACTCTACTTCAGGCAGCAACTCCTTCGAACATATACTTTTCCATGTTTGTGTTCTCTTAACTGAGAAAACAAAGCTTTGTTACTGTGAGAATGGATTGTGTTTAGAATGAAAATGCTCTCTAAGAGGAATGATACCAACTGTAGAGGGAAAAAAGCCTTTGATCAAACTTCTTAGCATTAATTTAGTAGATAACTCCTCTTAATTCTTTTATGAATAGTTGGCTTACAAAGCATACTTTCACCCTATCTCCCTGCCTCATATCTGATCTTTGATAATTTGTAATATCCTTTGAAACGTTGCCATATTCTGTGTTATCATTTTTATATGGGGATTCTATTGTACAGTAACGTAATTAGCTTAATATATACAAGGGCACATTGTACTTATAAACATAAAATTCCATTTTAGGGGACCAAAGCTTCTTTCTCATTTCCACTGAAACATCTTCAGAAATGTGTCACACTGAATATATAATTATATCCTAAACCACTGACAACATAAAAAATGTCTATTTTTTTGTCTCACATTCTGAAATGAAGTGGATAATTTTGAAACGAAAGAAAAATCCAATAAGAAATGCTAAATTACATGGATTATTAGGATATGATGGTGGTATAATGCTTAAGTGCTATTTGAACATTTGAATTTACTGAAGGCCAGATTTATTCTTTTTAGCTGTGTGATATTGCTTCAGAGTTCATGAAAAATAATTAATTCTGTCCAAAGCTAGTTTCCCCCCCTAAATTCTTGTGGAAAAGAAAAGGATCTCAGTGGCTTCAAAACTTTGTTATGTGATTCTGCTCAGCTCAACCTGAGGTTCAACTGCATGCATACACTTCACTGTCTTCTTATAAAATTCACAGTGGATCTGTCAATTGATTCAGCCATCCAGAATCCCTTTCCAGATATTCTGCATTTTCTGCAGTTTGTGAATCAGCTCCATATATTAGGACTTCCATTCTGAGTTTTCCACATTTATTGTAAATCCATCAGTTGATGCTACTATCAAGGAATCCTTATAGAACTGGCACTTTGGGAATATCCCATAGGATTTTTTGATCAGCAGCCTGAATCTGAAAAACCGATCTACTTTCCAATAATAACCACCAGGACTTTTCTGCATTTCTGCATTTATTTCTCCCAAGCATTCATACATTTCATACTTTACCTTGGATGGCCATGTTACAAACATACAGATTACATTTATTTATGTTCTTTAAGTACATTATATGACTAATGATTAAGGGTTCGGCCATATTGCTTTTTTATTTGCAGTTCAGTAAGGATTATAGAATTCAGTATGCAAATCTGAAGGAAAGGAAAGAGAAGCGGAAGAAAGAGAAAAGAAGGCACGAGGAAGCATCTTATATGGTAGACTGGATTCATTTCTGTAGTTCCTTTGACATTATCACGATCAGTTGCAAAATCCCTTCAGAGTCCCAGAATGTCATTTGATCACTCAAATAGCAGAATTGGATGGAGAAAAGGTTGTTGGGAAAAAAACAGAAGCCAGCAATCTGCTGTCTTTCAGGAAGTAAAGAACACAAATATTTCTTTCCAATTTGGATAGCTCCCTATTGCTAAACTTAGGACAACCAGTCCCTCTCATTGGTCATTTACTTTACTTTACTTTATTTACTTTATGGAGTTCCTTTCATCTTCTTTCTTTAAATGTCATCTTCTCTTTGTACACGGCCATTTTTCCTAACATTTATTTGCAGTCATCTGCTGGCTTCCTATTTTTGGTTACTGTATTGTGGTTTACTAGCTTTATATTGTGTATCTGCAAAATCTAAAGAATATAAGATGAGGGATGGCAATAGGTCAAAAGAGGAGGACTTCTTATATAATTATATAAAAATAAAATATAACATTAAAATGGAGGCATGATGGCTCAGCGGTTAAAGATGCTGAGTTTTTCAGCTGGAAAGCTAACAGCCCAGATTCAAGACTCAAGCACCATGCAATGGTATGAGCTCCCCTTACTTGCCCCAGCTCCTGCCCGCTTAGCAGTTCAGAAGCATGCAAATGCAAATAGATAAATAGCTACCACTTCAGTGGGAAAGTGACAGCAATAGTGATGAAGTCATACATTAGGTCATATATACAGTTCTATTGTTTTACTTAATACAGTGCTGAAAGTCAGACTTCTAAATAAATCCTGATGTAAAATGCATGTTTAAATTAGTATCTTAGGGAGAACAGAACAAATGAAATTTGAAAGGGCAGGTAGATTTTCCTTTGAAATTAGCTTTTGGCAAAGATACTATATACCGGAATTCTTGAGATTTTTGCAAACGATTGTGTAATGTTGTGTACAACCTACATGGCATGTATTTGCTTGGTGCCTCTTCTATTTTATTTTATTTTTTGCTCCTGGACTAACTAAAAGAGCAGAAAGTCTCTGGACATGCCCTTAGGCTGTAATTCTAAAACACTTCCATCCAAGGAATGTGTTAGAATCCTGGTGTGTTTTGTCTTTGTATGTTCCCTTTTAATAATGTATGAAAAGTAAGGAAGAAAGACAGAGACAGGAAACAAATAAAATGGTCTGTCATATCTGTTGTTCAAATATAGCTTCATAACCCAAGTATATGTGAAACCTATTTCAAAGTCAATAGTAATACCTCAGAATTAAAGAATAAATATGGATTTATAGAATTAATTTAGAAACATAAAATAATACTAGGTCAAATTGCAAAAAGAATAGGAATCTCTTTCTGGTTATCTGAGGTGGCCTTTCAGATAGAGAAAACAATATATGTTTGATACATTCTTACACATTTATATGCACAAATAATTGATCAGGGAGCAGAAAAAAAAAGATGCCCTTAATATCACTGATTAAAAAACAGAAGACAAATGCAATTAAGGATGAGTACTGTACATTTACGTGTTTTTAGTTAATTTAAGGGTTATTGCAATTAGATTAAATTCCAGTTTTATAAAACTCAGCTGAACAAAACATTGCCCTAAGTACATAGTTCCCCAAGGAAAGGAAAAGCGCATCAGTGAAGTACATATATCTGAGGTTCTTGTTTTTCGAGGATTCTTCAGTATTATTGGAAAAGGTTTGAAAACAACATTACAAGCAATGGAAGGAAAATTTGTAAAAGTTATAGCATTTAAAAAGTTATAGAATTTAAAAAGAAAACCAAAAAAGTTAAACTAGAAGCCTAATATTTATGTTTACTTAGAAATTACTTTACTTTCTCGGGAATTTTGTTATTCAAGGTTATTATTAGTATTATAACTTAAGGTAGGAGAAAGTGGAGGAAGCCTTTCAATGATAAGGAAAAAAAATGCATCACTAACATGGAACCTCAACAAATATATTGGTTAAGTTTTCTATTTATTTATGGCTAAAGAAAAGAAAACATAATTAATATACACTATTTTTATAGGGAGATATATATATATATATATAATGGTTATAATTTAACCAGAAATAGAGTGTGTATTTCACAGAGGAAGATTGTGATAAGTAGCCTGTGTTTGTCCACTGTCCATTTTCTGAGAGCTGGCAAGGAATTTCTAGGCTTCTAAAAGATGTCTTTGGATCACCTGTAAAATGAGATATAAGACCAATGTATTGTTGGTCCTGGGATATTTTCTACTAATTTCTGCAAAGAGACAGGACAAAAGTGAAGGTAGTAATTGTGGCAATGTGAAGCTCCATTCTTCCTGAATATGCATCAACATCACACACACATACAAAGCAGCTTTATTCACATGGCTGCAATCACTATCTTACATTATGCACCCCCTTTCCCTACAGAACATCTCTGATTTTGGGCAGGGAGGGGTTACCCATCATGAATAATGGATAAAGCTACTAAAAAGTCCCACTTTTTTTTTATGAAAAGAGGAATATAAATGTTTCAATAAGCAGCTACCATAAATTGCAAACCATCAGATCATGCAAGAGGGAAGTAAAATAAGTCCATCCTATTTTTAAAGACTATTAAAATAGTCTTCTTAAGCTTCCATTGTTTTGAATGGGAGGCGTTAATTTAGATCACTTGCAAGCTTAGATATACATTTCCCTCTGGGCTAGAGGCATTATGGAAGAAATAAAGTTCGGAGGTTCATAGTCCTTCCACATACAGTATATCACTTCTACGGTGGTCCTATCCTTCTTTCTAATTTCAGGAAGAGTTTTCTACAAAAGTTGATGAATAAGGCAAGATTCGAGGTTGAAGACTTCAAGGGGTGGGGTGGGGCACCTGATTGACCCTATAGTTCATGGGATACTCAAACCTAAGAGTATTAACATAAAGCTCTGCTAACTCAAAAGGCACATCTCCCTTTTTATTAATTTTATCCCATGAAATAGACATTATAACCATTGAAAAGATATCTAAATTGGATGTGTAAGTAATATTAGAGCTCTTTTACCTCCTAATTTT
Organism: Pseudonaja textilis; assembly: GCF_900518735.1. Next base: position 7,203,212 of record NW_020769338.1, read on the forward strand.
CACTCACAGCAATATTTTGCAGGTGTTTTATAGGACCTTATCATGTTTGGAAATAAAATGTAGCTGTACTATGTTGATAATATTCCAAAGTCATTTGTTTCATCCCTCACTAGATTATTAAAAGTGAAAAGATCATTCCAAGCAATTTACTTGTTCCCACCTCACAGCCTAGCTGAAAATTGTAATTAAAATGATACATCAGGGGACAGGGTGGATTAAGCATTGGAAAAATGATACAAGGGCTTTCCTTCTCCCCAATGTTCTCTCTCCTTTGTGTTGCACTGCATCTATTGTAAATAGATGTAATTAGTTGCTTGTATTGCTCATAAAACTGGAAGATGATTTATTAAAAAGGTCAAGCCCTGTTTCTCACTGCTGTTGTCAGGATGTCTAGTTTTCCAGTACGATTCCATGCAGGCATATGGTGTACCAGCTACAGCAGTTGCTGCCTGGTTAAAAGTCAGTCAGCCTTCTGAGTTTTCCATTGTGCTACACACAAAACAACATTATTTTGTGAAACAAACAAGATCCAGGCAAAATTTCAAGGCTAAATTCTTCTGTTCATGCTTCCAGCCTGGCCACTCCTTTTTCTGGAATAGTTCATTTCCCCTTTTTGGGTAGAAACTCCCTTTTGGTGATCAGTGGAAAAATATGAGGAATTAATTCTCCAATCAATATCTTGGTCTAAAAAGGGAACATCAGGCTTCTGTGCATTCTGACAAAACAGAAAACAGATTTTAATCTGATGGTATTGCTACTGCAACCCACTTGTATTTGTGGGGTATTTGTGCAGACATTTCAATACCAAACTAGGTAATGTCATCAATGATAAGTAATGATTGATAATGAAATGCCTGCAGAAAAACTCTCAAGCTCAGAGAGCACCAAGGACCCCACAGTTCAACCTCAAGCTATAGATATTCTCTTCTATCGATTTCATTTGTATTTGCATGTTTCCTTAGTTTCATAGGAATCCACACTTAGAGAATTAGTTTCTAATTAATTTATATTGCTAAGAACTAATGGTTGATGGTCATTCATTAAAAAGTTGAAAAGAACAGTCCTGTGTTCAATCATAGTAGTCGATCCCCAAAATTCAAGATGTTGCACATGATGTTCTATAGCAGTGGTCTCAACTGGCTGAGGAATTCTGGGAGTTGAAGTCCATAAGTCTTAAAGTTGCCAAGGTTGGAGACCCCTGTTCTATAGCACAGTGTCAAACTCAATTGTGTTATGTGATGTATCATGATGTATTATAATATTTTTGCCTTTGCAGAGTGGGATGAGCATGGGCTACACGTGATGTATCCAGCCTACGGGCCACCCGTTCTATAGCTTTTTAATTCCTTCCTCGTCAAATTTCTTCCTCTCGTTTACAAAACCTTCAACATTAGACAAACTTCTTGAGTGGCATTAAATGACTTTATAAGTGGCTGAAGTGAGAAAGAGAGTTGGCAACTCTTCCCATCATGTATTTGTATAGAAAACATTTTTATCTATATGAGGCTGTTTTATAGAATGAAATATGTTCTAGGCAGTGAATAGAGGATATTCTAGAGCATATTTTTATGGTAAGGAAGAAAAAAAAAAAGAAATGGAAGTTTTAACCAGGAAAAAGAAACGAAAAACCAAAACACAGACCACGTTTTACATGTTTAGATTTTGTAAATGTTATTGTTTATCTGAAAAGTCCCTCCCCCACTTTTTATTTAAAAAATCCACAATCTCTGAAGTCTCCTACCCTGCCACCTTTGTTTAAGTAGACTTCCATCTGAAAGCTTAAGTCCTATAGTTTGGATGTATACCACAGCAAAATTTTCCTCACAGAACTTTTGATTTCAACAGGCCTGATGTATGTTATGACAGAAAGCAGAGGTTTTCCTGCTACAATATGACTACCAAAATCAAAATGGTACAAGCCTATGTTTAGCCCAGTGTGCTTCAGGCACAACACATCTTTAAATCTTTCAACTTTACTGCTACCGCAGAAAAGAGAGACTATTTTCCTATATAGAAAAAAGTATTATGAATATTTTGCATTCAGAAAAACTTGAGCCAGACTCTGAAGTCTGTTGACGTCTGTAGTACTTGGATGCAATATAAAGAAAATGGCTGTGGGGTTAGAATAGAACAGATAAAACCATAAAGGGCAGATGAACTAAGGACATTTTGGTTGAAATTTTATCCTCAAAGATATGGATATTTTAAAGTGAGAAGGTGTCAGAATTAAACAACAGCCAGGCTCAGTTTGAAAGAACCTTAATGGGCTGCAGGTTTGAACAACCATCCATCCAAACAAGTATATAAAAGAAGCAGAAAACTAGTCAGACAAACTTATTTTATAATCAAACAGTCGATCCTATTGCAGCTGAAGAGCTCTAGATATACAGTATATACTGAGGGAAAGACATACACAAAGTGCTGAATGGCACAAATGTAGTAATACAGCTGTCTCTTATACTGAGAGAAAAGAGATATTGCAGAACATAATGATACCAATAAGTATTTTGGGACCAGCTGTATTGTATATTGACTTTGCTGAATAATGGGAAGCATGTTTGCAAATCAATTATCTTGTAGTAGGCTTTAAAACTGATACATGAGCTGATAAAACTATTTCAGAATCTGTTTATAAAATTTGCCTTCAATGTAACAGACCACTTTATACCTTATAGATTCTTAGCAACAAAAGCTTATATTGCTCACAAAATTGTGCAGCCAGTACCCAGTACATATACAAAGAACAAGAGCTTCCATTATATGTTAATATAGTCATAAAATAATATTCTGGACTGAGAGCCCTCAGTCATAGAGGACTTTACTGTGATGAAATAAATTTTGTAAAGAAGAACAGAAACCAGTAATCCATTGTTCCAGAATTCTCATAGACCCATAAACATCCAAAGTAGGTCAAAGAAAGAAAGAATGTCTTGCAGCAACGGGGAAATGTGAACTGTTTTCAAAATATTGCTATCAACTAGAATCCTAGAACAGTGGGGGCAAACCTATGGCATGCCTGCCAGAGGTAGCACACAGAGCCCTCTCTGTGGGCATGCACACATTGCGCAGCTCAGCTTCACCACATTTCTCCATGGCGTTTCTCTTCATTGTTTGCAGGAAAACAGAAGTTTCCCTGCAAACGACGAAACAGAAACTCACAAAAGAAAAAGATCTCACATCTTGCTGAGCTGCTGGTGTTGGGATGCCCTGCCTCCCGCTGGCCAGCTGGTCTTTGGGTCTCTGTCATGTATGTGCAGGCACATGCATATGCCCACATGCCCACATGCCTTGTAGTTTGGGGATGCGCACGCGCACTTTGGGAACTAGATGCCTAAAAGGTTCACCATCACTGTTCTAGAACATAACTCATGGATAAATGAAAAAGATTGTTTTCCCCAATCATTTGATGCTAAGCCTTTGGAGTTCTCATATCAACTGACCTAAGCACCAGAGCTCACTGTAACAGCATTGCCAAAAAGGTATTAAGAGTTGCAAATCTAATCTTAAGAAGCTTCTCCTCCGGAAATATTGAATTGCTAACTAGAGCATACAAAACTTTTGCTAGACCAATACTCGACTACAGCTCATCAGTCTGGAATCCACATTGCACATCAGACATTAATACAATCGAGCGATTCCAGAAGTATTTCACAAGAAGAATACTACACTCCTATGCTTGCAACAGAATACCCTATATCATCAGGCTTGATATTTTGGGCTTGGACAACCTTGAACTACACTGCCTATGGTTGGACTTAAGCGTAGCACACAAAATTATCTGCTACAATGTCCTACCAATCAATGACTACTTCAGCTTCAATCACAACAATACAAGAGCATACAACAGATACAAACTCAATGTAAACTGCTTCAAACTTGATTGCAGATAGTACGACTTCAGCAACACAGTGGTCAATGCCTGGAATGCACTAGCTGACTCTATTGTTACATCCTCTAACCCCCACTCCTTTAACCTCAAACTATCCACTATTGACCTCACCCCATTCCTAAGAGGTCTATAAGGGGTGCATAAGTGCACCATCGTGCCTACTGTCCCTGTCCTATTGTCCCCATTTATTTGTACCTATTTCCTGTATTTTTACTCATGTTTATACTTATATCTATTACCTTGTAAGCGATTGACAAATCAAATGAATAAAAAATAAATAAATAAAAATAAATAAAAAAGAACTCAGTAGGGCCACCTGCGGCCCTCTCAAGGTCCTGTTTTGGTTGATGGCCTCCGGCAACCCTCTGCCAGCAAAAATGGAGCTCAGGGTGGCCTGCATGCAGCCCATCTGAGATGTGTTTTTGGCAGTGACTGCCTTCTGCAACCCTCCCAAGCTCCCTTTTACCTGGCAGAGAAACTGCAGGCCAGTCATTTGCTGTTTCCAGGGTGGCCCTGTGGGCCAGATCTAAGCATCATGCAGGCCGAATCCAGCCCCCAGGTCTTGAGTTTGACATCCCTGTTATAGAGTGTTGATTATATGGATAAGAGATACTGAGATAATATGAACCTATGTACTTACTTTAAGAAGTATCCTACTTATATTCTTGAGAACAGAATTGAGTTGAGGGTAGTAATCCCTCCCTTCCTATATTTCATGTGCACAAGTTTCCCTTACATCATTTTCCATCCTGGTCCTTTAAAAGAAGAACTTGTTATCTTGGAAGTCAGTAGAAGGTGTTTTTCTGGGAAACTGGAAGGATGGTGGGCCACTCCTTCCTAGCTAGCAGCAAGAAATTTTGAAGCGAATGGATTTTTTAACAGACAATGGTAATCAAATTACAGCCTTCTCATTCTGAATAATAATAGAAATTTATCGTCAGTGAAAGATTTCACAAGCTTGTATCTGATTTTCTTAAGGTTCTAGTTGTTCACTTTTCTCTAATGTGCAGGTCCTGTTCTCATGATACCTTTAATATGTTGGGGAACTACAGAGGGAGTTAATTGACCCAGCCAATTAGCCCTGAAATAGTTAGATTTAATCCTAAACAGTTCCTTTACATAGGGTTAACCAAATTGGCCTTCTTTCACTTATGGGAACAGCTGATTTAGGGATTAACTAATATTTACTTCACCCAAGGTCAAGTCATAGACCTCATTCTAAGCACTTCATCTCCATGGCTGCCTCAGTTTTCATCTCCCAAGCTACACTGGGATGTGTGTGTAAAATGTGCAGAAATAAAGTTCAACCTCCAAGAAGCTGTCCATGGAATTGTTGACCTTGATATCATGTGTTTATTCATTTCTTCATCCACACATTTACACTGTCTTGGAAAAGAAAAGAAATGGGAATAGGAAAGTGACATTCTTCCAGCTTTCATTTCACTATAAAGATTGCAACCTTTGTCCTACCATTAGTGACTGCGGGTTTTTGGGGAATGATGGTGAATCTACTGGTTGGGAAAGAAGATAAATTTGTGTTTGTGTTGCCAGAATAGGTAACAAATTTTAAGATGAACAAAAATAAAAATTAAGAACTGACTAATTATTATTAGTTTTAAAAGAAGTGCATCTCCATGATGATAGATAGATAGATAGATAGATAGATAGATAGATAGATAGATAGATAGACAGACAGACAGACAGACAGACAGACAGATATCAAAAGAAGATAAAATCTGTGGCTCAAGGACTGCAACAGCTATTATGTATGACAGACAAGCAGAAGACTAATGGAGCACATCCATGAACACAGAAGATATATTGAAAAATTCTTAATCTCACAACACATGGACAGATTCAACCATAGTTTCAACTGGAAAACTGAGCATCCTAGACCAAGAAATCCAAAAATCTAGGGAATTCCTGGAAGCTTGGCATTCAGACAAATAAACCATTTTTATATAAATAAGCTAAGAATGAAACAAAAAAATCGGAACATATTATCTTCAACAGCCAACACCCAGATTAGCAGGGATTTACACCAGGCAAACAGTTAAGCAGAAAATAATATCCTAACCAAGGAATTACCAAGGAAAAAACCATTCTGACCTATAATGGCAAGCACTCTATTGTATATAAACAGTCTGCAAACCCACACTCACTCATACTGATGTTATCTAGTTGTGTAATTAAACATCTGCAAGCAAACAAGCTCAAAGACCACGAAGGATATCTGCATAGATAGACAGGCAGACAGAAGCACTTGGTACAGAGGTGACTGTTCTCAGAATATATCCCTCATACAACAAGTAGGCAGCTATTCTACATCATATTTGCATATCTAAGTCTAACTTTCAGACAGTTCCAAATATACTTTTGTTGTAGAGTGTTAAAACTTTTTCTTTTCAAGTCTTTGCATTTTGCTCTGTCCTTCAGGGCCTCTTCTCAAACATGAAGATGACATCCAGGAATTTGTAACTAATAATAGTACCTTGGGGATCATGTTAGCATTGCCTGGGGCCAGCTTGACATCTCACTTGAGGGGTTCATAATTACATTTCGATATATGAATCATCTTTACTTATAAATTGGAGCCAAGAGATGAGCTTATCTGTTTAAACTTGAAAAAAGTTTTGTGAGAAAATGAGGGGAAGATATGAAAGCTAAGGAAGTCATGTAAAAATATTGGCAACACTTGTTTTGAACAGACCACAGTGGATGAGTTCTCCGTGGACAAATACATAATTGTTTGAGACATATGCCCTGCAAAAATCACCGCATTCAATGTTAATGTACCATCTTCCATTACCCTGTGTCCATTGAGATACATGGCCCTATAAATGGAAGTGCTTACCAAAACAAACTATTGATTAGATTCTCTTCCCTGAAACAAAATAATTGATCGATTTAATAATTTCAAATAGTAAAACATATTTCAGAGGGGCAATTGCCCTCTTTAAAATTGCCTATAAGCTGGCTAATATTTATGTATATATATCTATTTTAAGCTGATTTATATGGCTACCCATCTCAGAAATATAACTGTGGGTAGCTGACAAAGATTAAAAATATAATACAAATGCAATATATAAAAATACACTTCCTAACCAACCAAAGTGGGTCCCAAAAATGTCATAAACCAGCATCATGGGCTCAATTACTTTCTGAGAAAACATTCAGGTCATCAATGTTTCCAAAAGGTGAATTACACAGGCATACTTCCTGGATCCCACTGGATGAAAATCCCTAACTAATGGTATCCAGAGCATGGTCTTATTGCCTGACTTAATGGAACAAAACTGGATACAAAGGGAATAAGGCTGCCCCTCTGGCCCCATGCCATGTACAGCTTTATAGAAAATGACTGACTAGCACATTGAATGGCACCTGAAAGCAAATTGGGACCCAACGCAGGTCATCGAGGAAAAGTTAAGCTTAAAAAAACTGATCTGGTTAAGCTTGGAAAAAGTTTTGTGAGGAAATGACGGGAGGATATGAAAGTCAGGGAAGTCATGTAAAAAATACTGGCAACCTGTTCTGAACAGACCATAGTGGATGGAAGATTCTGAGCTTTCCATGGATGAATAAGCATAATTAATAAACACTTATTAAAAGGAAAAAGAAAATATATATAGTATATACTGAAAACAATAAGTAAAAGCAGGAGAAATTTCCTGACAGAACAATTAATCAATGGAAAACTTGCCTCCAGGAGTTGTGTGTGCTCCAATACTGGAGGTTTTAAAGAACAGATTGGACAACAATTTGTCTATAGAGTTTCCTGCCTGAGGTATAGGGTTTCCTGCAGGGGTGGGATCCGACTGGTGTAACTACTGGTTCGGTGATTTTACGCTGTGCACGCACGTATATCGTTGTTAGCTTGCTGCCTGGACAGCTGAACAGCGCTGTGCGTGGAGCCGCAGTGGTTGAAAAAGCACTTTCCCCCCTGCTTTTTCAACTGCAGCTGTGCCGCGCAAAACAGCTGAGGTTGAACAAGCAGGAAATAAAGGTCAGGTAAGAGCCCAGGCAAGCAGGTGGGCCAAAACAGCAGCTATAGAACCAGTTCTATGTCTGCTGCTCTTCAGAGCAACCAGTTCTACAGAGGTGGACAGAACTGGTAGAATCCAACCCCTGGTTTCCTGCCTGAGTAGGTGTTTGGACTAAAAGGTCCTTCCAGCTCCATTATTCTTGTTAAAAGCAAGTTCTAATTCTAAGTCCCTGATTTGTGACATAAATTAAATGTTGCTTCTGGTTGCATGAAATATTTTCCATTTAAAAATTTGTATTCTAAGTCTCTACACTTGCCTTGTGTTCCAAAGATAAAATATAGGGAAGTTATTGCTTAAATTTAATCTGGAAGAATACTGTTAATTTTGCTGTACATTGTTGAAGCTTAGTTTCCCAGTCTGATATTATTGGCCAAGTATGTCTTGCCCATTGTGGGTCAAATAAATTAATCCTTGCATACCAAGGATTCTCAGCAATAGTCACCATGCTCATAATTCTTGGATATCTGAATGTTGTAATTACTAACTTTGTATTTTTTTTATTTCATTCCTGTCTACCATATATTTTCCTCAGATTACTTTAGTTCTGAATGCTGCGCAATATTTCCAAAACTCATATATGATCCTTTATCATTACAATTCATGAAACACAACTACATTAATCTACTTTCATAACTACCATTACTACTTTCAGACATATCCACTCAAACATGAACAGAGTTCATGAATTCATACTTTGTGACATATATCTTAGTTCTTCCATTCATAATGAAACCTATTTTTTACTTACAAACATGTATTCAACATCTCCATGCATAAGATCAGACAGCCTTCATCCAGACCAATCTTTCCCTTTTCTGTTAGTTCTACATAGTTTTCTTTCACCACTCTTTAAAATTTATTCATTCTCTTTATGCATTTAGTATCCCACGTTGCCCTGTTTGTCTCCATATTGGCCTAGTGCAAAGGACTTCAAATTTGGCAAGTTTAAGACTTGTGGACTTCAACTTCCAGAATTCCTGAGCTAACATGACTGGAAAAGGAATTCTGGGAGTTGAAGTCCTCAAGTCTTAAAGCTGTCAAGTTTGAAGACCCCTGGCCTAGAGAATCTGACTCTACTACACACCATAGCTTTAGACCATCGTTGCTTTCACATAACACATTTCAGTAAGATAGAAGAAAATAGTAGAGCATCAATCTTAGCTGTACCCTTATCACATGGAGCTTTTCTTGCTAACAGTCAGGGAAATGCTTATCACTAAGGTATCATTTAGTCAGTATTTCAGTAGTGCAATTGTAGATTAATTAGCCATGCTAAGCCATAATAATCAATATAATAATCAATATAATCTAAAACTGAGATTGTTTTTCAGACCAACATACTATTATTTAAATTTCAGCAGTTAGGAGGTAAATGCACTGTGCTAAGCACTGAATTTCATCTTGAGCATATATCAAAATGTCCACATAGACATTTTGCTCTGAACTTACTTCAAAAAAGATTGAAGATCAGTATCAGCCCTCTGAAGAATATAACCACATGGCTACTTGTCAGAGATCTGATGCATTCCCCCATCACTTAGCTAATGCATGAAAAGAGTAGTAATTAATACAGATTAGAGCCTTTCAACATATAGCAATAGCATTAGCATCTGACATGATCAAGCAAATTCCAGTATCTGGTCCTGTAGGACCTACTAAGGTTAATGCAGATGTCTGAATATTCCAATTTTCTTCTCATCTTCATTTATCAAATGCTCTAAGGCTGTGCACAGCATTTGAATGAAAGGCTTTGCAACAAGTATGAGTGCAATCAAAACACTTCTCTTTGAATAATTAAAACAGCTATTAAAACAGCTGTGATTTTGTAAGGTTCAGAACATTGCTTTGAAAGAAGGTCCCAGCTGTTTTCATGTGCTTGCATGTTGAGAGACACCACACATACATAGTTCTAGTGTAGATCCCTTCTCATTAGGTATAGAATCATAAGAGATGAAAATAAAATTATGGATGGTTGCAAACTTGGATGGGTCCTAACACTATAGACTGCCAATCCTGCAGCAAATAGTCCATTGCCTGCTGAGTTTATTGTAGTGTTACAGGGTATTTTGTTCATTCTTGAGAGAAACCCTTTGATTTTCATTTCCCTATACTGCAAAATCTTTTTGTGATGCCTTTATCTGAAAGCAGAGCCACTGAAATGTAGAGTCCTTTCAGTAGTGAGTTTACAAATAACAATATTAAAGATAGCAGAACCTGGAAAGACTGGAATGAAAATTAATTACATTTTAGCTCCTCTTGAACTTTGCCAAAACAATGTGAAAAGAAGGAAGGAAGGAAGGAAGGAAGGAAGGAAGGAAGGAAGGAAGGAAGGAATCTGAACTCTTATATGCACATGCTGATGAATAAACAAACATTTTGTCATTGATATCATTGGTCTGAATTTATCCCCCATTTCACATCCTCTCAGTTTACTATTTCTCATTTCAACATCCTCATCATTAAGTATTTCTAAAGGAATATGAACATGTTCTTGCAGCAACAGAAGACAAAGCATCCTGACACTAATTTTATTTTGAGAGGCCTTGCTATGCAAATAAAAAATGTAGGCTAGATTCCACCAAGCTCATTTTTGTAATATTTATATTGTCAATTTGTCCATAACACTAGGGCAATAGTCCCAAGACTAGATGTTACTATATACTGTAAATTGCATTTTAAAAAATTCTTCACATAAATGGCAGTGCCATTATATATATGAAAGCAAGAACATTTTAGTAAATAGGGAGTCTAAAATAACTTTTTATTTTTATTTATTTATTTGTCAAGCATGCATTTGATAATATATGTAAAGTATAAACATGATTATTAATACATGAAATAAATATGAATAAAAGGGAATATTAAGACAGGGATGGTAGGCACATTGGTGCGCTTATGCACTCTGCTTACAAATCTCTTAGGAATGGGGTGAGGTCAATTTCTGTACTAAGAATAAAAATCTTGGTTCCAGCATTAAGGAAATACATTATTACAATTACATTTTACAAAAACAAGGCCAACTACAGAACAGTCTTATAGTTTTTGAATAGAATATTTAGAAAAAAATAATATAGCTCAGATTTTTATATATTATTTTGCCCAAGGCACCATAAAAGGCTGAATATAGGTATTCTTTCTGATTTTTAATATTTTGCTCTTGTTTCATAATGACATTTTTTCATTTAGTAAAAACTATACTTTATTCAAAACTTCATGTGATTAATGCATTGATTTAGATCCCCAATGCACATGCTGCCAGGCAAATTCCAATATTATTTATTTTTATTAGTTTATAATATGTCAATTTTTCTTGCTTATCTGTCAGCTCTCACTAAAATGCATAAATCAAAAATATAGCAATGTGGACACTAACAAGGCATAATTATTGTAGTCTCTGTCCCTTTTTAAAGAAAAATACAATTACGTACCAGCATGCTGCTTAGATTAGGTCACAATTTACATACGACTGACTCATATTTCCTTTAACCATTTTAATATTGGACAACAGGTTTTGCAAATCCATTCTTTCCTCCTTTTATATTGTTACTTTCAAGTGGAAAATAATAAAACAATCCCAACCAAAAAGTTTAATTAGTCTATGATGCATTTCTAGGATGATATCAATCATTTATACGACTGAGCAAAAATCTTAACAATAATCTATTGACAATGTGATAAAATGTAGTGTATGAGAATAGGCTTATAGAATAGGATTTCAAAGAAATTTGCTCTATGATAGGTGCTTTGGAGAATCAGAATGCAGTTTTATAAATGTTTACTTGAAAATAAGTCCATTGTGTTGAATGATAACTAGTCCAGGAAAATGCACTGAGGATTTTATTTGTAGTTTTCTTTAGACAATTCCAAATATGTTAACGCATTCTTTTTTTGCAGAAATTTAACACAAAAAGACAATATTACTGTAGCAGATTAAAAAAGAATTCTGCTCCAGTGTAATATCAATTTATCATCTATCTATCTATTTATCTATCATCTCTCTGTCTCTTTATCCATCCATCCATCTATCTTTCTTGGCTGCATGGACAAATAGCAAACCATGAATTGAATATAGTGGTATAATCAAAACAAAACGACAACATGAGGATTTCATGTAAAACAGCCTCATGGAATCCTAAGTAGTTGGATGTAGAATGGCAGATCTGCCTTGAAATAAGGGAAAACTAAGGCTGAGACCTAGGGTTAAATAACTGTGATATATTTATAGAGAGCAAGGGATCATCATAAAATAAAGCAGCAAATAGTAAAGAAGTCAATGTAAAAGAGAGGCCAGGGATTTAGGGTATAGAGATCATAAATTTTCATCGATATAAACAGTCCATGTACCTCAGATGCTGGGGTTTAGCTATAATTTCAGGCCTGACCTATGGGCTTCTGATGTTCACTGTTCATGTACTATCAAGATGCTGTAGGAGGAGGAGAAGGATGTTTAGGAGGGCAGTGAGAGTTGCAGATCGGAGTGATTTACTCATTTAATCATTTCTGAATCCACCCCAAACCCTGCAAGGCTGGGTTGAATATTCCATACTTGAGAGGATTTTATTGTCCTAGCAAGTTACATTTAATTCTTTCTACATCATCCCAGCAAAAGAGAAGGATTTCTTCCTCTGAATGTTTCCAAGTGAAGAAAGAGGAAGAAAATAGTTGCAAGAAATACATGTATCGGTTGTGTTGCTCAGCATCTCAGCATCCTTTAAATATATCAGTCAGGTTTTAGTAGAAATGAATGTTTTCTCTCTCCCACCCCCCATTGCTCTTCACTTTCACTTACATGCTTGCATATATTTGTGCATTGCTTGCTTTTTGAATATACCATTTTCATATTAATAATAATTAAAAGCAGCAATAACAAAGGATGATGGCATCCACAGGAACCACTGATGCTTTTAGCTTGGTCCTAATTGCCATTAAAGAGAATTCTAAATGCTTTCCGTATCTCTCGGATGATCTGGCTAAACAGCTTGCTTGCTTCTTTTCTATTAGTTTGAGTTGGAAAATATTGTGTCAGCACTAAGTGAGCCTTTTTGTTCTCATCACCATCTTAATGGACAGTCAGTTTGTAGGAGTCACCTCACCAACATGCTTACCTAAAAGAGATACACGATGGACAAACACATGGTATGTGTGAGTAAGGAGAGGTAGATTTTATTATCCCTGCTGCCACTAATTCAAGATTTTCAAGAGAAGATTGCTTTACAGGCATTATCATAAAATGCAAACCTACCAAACTGATAAGTTGTTTTTGTTTTTAGCAGCTCTGTCTGGTTGCTTTGACATTTCAAGCCTTGCTAACTGTAAATAAAATCAAAGGATAGAGAAATGCTTGCTGAGGACTTTAGGGCCTGCTGTTATATAAGCCTTGTCCAAGAGAGTAATTCTTGCTCATATTAGTCCTATTGATTTCACCAAGTCCACTCAAGTAAATAAGAATTGGCCTCTGGAGAAGATGTTGTAGGGAAATAATTCAAAAAGCACCCACAGATGCTAACAATTCCTCAAGCCTCCTTATTATTCTTTCTGAATTGTTCTGTGTTAATGCAAAACAAAAAATACTCATGAGATTCTGTACAGATTTCAATGAGATAATTGACTTTTTTTTTTTTAAAAAAAAGGGCGGGAAGTAGGTGGGTAGAAGAAAATCCAGGTACATTTTCAATGGCATATCTGAGTGAAGTAGCAATGTCAGCTGTCCATAAATGGTTCTCATAAATGGTTTCAGTTTCTGCAACCACTAGGTTGTGCTGTTGTATAAAAAACAGGGCTCCTTTGTCTTACTTTTTTTTTTTTTTTGAGTGGGACATGCTGCATAATAATGGTTTCATGCTGTGCAGAATCTTGTAAATACTGTTTTACAGTTCTCACTAACAACAGAAGTATATAAGATCAAGAGAGAGAAACTGTCATTTGCTTTCTCCTCAAAGCCGGGTCCAAGACCTGGTTTTAGCTAGTCATTTTTGTATTCAGTAGAAGTGCCCTGAAGATCCCTACATTGTCATTTTGAATGCATTTTCTGTATGCCACAAAGATGAAGCACTTCCTCTTAACAAAGACTCAGCTAGACTTGCCTGTTCTGAGAAAGCTTTTTGAAAACTCAGAGGTATTTTCTGAAGTCCCCAAATTTGAACTTGACTTTTCTTCCCCAATTTGGCACTGTACCGAAGCCTTCATAATAGGCTTTATTGCTATTCCCCTGAGTTACATATCTCAGTTGCAAAACTACATTTGATCACTAGAAGGCAGCAAAGAGATACAGACAATTCCAACTCTTTGCTGCTTTCTATTGGTTGCTGGATTTTTGCTACCGTCTATTGGCTTTAATATCCCCCCCCCCCCCAAATCTTCTTTCAGTTATCAATACCATGCTGTGAAGTTATTCATGGTGAAAATCTATGAGTTGCCGAAGGGCATTAATGGCCTTAAAGGTGGAGATTTCCACCTCTATATCCAATCCATTTTCCAAACAGGGTAAATTTTTGCTTTTATTGCTATTGCATTTTTATTCCGTGCAGGATATTTGGGACACTCAGACTTTCTATTGCTTAAATGTGAAATCTTTGTTTTCATAATTGTTCCTCCCCCTTCCTTGGAACAATAACATCTTTTAAAAACAATATGGTTGCAGTCTGGGCAAAACAGCAATATAACTCTTTTGACATTGACTTGACTTTGATAGTCAAATGATAGACATAATAAACTTAATGAATGAATGGATAAATAAATAAACATAAATAAATCTTGCAGCAAACACTCCCCAAAGTGTGTTTGCTTCCTACTTCTAATCTAGTCTTCTCAATGGGAGTTGTGTTTTATTAATTTACATGGATATGTATATATTCATTTTGTTCATATGTGCTTAAAAGGGCTGTGGATTCATTTATTTCTCAGGTGTTGTGTCAAGTTTTCAGAATTTTGCTTGGATTAACAACTTTCTTACCTTTCCTGTTTCTTCAGACCAGTCAAAATAGGTTGCAGAGTCAGTGGTTTTCTTCACCCCAAAGGTCTAGAAAAGAATAAGTCATCCCCAGTCCCTGAACCTGCAATTGGTTAGCTTATGTCAGGGTTTCCCAATGTGGCAATTTTAAGATACATGGACTTTTGGGAGTCCATGAGTCTTAAAACTGCCAAGATTGGGAAATCCTGACAAGTGGTCTTCTATAAGCATTCCATTTGAGAACTATCAGCCTCAGTTTTGACTATTTGGATAATAAATTATCTGCTTAATTAATTAAATTCTTCTTGCTACTGTACTGTAGAAAGCAAAAGATTCTTTTTCCAGAGGGCCTACAGGTAAGGAAACTAGTTATAATTCATTGAAGTTTATGCCTGATAATGATACTTTGATTCTGAAAAGATGCCACCAGAATCCTGATTTTTTGGCTAACATGGACTAACATGTTTTTTTCCTCTGATGGAAACAAGCTATAATGATTATATGATCAGACCTTTAGGCTGTTAGCCATGGAAGAATTTTGATGCCAATCGTAATGCAATCTAAGAACCAAGAACATATGTAAAAAACAAGGAATAACTCAATTATCTAGTTTATGACATAAAACTGTGATTCTGCATTGCATTATTAAGTTGCTCCTCTCCTGGGCTTATGCCAATTTAACTCTGATAGCTTAAGACAATCCTGTCCAGAATGAGACACTCTGGCAATAGCTTGCAAAGGAATCAGTCCAGATGGCAGTCATGTCCTCCCATTAGACAATTCACCTGCCATTCTACCTTCCAATCTTACTGTTCAAAGAAAACAGTGGTGAGCTGCAGGCGTATCTTACTAGACATGCAGACAAATTAAATTCAATTATACAAATTAAAGAATGAAAATCCACATACATACTGGCATAAAACCAACTTTAAAATAAAATTATATTTTTTGCTGTCCTATTAATGTCTACTGTTTTCTACAGAAACTTTTGTCAGCAGTCTCGCAATAATGCTGTGGTTATAAAACTTTCCTGGTGTACAGAATACTGTTAGTTCAAAACCCAGAGGAAATCTTTTTAAAAATTATTATTTTGTCTTTCTAATGTAGTTAATAGAAAATATAGTTGCTGAATGGGTACTTTTCTGTTTACTTCTAAATAATTACCTCAATTTATTCATTACCTCAAGTTATTGGAAAATAATAAAACAAAGTATATACAGAGAAAGAGAGAGAGAGAGAGAGAGAGAGAGAGAGAAGGCTGGTATTATCATGACTGCATTAGAGCATGAGTATTGAGAATTGTAACTTTAGAAGACAATGGAAACAATGGTAACTATTGGCTCAGATGGGAAGGCATTCTTGCCTTGTGAAGTCAAGTATAGAGGTTTATCTAAAAGAAAATAACATGCTGAAAACAAAACAGACTTCAACACTACAACAGCAGCACAGAAGTAGGAAAACAATACTTGGAAAGCAGAACAGGTAAGCAGCCATGGATGGCATTTTTTGTTGTAAGTGAGAGGGGACACCAAGGTGCTCCTCTCTATTCCTGTAAATCTTTTTAACTCTGTGTCTTTCACACCCCTTTTTACAATTGTTTTCTTTCTTTTCTTCTTCTATAATATGGAAATAAACATATAAATATTTATATATAGATATAGTCAGTTTGGGGAAATGAGCACCTATATAAAATAGTATAGATAAATAAATACAAATAAATAAACTTTTAAAATGTTTAAAAACAGCCTGATATGATCTGCCAGAAAATTGGATTAAGAAACTTGTTCTTTAATAGTAAATCCTATGAATGGTTCCAGACAAGGCAATTATCATGTGGTCACTCAGCTTCCTTAGCAGAATTTTAAACATCTAGTGGAAAGTCCAAATGATGTTGCTCTCTGGATTGTTGCTTCTAGTAATGGCAAATGGGAATGATTTTTGGAGACAGAAGGAAGTGCCACAGGCTGGACAACAGTCATACAAGAGCAATTTCTATCCATAGAAACAAAAGGAACATCAGAAATGTTTCAGAAAGCATCCCACCTAATCACCTGGAAAGAAAAGGCAAGGAGGGAGGAAATACTTTGTGCAAGATTTTCCTACTGTAACCTTAGCAGGAATATTAACACCAAAGGTAGAATAGAATAGAATAGAATAGAATAGAATAGAATAGAATAGAATAGAATAGAATAGAATAGAATAGAATAGAATAGAATTCTTTATTGGCCAAGTGAAATTAGACACCCAAGGAATTTGTCTTGGTTCAAATGTTCTCAGTGTACATAAATAAAGATAGATTCATCAAGAGTCAAGAATCATAAGGTACTTTGTAAATAGTTGGACAGTGTTGAGGGAATTATTTGTTTAGCAGAGTGATGGCATTTGGGAAAAAACTGTTACTACTCCTGCTTTGTGGTCTTAGTCTGGACTTCCTCAAAGAGCTGGCACCTCTCATGTTTCCCCACTGCTCTTTCACTATATACACTGCTCCAAAAAATAAAGGGAACACAATGTAACTCCAAGTCAATCACACTTCTGTGAAATCAAACTGTCCACTTAGGTAGCAACACTGATTGACAATCAATTTTACATGCTGTTGTGCAAATGGAATAGACAACAGGTGGAAAGCATAGGCAGTTAGGAAGATATCCCCAATAAAGGAGTGGTTCTGCAGGTGGTGACCACAGACCACTTCTCAGTTCCTATGCTTTCTGGCTGATGGTTTGGTCACTTTTGAATGCTGGCGATGCTGTCACTCTAGTGGTAGCATGAGATGGAGTCTACAACCCATACAAGTGGCTCAGGTAGTGCAGCTCATCCAGGATGGAACATCAATGCGAGCTGTGGCAAGAAGGTTTGCTGTGTCTGTCAGCGTAGTGTCCAGAGCATGGAGGTGCAACCAGGAGACAGGCCAGTACATCAGGAGATGTGGAAGAGGCCGTAGGAGGGCAACAACCCAGCATCAGGACTGCTACCTCTGCCTTTGTGCAAGGAGGGACAGGAGGAGCACTGCCAGAGCCCTGCAAAATGACCTCCAGTGGGCCACAAATATGCATGTGGCTGCTCAAACAGTCAGAAACAGACTCTATGAGGGTGGTATGAGGACCTGACATCCACAGATGGGGGTTGTGCTTACAGCCCAACACCGTGCAGGATGTTTGGCATTTGCCAGAGAACACCAAGATTGGCACATTCGCCACTGGCGCCCTGTGCTCTTCACAGATGAAAGCAGGTTCACACTGAGCACATGTGACAGACATGACAGGGTCTGGAGATGCTGTGGAGAACATTCTACTGCCTGCAACATCCTCCAGCATGACCGGTTTGGCAGTGGGTCAGTAATGGTGTAGGGTGGCATTCTTTAGAGGGCCTCACAGCCCTCCATGTGCTCGCCAGAGGTAGCTTGACTGCCATTAGGTACCGACATGAGATCCTCAGACCCCTTGTGAGACCATATGCTGGTGCGGTTAGCCCTGGGGTCCTTCTAGTGCATGACAATGCTAGACCTCATGTGGCTGGAGTGTGTCAGCAGTTCCTGCAAGACGAAGGTGTTGATGCTATGGACTGGCCCACCCGTTCCCCAGACCTGACAATTGAGCACATCTCACACATCATGTCTCGCTCCATCCACCAATGCCATGTTGTACCACAGACTGTCCAGGAGTTGTGGGATGCTTTAGTCCAGGTGTGGGAGGAGATCCCTCAGGAAACCATCCGCCACCTCATCAGGAGCATGCCCAGGTGTTTTAGGGAGGTCATACAGGCACATGGAGGCCACACACACTACTGAGCCTCATTTTGACTTGTTTTAAGGACATTGCATCAAAGTTGGATCAGCCTGTAGTGTTTTTTCCACTTTAATTTTGAGTGTAACTCCAAATCCAGACCTCTATGGGTTGCTAAATTTGATTTCCATTGATAATTTTTGTGTGATTTTGTTGTCAGTACATTCAACTATGTAATGAACAAAGTATTTAATAAGAACATTTCATTCATTCAGATCTGGGATGTCTTATTTTTGTGTTCCCTTTATTTTTTTGAGCAGTGTATGTGCATATGTATGTATTTATATTTATATATAAATACAGCATAAGAAAATTGAGAGAATATTTCATATATTTTAATTGGTAGCATTATAGACTACCTTTGACTAGACATTTCCTGTAAGAGATGTAAAGGCTTATATATAAAATAAAAGTATTTTCTATGCTTTTATTTGAACATAAATTTGGAATATCTTTAATATATTAAATCTCAGCTTTTATTTTTAAAATATGGTCTTGAGGTATATATTTCGCTTAAGTTTTCTGTCATACAACCATTTTAAATAATGGCAACACATCTCCATTCGAAAATAGGATGAGAAGGATCCAGGAACCAGTCAAAATATCAGCTTTTGATTCTACCAATCTAGATTTGATCATCTATTTTCAAATATATACCACTCAAAAAGGAATGCAATGTAACCAGATGCAAGAATACATCAGGACTTAATAAGCCAAACTTCCAGTTTGTAAAGACACAAATAAGAAATTTTCTATAGGAAGCTAGTTCATTTTACCTCAGCTAAGGAAAAACAACATTTTTCCTGACCTTTAAAAGCAAATACATCACTAATAATGTCTGGGGAAAACATTTCTGCTAAGAATGCAATTGCTGCTAGTTTGGATAACAATGAGCATGTTCAGTGCCAAATGTTTATTTCCTCTAAATGTGTGTGTGTGTGTGTGTGTGTGTGTGTGTGTGTGTGCGTGCGTGTGTACACACGTACTCAAGCACTCACCTAATTACAATGCAACTATCAAAAGAGAATATTTTTGCTCATATTTATCACAGCCTTTGAATAATTCTGCTTTGCTGAAAATAGCCAACGTATTAACTATTCTGTTTGTTCCTGGTGTCTATTTAGCAAGGACAAATAAGGAAATGGATGGGTAGAAAATTAACCTTGGGACTTTTTTTTTTCAATGCACACACATATATATTACTTGTTAGACAGCTATGGAAATTTAACCTGTGACTTTATCTCATACACAGGCTAGCTTATTTCAGTTTCATTTTTAGTTCATGTTGCCTGTCAGAGATGGCCAGAATATCTCATTAGAATTCAAGGCGGGATGAGGCTGTGTAGAGACTGCTGTGTATATTATGCATACAAAGTCATTGTTCAAAAGATTTCTCCTGCCTATTCCCTTGTAACACCTCTGTACTTGAAATGTAATGTTGTCGTGTGCCTATGCCAATCAGAAAATGGAGTGATCTTAACCTTTTTGCTTGTGTTAAAGGAGAAAAAAATAATACCTATTTATCTTCACTGGACTAAATTAATGGACTAAAATACCCTTTTTAATCAATAGATACTCTAATCTGTAGATAATTATAAATGACATAGGTTTTTTTTGGTGCAATATACACAGTAGGTTGTGCAGTACTTCCATTTTGATTCCACAAAGGTGTTTTACAATGCAGAGATGTTGGTATGTCATGCCAGTCAACAACACCTTAAAGCATTCATATCTATCTTTGGGATTGTGAATCTGACCCTGAATTCCTGAAAAAGACATGGCTACTTTAAAGAATTGCAGACAAGGGCTGCATTCATGTTCCCATGGGTTTCTTATGCCCCCATCCATCCACACTTTTAGAAGTAATAAAAAGCAGTCTTCTTCATGTTTTGCAAAAATTATGTTACAAATTGTGTGTGTGTGTGTGTGTGTTTGTGTGTGTGTGTGTGTTGGGGGAGGGACTTTAGAAACTTGAAATTCCAAGTCAGACATAAATAGAGTCCAACAAGCAAATAAGGTAGTTCATACATTTTCAAAAGTGTATACTGAACTAATGAAATGCTGATACATTTTGAGGGAAGATGCTTAGAATACATATTAAGCTGCTCACTAGGGGGACAAAAGAACGACTTATTTCTTTGCTTTTATGCTGAACTGACCGTGGCATTGAAAGAGACTTTGGCATGTATGTTTCTCTATGGTATATGCATTTTCAAACATTTAAACATGCCTTTAACAGTTGCTGTTATTCTTAGCACCTCTTAGCAAAACTATCCTGTGAGATGTGTTGCAATAAACCCCCTTTTACAAATATGGGGTGGATTTACATTCTTATCTAGAACCATGTAATTTTTCTCATGATAAATTAGGGGAAAAAGGCATATAATACAATATGAAGGCTATACATAGTGCTAAAAATATTGTATATAGGTTAATACTGAACATTTGCGTTCCTCTGAACAATGGAACGCAAAGATATTGTAGGGAAAATCTTGTTACACAATAATGCATTTTAATAATCATGTATATTTTTAAATTAATGTTACTTTTTTCAACATGTTTAACTGAGATAATACAAATTGTCCCTCAGGATGAAATACAATTTTCTCTTAAACAACCTAACAGAGTTTAGTTTTCTGAAAAATAGATCTTTTCCCAACCTGGTTCCATCAACTGGTTAATCTCAATATCTGAAAACAGTAAAGGCTCAAAATGGGATGCTATTGCCAGTGATCAAGAGAGGCAACAAGGATGATGAGTCCTCTCTAAATCCATCCTTAAACCAGAGGAAAATTTAGACCAGCCTTAGAAGTAGCTGATATTTTTAATGACTAAAAGCATTAGAAGTTTCTGGTTTATCCTTACTTTTTTGTTCCCCCCAAAATGGTTTTCCATTGGCAAGATATTGGCCATCTTTTAATTCTCTGACATAAGTGCTCTATTTAAGCTAGATTGTTTTTTTGCTAAGGTAGGAAAACAATAAGATTGCCCATCTCAATGTTGTACAGTTTTTGTGGGAAAAAAGAAATGTGATTTATTTCCAAAAAATAAGCGTAAATGCTAAGTCTGCAAACCAAGTAGAGGATTCAATTTTTAAGTTACTTTAATCGAATTTAATTCAGCAGAGTTACTAAAATGTCATGTGGCCAAAATAGGTGCCCCATTCATGAAGTTCAGTATAAAGTTTCACTACCTACATTCATGCATCATATACTTTTATATCAATTAGTATGATGATGCAAATCAACTCACAATTTTCAATAAAAGTTTTTATAGTGTAATGATGGTGATGAATATGTCAAAAAAGCTTTTTTTTTCTTTTGCTAAAATAAAAATTGTCTTTTTTCAGCCGCAGATTACATCTGTGCTTTTTTCAAACTATCACCAGAATAGCTCAAACCTAATCAGTGAATACTGTACTATTTGCATTTATTTACCTTGATTGTTTAAGAGTCTTTTTTGTCACATCAGTATGGGAATAATTCTTTTGGAAACCCTTACTGCCATTTTTAAAAATCTTAAATAGGTCATGTCATCAGCAAACTTAGAACACTTCATTGTTCATCCCTAGTTTTACTTAAGGAGCATCAATCCCTAGTACATTACTGGAGAGATTGATAACTTACAGTTCTTCTTTGTGAGAACTATTTATCTTTCTCTCTGTTCCCCATTTACAATTTGCAACTGTAACTGAGATTTTTTTCAGTGAGTCATTGTCAAAAGACCTTGTAAATAATACTAATCCTATTTCTATACATGTGCTTATTAAAACTCTTACATAGTGAATCATTGGGACAGGACTTACTTCAGCAAAAGCCATAATTTTATTTTGCAAAAGGAGTCTGTTTTGGCATGTATATCCTTCTCCAAATGTCTTTTTGTATGCATTTTTGACTCCTGTAATAGGCTGCCATGTTCTGTTACATACTTATATTTATGAGTATGACTTATAGTATTTAAATTCTAGCCTTATTTGACAATCATACTATAATAGTTATACATCTTCAGCTGAAAATCTTTTCTTAAGGGATCAATTTTCAAACAGCTATCTTCTCAGGAAATAGAAAAAAGTCTTTGCCAACACAACTGAGAAAACATTGAACAGTTTTCAGTAACTTTCATGGCAGAATATTAAAACTCAAGACTAGATTGAATCTTAAAATCATAGTTGTCCTGCTCTTCTTTTTTCTCTATTATTTCTATTCTGTCTTCCTGATCAATCCCTGTTATAAATAATATAATATTTATTTAGAATTGCATTCAATCAAACAGGTGCGCTTTCCAAAATATTTTTTGTTAGAGGACCACATGAATTAGAAAACTGTTAGAAAACTGTCTAAAGCTGTTAGAAAACACATGAATTGGGCAAAGCCAGAAAGAAATGTGAAAAGTATTGGGAAAGCTTTGCATGAACTCCACAGTAAGAGAGAAGTTGATGCTGTCCTGTGTTTTCACTTCCCAGTGATGATGGACATTTCTTTTATTAATAGTTACATGTGAGTTAACAGCATCCCCCTTGCAGATGCCCCTTACTCACTCCAACATTCTCTACCAATGAATATAAATGACTAATCTAATCAGTTTCCCTTAACCACCTCACCATCTCTTATCCTGAAATTGAAATGCCTCCAGCAAAATTTATTTCTGTGCTGACCCCTACCCATTCTGACATACCTTATTTTGAATTCTAATACCAGTTCTCTCCAAGGCTCTTATTTATAGGCCTTTTTTCTATTGTGCTTATCACCATAATGTCTTAGCTCTTCACATAACTTAATGAACTTTCTCTCAAAATCAGTATGAGGAAGTGCTATTATCCTGATTCCATGGGAAAGGTTCTGTGGTATGGAGGCCCTGTGCTTTGGCCAATTTATGCAGAGAGCTGATGGCAAAACCAGTAGTATGGCCAGTTGTATTATGAGCTCTAATTCAATGTCTTCTATATTATTCCACATACAAGCATGTGTCCATGGGGTTTGTTTAATATGTTGCAATCTGATAAGAAGAAGCTGCATCATTCATTAGAAAAATACTCTTGCATGAACAACCTGACCTAGTAATCTTGCCTGAGGTTCTTAACATATCTGAGGATTCTTCAGTTTATGCAAAGTTCAGCAGTGGACAGTGTTGCTCAGTCATCCAGAAGCAAAATTTATTTTTAGGCAAAGAATGAGATGCTTCAAATGCTTATTATAAACACGAATATGAATGATATTTGTGTTATTTTCAGATGAGACTGCAACTAAATATAAATGTGTTATGGAGTAACTGCCACTGCAACGCATGGAATTTATTTCTACTTTGATAAAATACATTTCAAAGTTCCCTTTATATACATCAGCTACATTTGTGATTGTTTTCCTGCTTTCATTAGTCACAATTCCTTCTCAAAAGATCCTAAATGAAAAGTGTCATACTGTGCATCATTGTCACATTGTGTTTACTTTAGTCTCTAAAAGTAAACACAATTTCACTGCTTTGAACAAAGATGCATAATATCCATGGCAGGAATGTAGGACTATTATAACACTTAACAGTAAAGTAGTTCTTCACCCATTTTATTCTTCATATGATTATGTGGCTGAAACATTTAAGAGATTTTGTTATGGCAAATGCCTTTTTTAAAAAAATGAGGAAATGTTTATGGTTTTCACAGAGATGACTTGCTTGCATTTCTAAACACCTAAACACCTCCATTCTTTAGGCAGTGTGCAGTACAAGTCTGTTAAATATGTAAGACAAAGCAGAACTATCAGTCCACAAATAAATCTTCTACTCTAGAACATAGAGTATGTATCTCATTATGAAAGGAAAACAGAACAAAACAGAACAAAACCCTCATTTTTCTGGCTTTTAATTTTATATCTGTCATCTATGTTAATGATCACCTCACTTTTAATGACATTGGAAGATGACAAAAAACACAAAGAAGTGACTGCATTGTGTTTTTCAGCACATGGCCATCTCTTCAACTGCATATTCACAAAGCTCTTTCAGGAAGAATGCATTTATAACACCTTTGTGGTGGGGCCCTGGCAATAATAACATCTCAGTAGGCAGAATTACTTATAAAGGGAGGTGTCCAGATAGGTGGTGCTGCCCCTGAACACTCAATTAAGGGGAGTTTTCTTCCCCCCTTAACATGCTCCCAGTGGTACATTAAATTTTACTGATATATAATAGCTTCATCATTGCTGGCCTTGATTTTATCAACCTAAAAGGCTAAAGAACAAAAGACATATATTGCTGAGAGGTTAAAAATATCTTAACAAAGGTATTGTTAACAGATCCTTAGAATAAATGCTCTGTCCTACATATTGGCAAAAAAAAATCAGAAAATAAAATACAGGCTGAATACTCAAGACTTTGTTGATGATCCAAACTCTGTCAAGGATGTTGGAGTACTCATCTCTAATGACCTAAGTGCTAGAGCCCACTGTAACTACATAGCCAAAAAGGCATTAAGAATTGTTAACCTAATCTTACGTAGCTTTTTCTCTGGTAATATTACACTACTAACTAGAGCATACAAAACATTTGCTAGACCAATACTTGAATACAGCTCATCAGTCTGGAACTTACGTATCTGATATCAACACAGTTGAGAAAGTCCAGAAATATTTCACAAGAAGAGTTCTCCACTCCTCTACTCATTGCAGAATACCTTATGCCACCAGACTCGAAATTCTAGATCTAGAAAACTCAGAACTATGCCGCCTTCAGTCCGATCTAAGTATAGTATATAAAATCATACATTGCAATGTCCTACCTGTCAATGAATACTTCAACTTCAACCATAACAACACAAGAGCAAACAAGAGATACAAACTCAAGCTTAATCGCACCAAACTTGATTGCAGGAAATACGGCTTCAGCAACAGAGTGGTCAATGTCTGGAATACTCTACCTGACTTTGTAGTTTCTTTCCCAAACCCCCAAAACTTTAACCTTAGACTGTCTACTATTGACCTCACCCCTTTCCTAAGAGGTCTGTAGGGGGCGTGCATAAGCGCACCAACATGCCTACCGTCCCTGTTGTTTCTTTTATTATTTTTATTTTTCTTATATGTATCCATGTATTCATAACTATGTTTTTACTTATACCTATTATCTTGTAAGCAATTGACATAAATAAATAAATAAAAAATATGCAGCAAAACAAGTTGCAGTACTTATTCCAGGAAATATTTCTTGTATTGGACTCAGTAATTTTCTTTGACAGATATTTTGATGGTTTTATGCCATAATATTATATTATTATAATATATATTATATTAAAGTCTTCTAAATTTGTTTCTAATTGTGAAATTGATCCTCCCTCCCTCCCTCCCTGAAGAACTATTAACCATGAAGTACTACATAATGATACAAATGTGATAACCAGTAACTTTGGCCTACATGCTTATCTCTAAATGGAGTCAAAATGTTATCTGATAATCAATATCAAAGCATGGGTTATGTGCATGTGTTTCTAAAGGTACAATTGTTTATATTGCTGACAAATGCTTAGTCTTTTTATTCCTTTTCCTGATTATAGTTTTCACATATAGAATCCATTAGTAACAACTTTTAAGATTATTGCATTTTTCTTACTGCTCTTAAGATTTCAGTGGGCCTAGATTTATTTATATTCTAATTTGGAAAATTTATAAAAGGCTTGGAATTAGGCTTGGTTCAATTGTAGGCTGTTCCTAATTTCTAAAACAAGATGGAATACCAGTGTCAGACTTGCTTAGAGGTAATTCTTTCTCATCTGGTAGCCTTCTCATCTAATCCCTCAACTCAGAGAACTCTGACCTGATTTCAGTCCTTTTTGAAGGGCAGCTTTCACGAGTAGATGCTGAGCAACTCCTGCTCGTTTTTTCACTGGTTGAGAGAAGTCTACAAGGTTACATTTTGTCCCAAATATTTATGTAAAAGCACTGAGAAAATTTGGTGGAGGTGGGGGTGGGGGTGGGGGTTGAAGCAGGAATGGAGTGGCCAGAGATTTGAAATCTGGACATTTTCTGAAAAGATATGAATTTTCATATTGTGATAAAAATGTAACAAATTTCACACATTTTTATGGAAAAGAACATAATTTAAATTAAAATATATTTTAAAAAGCATTGACTTGAGGAGAGAGAAAAACATGAAGATTTGGCTATCCAGTCAGAATACTTTAACATCTTAGGTTTTAAAAAAATTGGTTTTGAAATGATAGTAAATGAAGATTATGAGACCAGGAAACCATGAGTTCTAGTCCTGCCTTAAACATGAAAGCATAAAACATAAATGCAGAATGTGTACCTAGACTATGCATACAGTATGAAAGAAAATGAATGTTCCTGAATGCACAGAAAGAAATATGGTATAGTGATTGAGGAACTGAAGAACCAGGTTGAAGTCTACTTTCTGCCACTGAAAGTAAGTAAATGATTTTTCCCTCTTAGCTTAATCTACTCTACAAGTTTGTTGTGGTGATAAAATTGTAAGCTATCTTAAGCTATGGAGGAAAAATAAGATTTTAATGAATTAAGTAGATAAGGTCTTTATAATTTTTTCTGCCTTTTCCTAGTTCGTCTATCTACTTTGTAGGCATAATAGCATATCTGTGGATCTTACATGTGGGCTCAACAGTAAATCACAGGTATTCAGACACTTCACCATTAATTCAACACTTGACTAGACTTAGGACAGGATTTTCAGACAGTTCAGCCATCTTAAAATCTTTACTTTTGATTATTGTCTGCAGAACAAAAAAAATTAGAGCATTTATATATTTCTCTGTCAGAATTGAAATTCTGTCAGTTTTCATCAGTTAGGGCCAGTCCTGTCAGGCATAAAGAATCAGGATCACTTGTAAGTTCCACTTCAGATTTATTTCTCAAAACTAGTCAATTAATGACCAACATTAAATTAGCATTAGCCAAGTGTTAACAGAATTCAAGGGGAGGCTAGATCTGGAGTATTTGTGGACACATAACTATTCTAGGCTTGACTGTGCCCGCAGGTTTTGCCACTTGTTTATCTACGTATCTCATTGCATTGCAAGAATTGATTCCTGAAGTATATAGGCCATGTGTCTGGAATTTGAAAGGCTTCCTGATTCAGGAATGGGTGGAACCTATGCACCAGATGGCCAAAGCCACCATCTACTTTTCAAACAGGAACTCTGAAACCAAGACAATTCCTAGATTGTACACTATTCTTGAAAGGACAAGTACTGCCTCATCTAAGAATACAGACAGGAAATCCCTAGATCTGGAAGGCTTTCATTTCCACAGACACTTTGATTGTGATAGAATTGAACTGGAACACTAGAACAGGACCTCAACAATCTCATATAGATGGCCTGGATTGAAAAATATACTTGGGTATCACTGGCATATTGATGATACTCCAGACTGGAGGATGATTTCACCCAATGGCTTCATAAAGATATTAAACAGGAGGGAAGAAGATACCATAAGCTACAGCATTCCACATAAAAGGAATCTGAGGTGATCTCTGTCCTCTTGCCAATACTGACTGGAACTGGTATAAAAAGTGTCTACAAATTTCCAACTCCAAGCAGGCTAAGAAAATTTGCACCAAGACAAATTCCTTGTGTGTCCAATCACACTTGGCCAATAAATAAGCCTATTCTATTCTATTCTATTCTATTCTATTCTATTCTATTCTATTCT